>OX328124.1:114467177-114965960 GCA_946811695.1 Gonocerus acuteangulatus | reverse complement strand
GAAACAGATAAGTGGTTGCCCATTTGTACTCCAAATTTTTGTTTATAAATTCTATTGTTAAACTTGAAATAGCCATCCTTTGTACATAATTTAATACCATCTATAAACAGGTTTTTGTCTTTTATTTTAGTTAGTTCTACAATTTTATCCCAATTTTTGCCAATAAGTTTGATAGCCAAGTCCACCGGAATACTCGGGAACATATTAACAACATCGAAGGAAACCAACTTATAACCAGAGATTACTGTCATCTTTTCTAATTTATGTTTTAAATCTATAGCATTTTTTACGTCAAATGGATTATTATCAACAAAATGTTTTAATTCCATGTTCAATGATTTAGATAATTTGTGTGTAGGGGATTCTGTTGCGCTGACTATTGGTCTCAGTGGTTGCCCTTCCTTGTGTAATTTTATCAAGCCATAAATCAGAGGAATATTACTATTATAGTTTATATATTTTAAACGATCATTCTTTTTAATGAAATTCATTTTAACTAATTTGTCCGTAAATTTTATTATTCTATTTGTCAGTCCATTGGTGGGATCATAGTCGATTTGTTTAAAATTATTAAATAAATGTTTTTAAAGTATTTTTGTATTCTAGAAGAATATAATTTTAAATATGTGTCAATTACATGTGAAATTTTCGGCTCAAAACATTTATCCTGCAGAAGGTTTTTACATACGTTTTCTCTATTTGTTAAATTATGTATAAGTTGATAATTCCTACTGATTTCTAAATTCAATAATTTATATTTGAAAGATGACAAACTATTTAAAAAATTGTTGTACTTACAGAAACGATGGTCAAAGATAGAGTAAAATTTTTTAGTTCTATTTTCAATAAATTTAGGAAATACATGGTTCATCTTGCACATTCTTCAAAAAAACATTTATTTGAAGAAAATACAAAGCTGTTGCGGAAAGAAAAACTCCCCTATGACTTTTAACATGGACTGGGTTGTAAATTTGACGAATGTAGATATTCCAGAAGAAGTATTACAATTTTTATCATTAAGTGACAATTTTAATATTTTTAAGCCTATTGATGATCATATGGTAAATAATTATATAGTCGACGTTGAGTATATGCTGAACAATACCGAGATTAATTTAGAAACAAAAAACAAAATTAGAACATCATTTTTCCATAGTTTAAACAAGACCAAGAGAAATGTAAATTACAATAAAATCCCAGAACATATTAATATATCTGTTGCAGAAAAATTGAGAAAGGCAGAGTATAAAACAAAGAAATTTCTAAATGATAATCCTGAATTATTGGTAATAAGAGCTGATAAAACTAGTAAAGCAGTCATAATAACTAAAGATGATTACAATAAGAAAATGAATGACATAGTTAATGATTCGAATAATTTTAAACAAATCGACTATGATCCCACCAATGGACTGACAAATAGAATAATAAAATTTACGGACAAATTAGTTAAAATGAATTTCATTAAAAAGAATGATCGTTTAAAATATATAAACTATAATAGTAATATTCCTCTGATTTATGGCTTGATAAAATTACACAAGGAAGGGCAACCACTGAGACCAATAGTCAGCGCAACAGAATCCCCTACACACAAATTATCTAAATCATTGAACATGGAATTAAAACATTTTGTTGATAATAATCCATTTGACGTAAAAAATGCTATAGATTTAAAACATAAATTAGAAAAGATGACAGTAATCTCTGGTTATAAGTTGGTTTCCTTCGATGTTGTTAATATGTTCCCGAGTATTCCGGTGGACTTGGCTATCAAACTTATTGGCAAAAATTGGGATAAAATTGTAGAACTAACTAAAATAAAAGACAAAAACCTGTTTATAGATGGTATTAAATTATGTACAAAGGATGGCTATTTCAAGTTTAACAATAGAATTTATAAACAAAAATTTGGAGTACAAATGGGCAACCACTTATCTGTTTCTATTAGTGGAATTGTAATGAACCACATATTAGAAGAAATCATAAATGACTGTAACATTCATATCCAATTTCTTTATAAATATGTGGATGATTTATTAATTTGTGTACATGAAAACGATATAGATAGACTCTTCCAGTTTTTTAATAATAAGACGAATTTAGGGTTCACTTTAGAAATTGAAAATGAAAACAAAATTATGTTTTTAGATATGGAAATAATTCGAACTAATGACAATAGACTTGAGTTTAAATGGCAGACTAAAAATACATTTTCTGGTCGTATGATTAATTTTTATTCTAGTCACCCTTTAAATTTTAAAAAGAATTTGCTTTATAATAGGACACTGACGGCGCTTCTGCGAACATCACCAAAATATTTAAATGAAATAACAAATAAACTCAAAACTATATTTAGAGATAATAATTACCCTGAGGAAATTATAAATAAAGAAATTAAAAGAGCCGAAAGAAATGTTTTTTACAAAAAGAAATTAGATGTGGGGAAAAATTTAAATTTAATCAATTTTGACTGGAATGTTTTTAATTTTACGGACGACTATTTTTATGATGACTCTGATAGTAAACGGAAAAGGGATGACACTGAACATATAGGTAATGACAATTCTAATGGGAGCAAAAGAGTTAAATTAACAGAACCAAAACTGACTGTTGCAACAGACAACACCAACCATACTCTGAAACGTAAACTTCAGGATACACAAACAATAGACGACATAAAAGGCAACCAAGAAAAAAGAAGGAAATTAATACAAAGTAAAATTTATGGTTTTTTTGACGATAGGAAAACAAACATTTTAAATACAAACGGAGTTGTACCAGATAAACTCATACACAATGAACATATTTATAAACAGAAATTGGATAATGACAGTAAAGATATGAAAACTTTAGAGCTGGTTAATTATATTACCTTTCGTTATAATCCAATATTTGCCAATGAGATAAAACATAAATGTAAAGACCTAGGAAGAATCTCCTGGATATATCACGACAAAATCATAAAAAGCTACAGCCGAATTAAGGATGATTTAAAAGAAAGAGAAACCAAATATAACATATATCAAATTGATTGTGCAATGTGTGATAAGGTGTATGTAGGAGAATCGGGGCAACTTTTAAAAAAGAGAATCAAACAACATGCCAAAAACCTTGACGAGAAAGACAACAAGACTGCATTGGTGGATCATGCGATACAATATAGCCACACATTTAATTTTGACACGGTAAAGATATTAGATAAAGAGAAAAACCCCATAAAAAGAAAAATTAAGGAAAATATACACATAATTAAAAATAGGAAAAAGGCCGTCAACAAAAAAACAGATATTAAATACCTGGATAAAATATTTTTTAATTTAATAAACAAGACGACTTAAAAACATTTTATAAAATGACAAAAAACTTCTTTTGGAAAATCGACATTTACCCTAAAACTATCGATTTTAAACAGCTGATACCTAGTAGACATGATTGATCTTATCAGTCCAGACGTGGCCCTACCTGCGGAAGGTTCTCTAATGGATAGGCTGTAACCATGTTTTATTTTATTTAGATTAAGTGCTCCTGAAGAGGCGTCACAGCGACGTGAAACATGTAGAGCCAAATAAAAGAGTACAGAAAAAAGAAAGTGTGTTTTTATAAAATTGACCTTCTGCCACAGACGAATGTATTTATTTTATTTTTTCCCAATATCCTATATTTCATTATATGTTTTTGCCTGTAAAGAAGAAGAAGAAATTCTTTATTTAAAACTAAATAAAGAGGGCTGCCCAACTGTATTGGGTTGCTAAATATGTTTTCCATCTTCGACGAGTCATCATCTAGAGCTTTAGCTGTATGAGGCGGTATATTATACTACAATAGTAAATGTTTGTAGACACTATGTTCCTTGAGAATGTGTTCAATAATCATAAGATAGTGTTAGTCTTAGAGCAGATTGGATGTTCCTATTTTTACATGTTATATCCGTGAACGTCCAATCCGGGTAATAACAACCTCTTCCTTTCTTGGTTGCCTTGAAGATGATTCCCAAGAACGTAAATTGTATGTAATAGGTTTTAGTGTATTTTTGTTATTCTCTGCCCATGATGTTGTCCAGTTCTGTTTGACTATTTTATTGAGTGGCAGAAACAGCTACTTATTGGAGAGAGATGATGGTGTAACGAACTCCAGGAAGTTTGCTGCCTCATTGGCGACTTTGTTTCCATGTATACTCATGTGGATCGGCACCCATAAGAACTGTACGTCTTTGTTTAGTTGTCTCAATCTGTGAATTCATTTATAAAGTCCAAAATCACGTGGAAGGCAATGTCTTTAAGAACACTTACTTTGTACGGTGGTCAATTATAGTTAAAATAAATATAAATTAACATTTTTCAACTGTTAAAAAGTCAAATAAAATAATTAATAATTTTTATAAAGGATTGGAATACATTACCAATAGTTAGAGCCTTGAGTGCTAGGAACTTGAGGTTCATGAGCATCATCGGGATGAGTTGAGCTTGGATCATGATAGGGATGTAGATGAGCGAAGACATACCATTGTCTTTCTTCTTGTGTTTCTTTATCTTAATCCCTGTTTTCTTACGCAAATCTGCAACTAAATACAATACATCAGTAGGCTCAAATTGTTTACGTTAAACAATTTAAGAGAGTTATAAGAAATAAAAGTTAAAACAAATATCGGATTGATCAAAATATTCTGTTTAATGAAATGAAGATAGCCGTTGAAGTGATAAGAATGTCAAGGAATGGTTGGAATTTGGCTGATAGTCCAGTATATAGAGGCTTCAATATCCATGCTGTGAGAATGCTGAAACCAATTTTTCCAACTCGAAAGCCGGGGATAGAACTTTTGTCAGGCGAAATTTTAGCACTTTTTTTCAGTTTTTCTTCAATAATTCAAAAACCGTTGATTTTGTATAAAAAAAAAAAAACTTCAAATAGGGAGTAAAGGACATTCAATTCTGCTTAAAATGAACTGGTCGAAGTCCAAATTCGGCCAGGTAAAAGTGCCGCAATCGCTAGCCAAAAAACAACACTTTTCCAATTTTGCGAAAAACTGTGGTGTGCCTACTTTTAACGAGTTACAGCTTGGATTCATCAATACTTGGATAGAACGACATATATCCTCGAATCCACAGTATTTTGCGTAAGAAATGACACCGAAGAAGCAAAAAAAAAAAACAAAGCGTATATTCGAAATTCACGGCATACTACAGAAAGTGTCTACTAGAAAATTTCACGTTTCAGACCACATAGATAAAAACGAAAGTTCAAATTTGTATGTAGAAATATATATTTATCCGTTCACTCTCTATTTGGCTCAAAAATGGACCGATTTTAATGAAATTTGGTACAAAAATATTTTGTGTGATCTCTCGAAGGTCAAGTCGAAGTACAATCAGAATCCGCCCACCGTAACGCTTACGGTCCGTAAGTTTCCTCCACTCTGGATCAACTCTCTTACGACAAGCTCGGCCTAGAAAGTACTCGACATCTCTAAACCTCCCAGAACTCCTACCGCGGGCATGGAGTGGTAACATGATCCACCATAGAACTACGGTACATGGTGAAGGGAGAGAGAGAGAGGGGAACTGTCAAAGATGGAATAGCGGGGTCCTACTCATGGACCAGCGTGAAATATCTCTCTCTCTGTGGGTTCCATTCAACAGCCACTTAGCACTGTTCCACTTACTTCACTCTTACAGTTCCATTGCGGTTTGGAGATGGAGTCTTTTCAGACAGTTATTTTTTTGGTTCATCTTCAACGGTACTTGAAGAAACATCTCCTCTAGGAAACGAACATGCCATGATTGATTCCGATGCTTTACGGGGATTAACTATTCTTCATTAATAATAAAAAGTCCGACTCGCAGGAACTGCATAATCTTAGCGCGGTTCCGTTCTTATCTCTAGACTCATTTAAAATTATTAAAATAGAAGCTGTTATTATTTTGGGTCCACATTTCTAGAAAGCATGAAGATTAGATAGTTAGCCGTCGAGGTGATAAGTAAAGATGGAATGGCTGGGATTCAGCTAAAGAAACCTCAATACGATTTTTGTTAAAAAATCTATATTTAGGACGTTTTGGCTACTCATTGGTAGCCTTCGTCAGCAATGAAAGTGCCGGGAGGCAGAGGAGGACCAACGTTGACAGTTCCATCTTTACTTTCAAGAAAGGTCTTATTTACGATCTTACCTGGATACCCATCCAGGGTATCCAGCCCTAGGAAGGACCCCGCTAGGCATTTGAAAAGCTATCTTGGAAATCCATATCTCTAAGATTAAATTGTTTTTCTTATTTTTCTTAACCTGATTTATTATCAAATACATTATCCAACTAAAAGCAGTTAAAAAATAACAAGGAATAAAAACAGACAAAAAGAAAAGTTCGAATAAGCGAAATCAATTACTTTAAAGTTTTAAGCACTTATTTCTCCGATTGACATCGTCTAATCAAAACTTTTATTAGAACCTTTTTTTTAGAGAATTTAGTAAGCTTTCTAATGGTATTCTTCCATTTACAAAGATTCTCAACCTTTTTCGAGATATTAAGGAAAGTATACAAAGTTACCAAAACTTTTTATGTCTGTTAATAAAATATTTTATTCTGACCCTTCCTTAACTCCAAACGTAACGTAAATTTCAACATATTAGTTTTAATGAAAGTAGAACATGCAGAAAATTTTTCAACTGGATCCCATGATTCTAAGTACCTAAACCAAAAACGGTATTCAAAAACTATGTTTCCAATTTTCTCGAAAACGGTTAAAGCTATCGCCTTGAAAATGGTTTCATTCGTTTTCCTAGCCCAAGAAGCCTATAAAACGAGTACTTACAAGCTTATGAACTCAAAAACGTAAGCGTTACGATTTTTTCTGCGCGAATTTCGCCCCAAACGCCATCTTCCAGTGGGCGGATTTTGCTGGTTAACGAACTTGACCTTTCAAATTGGACGATGGATTTTTGTACCAAATTTCATCAAAATCGGACCATCAGGGAAGCCAGAAATGAGCGAACAGACAAATATATATATATATATATATATATATATATATATATATATATATATATATATCTAATATATAAAATTCTCGTGTCACAGTTTTCGTTGCCATACTCCTCCGAAACGGCTTGACCGATTTTGATGACATTTTTTGTGCTTATCCGATATCTATGAGAATCGGCCAACATCTATTTTTCATCCCCCTAAATGTTAGGGGTAGTCCACCCCTAAATTTATTTTTTTATGTTTTAGACAAAAATTTTAATTTCTATTTTTTTATGATACAACATACAAAAATACATACAATCCTCAATTTTCACCCTTCTACGATCAACCCTTATTTTTTAATAGCCATTTTAGTAATTTAATCATTTTTCCTCTCCGGTCGAAAACTGATCAATCGTCATTTAATTAGTTATCCCCGCCAGATGTCTACATCTTGATAGCTGACCCGGAGTCCTGAATAGCAGAATAAATATTTAAAAAAAATTATTGAATCGACTGTTAGGCGGTACGAAGTTCGCCGGGTCAGCTAGTACATATATAGATTGCCATGTCTATTGCCTTTGTAAAGGAAGATGTAAGAAAATCAGTAAGATGTAAAAAAAATAGTTGGCGGTAATGACCTCAAAGGTTGGCACGCCTTAAGACAAAAAAAAAAAAAAAAAAAAAAAAAAAAAATCAACTCGCAGGAACTTATGTATCCCTTGTGGCATTAGAATAAAATCAGTTATTGGTAGGTTTTGTGGTGAAATATATGGAAAATGGAAAGCTAGATTTTTCTTGGGATTTTCGGATATATTCTTCTAAATCTTGAAATCGGCTGGGAAATCGTATTAAATGTAAAGAATCTATTCGAAAGCTTATTTGATTTCCTAATAAAACGGTTCATATGGGATTTTTTACATTGTGATCTTATTCGGAAAAATCAACGCATTGAATTAGGTTTATTTCCGCTTAGGATACTGTCAGTTTCCTGTTGTGGCGCCTAAGAATTTTGTTCGTTTTGAGATTTCTTTATACATTGTTACATGTGTGTACATTTTTGATGAATGATCAAAGATCAAATATCAACTCTTTCTGTTCTGAGCTTTCCAAAGGAATCTTTTGGAAGCGCGCTAAGATGACGCAGTTCCTGGAATTAGTTTTTTGTTGATTGATGCAATTGAGAAATAAGGCATAATGTAGATCTTTTGCAAACCACCGTGCACTGAAAGAAGGGGGCGCAGCACCTCCCCCCCCGAAATTTTTGATTTTATCGATAAAAATGTGTCTTAAAACCCTTAAAATAAATTAAATAAGCTCACTTTGTGCATAAAAAATATTTTATTTTGGGTGTAATAGCGTTTTAGTTGGCTAAAACTGTTCCAAGTTCTAAATTGTTAGTATTCCATACCCCGGGAATCGTGTCAGCCCCCCCCCATTTTCCCAGCCCACCCCCCGAAATTATTTTCTATATACGCCCATGCGAGGCCAAATAGATTGTGTCCTAGTATATATATAAATATATACATATATATATATATATATATATATATATATATATATATACAAATTTGAACCACCGTTATTTTCGGTCTCTAGGGGTTCTGAAAAGCGAAAGTTTTTGGTCGGCACTTCCGGATTGTTTCATTGTATCAACCTTATAAGCGGGGTTCCTCCCTATGGGGGAGGGAGGAACCGCGCTAAAAGGGAAAATTCAGCTCCATTTTCAATAATTGTTCATATCAATACCTCGGTTATGAGAAATCTCAGCAATTTGTTGAAATACTTAAGGTTTTATGAAGACCGAAAGTGTACACACAAACCCGTGGTCCAGTGGTCCCACCACCAAGGATTCTCATGCAGGAGATGCGGGTTCGCGTCCCACCTACTGCAAGGTAGAATGATGCCCTTGGCCATGCAACCACCAACGATGAAACCATCGTTGCTGGAGAGGAATCCATCGAAAAATCTAACTTTTTTTCTGCATAATGGTACCTAAAATGTCAATTCTCTTCGAGCTTTCATTGGAGTATGTTTTTTTTTTTTTTTTTTTTTTTTTTTTTTTTTTTTTTTTCAGAAAATATTAACCATATATTCTCGGATTTACCAACGACACTAGGAATGAGAAGGTTATGGTCCATAACTTATGGGTAATGCAGCTCCTGCGGGCTTTTTAACCTGTTACGGATACCTAAATGACCTAGAGAGATGCTCTGGATAAATTCATTTTTCGAGTCGGCGAGTATTTTATTCTGCGCAGGTTTAATGCTTTACAAAAAGTAAGATTGCACGACTACGAAGCCTCAAGAATACGCACGCCTCTTAAAATAGCATTATGCGCGAATAGAGAAAGTGCGGCCTAGATACTGCGATGCAACTATCTAATTACATTAGAGGATTCTGAAGAGCCGTGAGAAAGACTCGAAACCCGCTAACTTATTAATAAAAAAATATATATATAAATGAATTTAACATGTGCCCTCATTTCGGATTTCTCACAATATATAATCGTGAGAATCAGGAGATCTCATATTATTTCCCTCATCCATTAAACTATAAAACTATCAGGTCCTCTCGGTACGGATTCCTCGTGAGAGGTGTTTCTAAAAATACTATGATAGACGCAGTTTCTGGGCAAACTAAGCCCACTGCTAACAGTAATCACAGTTATAATTGTTGTAATCACAGCAACAGTAACAAGAAATATAAGAGCCCAATTCGCAGGGCCTGCAATGAGAGCGTATTTTTTTTTTTTTTTTTTTTTTTTTCATATTTACAGTATATCAACAACTGGGCTATTAGCGCCGGACTACCTAAATGTTGCCCCCCATTCAGGTACCTAAAACCTAAATATTCAACATAATCTAGGCGCACGGTAGTGAGCCAGGCCAAGTTCCGGCCTAAGCATACTGTTTGTATATTTGAATATGTATATACTCAAAGTATTAGAGCCGATTTTTATCATCTAATAACTATAATATATACAAGATAAACCTATGAAATGTTACACAGGTATTTTACTAATAGATGTGAGTAAAATAATTCTACATTGAAGAGTTTCTGAGATATAGACGATGGAAAATCGGAATTTATAGAACTCACTCACTCATCAAAATTATTAGGCACTTCCCAAGAAGCTAGAGACTTGACATTTTGCACTATGCGAGACATTAGGGTGTTATTAAAGGCAATAATCGAAAAATCCTGAAAAGATGACTCCGCTCCCAGAGGGGGTTTTGTACTTGTTGTTCCTTCACTGACGAATGTGAAACCAAAATTAAGGCGTACTCTCAAAATATTATATTTTATAAGATTCAAAAAACCAACATTTTACCTAAAAAATTATTTTGTCCGAGTCGGTTTCTCTAAAGTCTTGAGGGCTCTTATATTGAGTACAAGATATTCTGATCACATTGCCGGTTTTTTCTACCAATATTCTTATTACTTCCTGAGTAAAGAAAAAAAAAAAAGAAAAGAAAAATAGATTTACAGTTATTTTGTTCTGGTTCTTCCGAAAAGTCTGCACTACTCCGGGGAAATGCACAACTATCTTTTCTTTCTTCCCCCCCCCCCCTTCGACAACTTACACGAACAACATCCCGTTATCGCTTAATATGGTTTCGTTTTGAATAATAGCACTATTTCGGATTGTGTTATAAGGTCGACTTCATAAGCAGGGTTCTTCCCTAAAGAGGAAGAGACGAAGCCCGCGGAAACATTATCTGTCATGACACATGAGCAATTTTGGACTTTCGTATATTTTCTTACATGGATGCAAAATCGTTGCAAATGAAAGAAAATCGTTCGAAAGCGTAAAAATGTTCGTACAAGATAAGTGGTGGTGTAAATTTCGTTGGGACCAAACAATCAGAGAAAACGGTGCTTGAAGGTCTGAAGTATTGGTTTGTTGGATGGAAGGCGAGTATCTATTATTTAGCTTTTCAAATCACACAAGATTTTGACTTGTTAGTCAGACATTTTAGGATACATAATCTTTCTAGGAACCATATTGGATATTGACCCGAGATAACTTGTTGGCTCTGAAGGTTGAGTGGATCTCTACATATAGGGAGGGATAGCACTTTCTGCTCCTTCCTTCTATACCGGTGAAACCCAAAGTGGCCTATATCGCCTCTCTAGTATTCATTTAAGCTGGCTGTGATTAACAAGGGAGTTACGGGGTGATTTTAAGAATGGTTAAAACTCTTCTGGCTTGAAATAGATATTACCTGTTACTCATCCCATATTATGGAATATCACGAGAAAGTTTTCCATTCTGATGATGATGATGATAATTTATTTTTATTTTTATTATCAAGACTCTCATAACGCAGATGATTCGCTTGATAATTACAAATGTGTTCTTATAATTAAACAGTTGTTACAATTTCTTATTGATATTTCATATAAAGTAAAAACATTAATTAACAATAAAAGTATTTTACAAATTATTATAACAGTTATAAGTATGCACACTATTATATATATATATATATATATATATATATATATATATATATATATATATACATATATATATATATATATATTATATACATGTATATATATTAAAACATTATTATATACATTGCTTTTATACACTATGTGTAATTCATGTTATACACATGTACATACATACGTATTCATATACTCACGCATATAAATCACGATTAAGTGAAAATAAAATTAATTTAAAATAACAAATAATTATAATGAAGATTATCTTTTCTCCAATGCTACCAGATATCAGAAGCAACTTTAGAGTCTAAAATTAAATCTTGTTGTATAGCTGTGTGTGTTTTAGATGTTGAAAAATAGTGTTTATGGATTGGCTACCCTCTTTCAAAAGTTCAGTCATGTCGTACGGTATTTGTAAGTAATCGCGTCTTCTACATTCTGTCAATATGTGTTTAACTGTTAGAGGTAAGTTACACTGTCTGCAAGTAGGTTTTTCAGTATTAGTCATTAAAAACGAGTGTGTGAGTAAAGTATGTCCGATTCTTAAACGACATAAGACTACTTCTTCTCGTCTCACATCCCGTGAGCTTGATGACCAAGCTTGAACTGTATGCTTAATTTCTCTGAGTTTGTTGTCTCGTGTAAGTTGCCAATATTGCTGCCAGTTGTTTAAAGTTTTAGTGTAAGTAAGTCTTTTAATATCTTGTAATGTCAAGAGATCAATGTCATTTGTATCTCTTCGTGTCGCTAATTTTGCTAGTTCGTCTATTTATTAGTGCTTTCAGAAATATTTTCATGTCCGGGTAACCAGTTTTCCATTCTGATACCTAGTAGAAAGAGGTTTCTAATCTTTTAACAAAAACAGAAAGACACTGGATAACTTTAACCGAGGAGATTTAAGATTAGAACTATCTAAATTCATGCCAAATATTGGCAATTTATTAACAAATCATTAGGTTCGGCCATCCACTGAAAAGGGTTCAATTTTAGCATTGCCATTTTAAGTAAATTTTTATTTTGTGTCTTATTAAATTTAGAATATATTACATAAAATTACTAAGGCGAAAAGAAACTCTTTTTAGGACCAAGAGAAGCACCTAATTTTTTTTTTTTACATTTTCAATATTTGGCACAAATTTAGTTAGGTTTAAGCTTAATTCTACTTAGTTAGTGATGTACAGTTTGCTTCTTTCTTTTCGTTAGAAAATTGGAAACCAATTTGTTTTAGCTGCGAGGATGGAAAAGTAATAAAAAACATTTTAATTAGAACACCTTGGTATGATCACTTCCTCAGACCATAAATATGCCTTTTAGCGCGGTTCCTCCCTCCCCCATAGGGAGGAACCCCGCTTATAAGGTTGATACAATGAAACAATCCGGAAGTGCCGACTAGAAAATTTTGCGTTTCAGAACCCCTAGAAACCGAAAATAACGGTGGTTCAAATTTGTATATATATATATATATATATATATGTATATATTTATTTATATATATATATATATATATATATATATATATATATATATATATATATATTTGTCTGTTCGCTCTCTAAATAGAAGACGAATGGTCCGATTTTGATGAAATTTGGTACAAAAATCAATTTGAAAGGTCAAGTTCGTTAACCAGCAAAATCCGCCCACTGGAAGATGGCGTTTGGGGCGAAATTCGCGCAGAAAAAATCGTAACGCTTACGTTTTTGAGTTCATAAGCTTGTAAGTACTCGTTTTATAGGCTTCTTGGGCTAGAAAAACGAATGAAACCATTTTCAAGGCGATAGCTTTAACCGTTGTCGAGAAAATTGGAAAAATAGTTTTTGAATACCGTTTTTGGTTTGGGTACTTAGAATAACGGGATTCAGTTGAAACATTATGTGCATGTTCTACTTTCATTAAAACTAATATGTTGAAAGTTATGTTACGTTTGGAGTTAAGGAAAGGTTAGAATAAAATATTTTATGAACAGATATGAAAAGTTTTGGAAACTTCGTATACTTTCATTAATATCTCGAACACGGTTGGGAAATCGTGGTAAGTGGATTGAAACTATTTGAAAGCTTACTAAATTCTCTACAAAAATGATTCTAAAACTATTTTTGATTAGGTTATGTCAATCGGAGAAATAAATGCTTAAAACTTCAAATACGTCTGTTTTGTTCTTATGAACGGGTTTTTGTCGTTCTTTTTGTAATTTTTGTCTCTTTCCCTTGGTTTTTTATTGCTTTTTTATTTCTTTAATTTCTTATGTTGTATTTGTAAGGAAAATGTATGTGTGTGTAAAACAGGATAGGTAAAATGAGACCAATTTTCTGTTGTCAGAAATAATGAAAAGTTTTGGGAACTTCGTATAATTTCTTAATATCTCGAAAACGGTTGAAAATCTTGGGAAGCGAAAGGTTACCATTCGAAAGCTTACTAAATGGTCTACAAGAAAGGTTCTAAAGAAAGTTTTGAATAAGCGAAGTAATGTCAGCTTTGGATTTGTCGATTTCCTTCAAATGTCTTGAAACTGTCGAGGCTCCTACTCCGAGTTCTTTGGCATATTCCCTAGTGTTTTTAATTGCTTATAGTAGTCAAATGTATTTGTCAATAAAACAGGATACGTATAATTAGAATCAATATTTTGTTTGTTAGAATTCGAAGATGCCGTATGAATATCTAGATTACAGTACTGGTGTTGATTTCGTTCTTTAGAATTATTCTTGGTATTCCCTATTTTCATCTGTTACCCATAGTTTTTTATTGTTAGTAGGTTTTTCTTATTGATTATAGAATATAAATCTATTTGGCTATAAAACAGGATACGTAAAATTAGTGACAATATTTCGGAGATTTCTGAGCGAAATACTTTTAAGATTTTCTACCACCACGAACGGCTTTTTTCCTCTATTTTTATCCACTAGATAGGCTTTATTTTGCATATTATTCTATATAAGTTTTATTCAGCAGGGGATTCTGATGAAATGTCGTGTTTTTGCTGTGGATTTTAAATACGATGTATCTAAGATTGGATAACATTAGCGAGTCTACATAGTTAGGAACCGACGACGGAGGATTACTTCTTGCTATGATTTAGTCTACATGTGTATATTAAGTCCTAAATCCAAAAAATAAACTTCACAACGGTTAGATACTATGAGCGTATATGGCGGTTCAATGCCCGTAGAACACAATGGGGCCGCAGGAAATTTACCTGCTAAGAGTTAATCCTCAAGAGCTGTAAATATACCCCAGGTATCTGCCGACACAAATACAAAGCCTAGGCGGAGAGCACCCCAAAAACACAGATCCAAAAATAGGTTATATACTAAATATTCATAAAGACTACTTAGTTGTAAACCGATTCATCAATTAGCAATCAATAATTTTCAACAAAGGTTATATACTAAATATTGATAAAAAGTATTTAATTAGAAAAAAATCAATATTCCACAAGACTTGTTTTTGGTCCATTTGTGTCTACTCCGTAGACTTAATTAGGTATATTATTCTATTTTAGTTGGGCAACTAAACTTTGTTTTATTTTGTTAAATAAAGTTTTTTTTTTGACTTGTTATTCGTCAAGACTTTTATTTGTCCTTGTGTATTTACTAGATACGTTTTATTCGGCATATTATTCTATATAGGCTATATTAGGCAGGGTATTCTACTCAATCTTGTGTACTTCTTCTTGATCCTTCTGTACATGGGCGTATATAAAACAATTTCGGGGGGGGGGGCTGAGACCATTTCCAGGGTATGGAATACTAAATATTTAGAGCTTGGAATAGTTTTAGGCAACTAAAACGCTATTGCACGTAAAATAAAATATGTTTTATGAACTAAGTGATCTTATTTAATTTATTTTTAAGGGTTTTACGAGAAGTTTTTATCATCAATTCAAAATTTCGGGAGGGGCTGCAGCCCCCTCAGCCCCCCCCCCCCTCATATACGCCCATGCTTCTGTATCCTCTAGAAAGGCTTTATTAGGCATATTTTGTATTGATTTATAGAGCTTTGCTTTAGAATGAGAGCCAGATTCTGTAATTTCCGCTTCTGTGTAAAAGTTAGCTACTGTCGGTGTCCCTGACGCCTTAATATCACTTTTATTCGAGATGTTCGAGAGGATTTTGACAATTTTCACGAGATATATTAAAAAAATAAGTTTATTTCTTTTCTAAGCTTATCAAATGGCACTAGGGACATGAACGGAACCGCGCTAAGATGCTGCAGTTCCTGCGAGTCGGACTTTTATTTATATCTCCACCTTTCACAAACAACGTTTTGGCCTTCAGGCCATTTTCAAATTCTTGAATGAAGATGGTTGTGCTTAAGGACTTGATTATACCTATAAAATGAATTTGTATGAGAAGTATGTCAGGGTGACAAGGCCTAAAATAAAGGGATTAATAAAGAGGCTGCTGGTGTCATGAATTTGAAAATGGCATGAAGGTTGAAACTTTCTGAAAGGTGGAGACATAAATAACAGACATATTTATGGTCTGAGGAAGTCATCATACCAAGGTGTTTTAATTAAAGTTGAACTCAGAATTTTCTTTTTGGAGGAAAAAAAGTCCGTCACGCAGGAGCTGCATAACGAAGCACTTTCCTCAGAATTTGGGTAGTGTAGACTGCTTTCCAGAACAATTTGCTTAAAATATCCTACATAAATAAAATAAAAACATGAATAGTTCTCTTTTAAATTTGTAATGAGTAACTGATCAATTATTAATTTGCTTCCAGAGTTATGCTTACAGATGAATAATTAAAACACCTTGGTATGATGACTTCCTCAGACCATAAATATGTCTGTTATTTATGTCTCCACCTTTCAGAAAGTTTCAACCTTCATGCCATTTTCAAATTCATGACACCAGCAGCCTCTTTATTAATCCCTTTATTTTAGGCCTTGTCACCCTGACATACTTCTCATACAAATTCATTTTATAGGTATAATCAAGTCCTTAAGCACAACCATCTTCATTCAAGAATTTGAAAATGGCCTGAAGGCCAAAACGTTGTTTGTGAAAGGTGGAGATATAAATAAAAGTCCGACTCGCAGGAACTGCAGCATCTTAGCGCGGTTCCGTTCATGTCCCTAGTGCCATTTGATAAGCTTAGAAAAAAAATAAACTTATTTTTTTTTATATATCTTGTGAAAATTGTCAAAATCCTCTCGAACATCTCGAATAAAAGTGATATTAAGGCGTCAGGGACACCGACAGTAGCTAACTTTTACACAGAAGCGGAAATTACAGAATCTGGCTCTCATTCTAAAGCAAAGCTCTATAAATCAATACAAAATATGCCTAATAAAGCCTTTCTAGAGGATACAGAAGCATGGGCGTATATGAGGGGGGGGGCTGAGGGGACTGCAGCCTCTCCCGAAATTTTGAATTGATGATAAAAACTTCTCGTAAAACCCTTAAAAATAAATTAAATAAGATCACTTAGTTCATAAAACATATTTTATTTTACGTGTAATAGCGTTTTAGTTGCCTAAAACTATTCCAAGCTCTAAATATTTAGTATTCCATACCCTGGAAATGGTCTCAGCCCCCCCCCGAAATTGTTTTTATATACGCCCATGTACAGAAGGATCAAGAAGAAGTACACAAGATTGAGTAGAATACCCAGCCTAATATAGCCTATATAGAATAATATGTTGAATAAAACCTATCTAGTAAATACACAAGGACAAATAAAAGTCTTGACGAATAACAAATCAAGAAAAAAAACTTTATTTAACAAAATAAAACAAAGTTTAGTTGCCCAACTACAATAGAATAACATACCTAATTAAGTCTATGGAGTAGACACAAATGGACCAAAAACAAGTCTTGTGGAATATTGTTTTTTTTTTTTCTAATTAAATACTTTTTATCAATATTTAGTATATAACCTTTGTTGAAAACTATTGATTGCTAATTGATGAATCGGTTTACAACTAAGTAGTCTTTATCAATATTTAGTATATAACCTTATGTTTGGATCTGAGTTTTTGGGGTGCTCTCCGCCTAGGCTTTGTATTTGTGTCGGCAGATACCTGGGGTATATTTACAGCTCTTGAGGATTAACTCTTAGCAGGTAAATTTCCTGCGGCCCCCTGGTTTCTACGGGCATTGAACTTTAGGAGGATTGGATTTAGGACTTAATATACGTATGTAGACTAAATCATAGCAAGAAGTAATCCTCCGTCGTCGGTTCTTAATTATGTAGACTCGCTAATGTTATCCAATCTTAGATACATCGTATTTAAAATCCACAGCAAAAACACGACATTTCATCAGAATCCCCTGCTGAATAAAACTTATATAGAATAATATGCAAAATAAAGCCTATCTAGTGGATAAAAATAGAGGAAAAAAGCCGTTCGTGGTGGTAGAAAATCTTAAACGTATTTCGCTCAGAAATCTCCGAAATATTGTCACTAATTTTACGTATCCTGTTTTATAGCCAAATAGATTAATATTCTATAATCAATAAGAAAAATCTACTAACAATAAAAAACTATGGGTAACAGATGAAAATAGGGAATACCAAGAGTAATTCTAAAGAACGAAATCAACACCAGTACTGTCACATCTAGATATTCATACGGCATCTTCGAATTCTAACAAACAAAATATTGATTCTAATTATACGTATCCTGTTTCATTGACAAATACATTTGACTACTATAAGCAATTAAAAACACTAGGGAATATGCCAAAGAACTCGGAGTAGGAGCCTCGACAGTTTCAAGACATTTGAAGGAAATCGACAAATCCAAAACTGACATTTCATACGGTATTTCTCCGATTGACATCGCCTAATCAAAACTTTTATTAGAACCTTTTTTGTAGAGCATTTAGTAAGCTTTCTAATGGTATTCTTCCGTTTCCCAAATTCTCAACCTTTTTCGAGATATTAAGGAAAGTATACAAAGTTACCAAAACTTTTTTATGCCTGTTAATAAAATATTTTATTCCAACCCTTCCTTAACTCCAAACGCAACCAAAATTTCAACATATTAGTTTTAATGAATGTAGAACATGCAGTAAATGTTTCAACTGAATCCCTTGATTCTAAGTACCCAAACCAAAAACGGTATTCAAAAACTATTTTTCCAATTTTCTCGACAACGGTTAAAGCTATCGCCTTGAAAATGGTTTCATTCGTTTTTCTAGCCCAAGAAGCCTATAAAACGAGTACTTACAAGCTTATGAACTCAAAAACGTAAGCGTTACGATTTTTTCTGCGCGAATTTCGCCCCAAACGCCATCTTCCAGTGGGCGGATTTTGCTGGTTAACGAACTTGACCTTTCAAATTGGACGACAGATTTTTGTACCAAATTTCATCAAAATCGGACCATTCGTCTTCTATTTAGAGAGCGAACAGACAAATATATATATATATATATATATATATATATATATATATATATATATATAAATAAATATATACATATATATATATATATACAAATTTGAACCACCGTTATTTTCGGTTTCTAGGGGTTCTGAAACGCAAAATTTTCTAGTCGGCACTTTCGGATTGTTTCATTGTATCAACCTTATAAGCGGGGTTCCTCCCTATGGGGGAGGGAGGAACCGCGCTAAAAGACAAAAGACATTTTGTTATTCCATAATTCGGGATAAGTAGCAGGTATATCTTTTTGAAGCCAGAAGAGCTGATTTCCATTTTTAACCCTAAGTATTTCGTTAATCAAGACCTGCTTACATGAAGTTAAGTATTTTGGACCCCCGTTTACATATTACGGGCCCCAATTCATTTTTTCATCCCCTTGTAACCTTTAGAGATAGATACTGATGCCTTTGTATATTTAGGGCTTTGAGGGAACAGAGTCTAGACCCTATGCATTTTCTGATCACCTACTTTCTTATTTTTTTTATTTTTTTTTTAATCTGGGCTGTTTTTTCTGAGAACGTCTAGAAAAATAAAGTTCTCTGTTTAAAGGGACGATGTATTTCGTGTTGACTGAAGGCCTATTGTTACACTAGTTACGCCACTATGAAGCATATCCTATACTTATGAGGTTATGCTATAACATTGTATAAGACAACTGCAAGCTAATCCCCATGCATAAGCTACTAAACGGGAAGCGTGGACGGAAAAGACGTGCTTTGAGGCGTGGAGTGCATAGCTGCAAGCTTAAGCATTGCACTAAACGGTTGGTGTAACACACTACAGCTATGATCTCGATGCACTACACGCGGTGAAACATGCAGTTAATTCTTGCTAGAGAGAGAACTACGGAGCGGAACTCATGTGACACAATGACAGTCGGTGACAGGTGTATAGAGTCGGAAGAAGGTCAGGACACATAGGCCTAGATATCGCTGTCTGACCGTCAAGTACGCGACTTGGTCACCGGTCACATACTCATTCCAGAACTCGCCTAGCGAGTAGTACTCAAGATGGAAGAAACGAGGCGTTCAGGAAGACTTACCCAAGGTGGCAGACTATTTCATATATATACATCTCACACACACACCCATATATATATATATATATATATATATATATATATATATATATATATATATATATAAGTATATATTGTTTTAAGTTACTTCGCTGGGGTTGAAATGATTGATTTGTGAGACGTCTTCTGTCTCCAGCGGTGTTCTTCCTCTCCTTACTGCAATACTTCGTCGGGTTCTTCTCCGACTTCTTCAGGCTGCTATGTGCCGTCCTCGGTGGTTGTCAAGGGAATGATGAACCCAACGAAATATTGCAGTAAGGAGAGGAAGAACACCGCTGGAGAGAAGCCTTCTCACAAATCAATCATATATATATATATATATATATATATATATATATATATATATATATATATATATAATGTATATATGTATATATGTATATATATATATACACACACACACATATATACACCCTCAGTAGACTCTCCCTAATCCGGCGTCGTCGGGACCGGGGTACAGTCGGTAAGAAAACACCGGTTGAATTCAGTTAGAAACTGTCATTTATGTATTTGAAAACTCTTATTATTTGAGGATATAATAATATGTACCATTTTTAATATTATCTTTGCATACTTAAGTGAAATTTAGGTAGTGAATTATATAATAAATTTAAAATATGTAATTCCTTGCTGGTGTATATTAGGTGTTCCAGCCGCAGGTGCCTGAGTAGAAACATTTATTTTCTCAGTATAAACACTACTTCCTGCCTCTATAACGAAAAATATATGCCTTCTTTCACTTCCACTCAATGAAATACCCCGAAACAAATGATTGGCTAGGAAGGAAGGGAAGATTTTCTAAGGCCTCATTCCTTTGGAGACCGAGAAAGGTGAGTCTACTGAGTAGTTATATATATATATACACATGAGTGTGGGTTTCTATTTTGATTCTACGAGATATTGAAGAGAATGTATTTCGTTTAAGTGACCAGAATATATAACCAATTCTTTAAGATTTCATCCATTTAAGTAACAGGGTGAAATTATCTATGAATCGGGTGCCATCGAAAAATTGACAAATAAAGTAGAGAAACTTTGTCCAATCTGAAAGGTCAAGTTTGTTAACCAGCATAATCCGCCTACCACAACGCTGAAATACGAACGAAATTCGCGCGAGAAAAATGGTTGCACTTACGGAATTCCGTAAGGTACCTTTTTTACAGGTTTTGAACCGTAGGGAAACGAATGAAACCATTCTGAGGCGATATCTGTAACCGTTTTTGAGAAAAGTGGATAAAACTAATTTTTCTAAGTAATTTTGGTTTGAATGAAAAACAGTCATTTACGTACAACTGATGGCTGACCGTATACGGCGACACCTTTCTTATCATTCAAAGGACAATTTATTTTTTATTAATTTTGTTTTTTAATTTCTGCATACAATTTATTCTCCATGGAATGATAATAATTGTCCGCCATATGGTTTCGTGAGATTTAATTTGTTTTTTATTAATTTTTTTCTCCGATTTAATTCTTATTTTCTTCAATTTTCTTATGCTTATTCATTTTTTCATTCCTTCAGCCGTATAAGTGGTAATTCACAATCCTTATGGAATCCTTCAGGATAGAACGTCCGAGCGATTCGTAGTCTTAATCTTTGGATAAATTAAGGCATGGAACCTCTTGCACCGAACAGAAGACCAATTACCTTCCAATTTTTGATATTATGGTTTCTACGGAAATAGGGAATACAATTTTCAAAAATGGACTTCTTTTCTTTGACAACTGATGAGGGCTGATTCTCATGTATCTCGAATCTTGGAACCGTTGGATCCAAAATAATTTCGGTGGATGTCTGACGATCTATGACCACAATGTCTGTCCTCCTTGTGGCACCATTTTCGGCTATGCAAGAAATGTTCTAATTATTTAATCAACTCAGAAACGATTGCTTCAATTAAAAATTGTTCCAGATGTTTGATATTCGTCTAAACAAAGATATTTAAAATTTGGTTGCGTTTGGACGTAAGGAAGTGCTAGAAAAAGCAATTTTTAATATGCATGAAAAGTTTTAGGTTCTTCAAAGTGTTCATTCGAAAGCTTACTGAATTCTCTAAAAAAAAGCTTCTGAAATAATTTTCAACTGGACGATGTCAATCCGAGTAATAAGCTCCTAAATCTGTCGGTTTCGTTATTTTGATCGATTTTTTTTGTGCCTGTTGGTCTTAATTTTTAATTTGTGTGGTAAAAGAAAGCTATCTTTTTGAAACATTAATGAAGTTCTTGCAAAAATAATTTCTTTGAAGACTGGAAAACATCGGTGGAAAAATTTTCTAGTGTCGGGCCCGTTTTTTAGCACTTTCCTCCGAAGGAAAGTAGCTATTGAGGTTGGACTCATGACGGAATTTTTGAAAAATTTCTTCAAATCTTTATCGATCCTACCTAGTAGACACCAAAAATGACCCCCGTTAAAATTTATATATATATATATATATATATATATATATATATATATATATATATGTGTGTCTGTTAACACGATAGCGGCCAGAGTTTTTGTTTTTTCGTCACGAAACTTGGTATATAGCATTCAATTAGCAAACGATTGAACGAGTTCGTTAACCACCAAAGTCGGTCCACCGGAAGGGGGGGTTTACCCCGAACCCAAAACACTTATTTGACTATGTCAGCCGTAATATTTGTTATATTTCAACGAAACTTGGTATTCGTACTGGTAATATAGAGAGAAAAGTGAGATATAAAAATAAACTAAATCGGTTCATACGGAGGGGGGGGGGGTTTACTCCGGACCGACAATACCAATTCGCCACTACCAGCCGTGATTTTAGGTGTATTTCGACGAAAATAGGTATTCATAGTGGTAATCTACAGGTAAATATGTGTTGTAAAAATAAACTAAATCGGTTCATTAGGAGGGGGGGTTTACTCCGGACCCAAATTACTCATGAGAAAGAAGTGTTGTAAAAATGAGCTGAATCTGTCAATCGGAAAGGGGGGTTTACTTTGTAATATACTTCAATAGAAAAGCCAGCCAGACATAGGTTCACAAAGGCGCCGCAAGGAGCGCTAGAGGGACTGTATCCGGTTCCTGCGTTAGATCAAAATACGATATTATGAGGATTTTGTATTTATTACGTAGTGTAGTAGGTACCATGTGTAAACATAACTCAGGAAGCAAATTAATAATTTATCAGTTGCTCATTACAAAATTAAAAGAGAACTATTCATGTTTTTGTTTTATTTATGTTGGATATTTTAAGCAAATTGTTCTGGAAAGCAGTCTATACTACCTAAATTCTGAGGAAAGTGCTTAGTTATGCAGCTCCTGCGTGACGGACTTTTTTTAAGAGTTCTAATTTCATTTAGCAATAAAATGAATATTTCAGTAAAAAAAAAGGTAAGTAAATGAGAAAGAAAGTTGAGAAGGCGGAGTAAGTAATTCCCGCCTAAAATACTGTCAGTTTTCTTTGAATAGTTCATAAAATCTTGCTTTTCCTTGTTTTCATTGGAGTAAGTCTTTTCATTTTTCACGACGGATCAAAACAAAATATCGCTTTTTCTACTGGAAGTTTTCCAAATAACACTAAGAATAAGAACAGGTACGCGCTAACGTAACGCAGATCTGACAGTCGGAGATTTCAAAATCAGACCAGAGATGAGTTCCAGGGAAGGTCTTTAGTATGTGTCCGAGTGGAAAGGGATTGACCTCGAGGATTTGGGTGAGATGACAATTAGGAATGAAACGTTACGAATCTGGATGTTGCGAGGTCTTTTACGAAGGGGATATTTAGATCGTTGTGTAGGGTTTTGTTGGAGACATAAAAGGGAGCATTGACTATTCTACGAAGGACTTTGGATTGGAATGCTTGTATACGATGAACGTTCGAGTGTTTTGCTGTTCCCCATAATTCAAGTCCGTAAGTCCCAGTAGGTCTCATTATAGACTTACATACAATGAATTATTTTTGTGTCATATGCTTTAAAGAAGTTCCAAATTAAAGAGTAGATAATGCAAATCTAAACCTAAACGAAAAGGGAAATCAGACTAGAGATGAGTATTATAATTAAACTCGCTTTGTCGACGCAGCTCCTGCGATATGGGCTGTTGTCTATGGTTCAACATTTCCAAAACACGAGCTGTGGAAATAGATTCAGCTCTATAAAAGAAAAGTGGAACTATTTTCCCTCTATTTTCCGCCTCTCATCGCTCTGCCTCCTGTCACACACACTTCTATTGAAGAGCCGTGACATCGGTCTATTTCCCGTCCGTCTACCTTTTCACGTTTTTCTCAAACTCTGTTTTCTTTTTTTTTCTCCAATTGTTCACGATCAATTTGGATATATAATAATTCCAACAATTTCTTGAAAGCTTTTATTTTGTACTTGATGTTTTTCTTTTATCGGGAGTTCAGGTCTAGACTTGGTCGGGTGAACATCTCTCCTGGATCCGTTTTAAGCCGTGTACCTGTGTGCCTTTGTTTGTTTGTGTTTGGACAGTCTGGTGCCAGCTTTGGTCGAGAAGAAGCGGCTTCATTGAAGGCTTAAGTGTCTTAAGTAGGTCAACAGTAATCCGGTGCAAGCTCGGTGGCCCAAAGTGACCCTCCTTTGTACTCGCCAGAAAGGTACCCACACCTGCTGAGGAATTCTTTCCAGGTAATATTCTATTGCGCCTTAAATCGGTTTACGATCCTCCTGTACCGAACAACAATTCTGCAATTTAAATATTTTAAAACTATGGAGAATTTCGAAGAAAATGTGCGTTACAGCCCAGAACCTAACATTCGGGGGAAAATAACTCCACAGTATTTAATTATAAAAATTGAAGAAAACGGGAAAACATTTAACGATGTAAGCCCCTTCCAGACCAACAAGTGGATTTCTTCTTTTTCAAAAGAGATCAGTGTCAAGAAATTAAAAAAAAGCGGCAGCCTATTCGTGCACTGTACAAATCCTCGCATCTGCGAACAACTTTTAGCCGCTAAAACCTTTCAAAACGTCAGAATTAGCGTCCTTCCTCATAGAACCCTGAATCAATCAAGAGGTGTGTTCTATTGTAGTGATCTACGTGGATTTACCGAAGAAGAAATCCACAAGGAAGTGTCGGAGCAAAACGTGCTAAAAATAAAAAGAATTGGAAATAACACCTCCTCTCTATTTATTGCGACTTTCTGTACCCCTAGACTCCCGGAGAGGATCTATATCGGATACATAGCAGTACCTCTCCGACTTTATGTACCTCAGCCTCTAATATGCTACAGATGCGGATGTCTTGGGCACCATAAGGCTACATGTAAAAAGGACCCCGTTTGCAGAAAATGTGCTCAACCGCTGCACGAAAACGAATGCACAACAACAAAGTGCGTCCTATGCGATGGTGACCATCGAACTTCTGTTAAATACTGTCCAATTTACGCACAGGAATTCGAAATCAAGAAGATCATGGCGCTTCAGAAACTCAATTACAAGGAAGCGAAAAAAATCGTAATCGGGAAAGAATCTTACGCCCAAGTAGCCGCCGAAAATCCCGCCAAATCAGACGAAATCAAAATCTTAACCCATATGATGATGCTGATGACTCAAAGAATTGAATTACTAGAAAACCTCATCACTAATCACATAGCAAATAAAGAAAATACCTCGCCCCCAGAACTTCAAACGAAACCAGACGACGAGAAGAAGAAAACACAAGAACCTCAGCCAATAGAACGAGAGTTTGACAAGACGAAGACAGAAAATAAAAAGCCATCCTCAACAAATCTTCGGAAAGACACACATAGAGAAGCAGAAAATGAAGAAGAAGAAGAAGAGGAAGAAATTCGAAGTGGAAATACCATCAGAACCCCCAGGAAAGGACACAAGGGAAAAAAAATAGAGTATGATAGGCCTAAAAGACGGTAAACTTAATGTACTTATGTATTTTAATTTATTTATTCATTTTATTTTTTATTTATTTTATTTTTGTTTTTTCTCTTTTCTCACTCTTCGTCTTAAAACCCCCTTCCTATTTAGTATGATCTATCAAAGCACAATCAATAGCTCTCCCTTTATCTCCTTTTTAAGAGTAAATCTATCTGCCCTAATCAGGCCATACGGAAATAACCATATTTCTGCACTCTTCTCTATTAATTACCCAAACCAAAGCGATTCAGTCTCATTTTTGGCCATAAATCACAATCTTTCGCTGCAGAATATTAGAGTTTTCCAATTCAAACATATATACTCTCATGTCTGTACTGCAATGGAACATAAACGGATTTTTCAGGCATTTAGGTGATCTGAGGTCTCTTTTACACTGTAACCAAATAGAAATCCTGGCTTTACCGGAAACACACTTACAACCCGGTAAGACTGCCAGCTTACATGGCTACAAACTCTATAGAAGAGATTACTCCCTGGGTGGTAGGGCATGTGGTGGAGTAGGAATATTCGTAGCTGATAGCATTCACAGTGAAGCTATTTCATTGAGAACTACTATTCAGGCGGTAGCTGTCTCAGTTCATCTCCCTTCTCGTCTCACGGTCTGTTCTGTTTATCTTCCACCTAACGAACCATTAGATACTCAGGAAATACGGAATCTACTCAGTCAGTTACCAAGTCCTTTGCTATTTTTAGGAGATATGAACGCCTTAAGCCTTATGTGGCATTCATCCAGAAATAATAGCAAAGGGACACAACTTCAACACATATTTGAACAATTTGACTTGCTATCCCTTAACACTGACAGACCAACACACTTATGCACAAGAACAGGTACACTATCACACATAGACGTGTCATTATGCACCCCGTCATTATACACTCGCTTCACATGGGATGTGGATCGAGATCCTCACGGTAGCGATCACTTCCCAATCCACATTAAACAATCAACACCTCCTCCCAGCTTTAATTCTGCTAAAAGGTATAACACGAAAAAAGCAGATTGGGACTCATACAAGGACATTATAACAGACAAACTTAAAAACACACAAGTAAACACCATACAAGAACTAAACAATTTAATTATTTCAGCTGCTGACCTCACCATTCCACAAACAACAGAAAACTATAAAAAACCACCCGTTCCTTGGTGGAATGATGAATGTAGGCAGGCCGTGAAGGATAGAAGGAAAGCACTCAATTTATTCAATAGAAATCCATCCGATATAAACCTCCAAAATTATAAACATAAAAAAGCAAAAGCACAATGGACAATAAGGAATAGTAAAAGGAAATGCTGGGTGGACTTTTTATCAAATATTAACAGACACACTTCACAACATGACATATGGACTAAAATAAATCAAATAAGACATAAAAAATACAAACCACCGATACCTGGACTCAAAGTTAACAACTCCATCATAACCGACCAGACAAACATCAGCAATATCCTAGGGAATCATTTCGCCTCAATATCTAGCAATCATAATTATACAGCAGAATTCCTGCAACACAAATTACAGAATGACAATACATTGATACCAATAAACCACAATTACGATCACCCCTTAAATGACCCAATAACCGTAGACGAACTCAGACTTGCACTATCTACTGTACACTCAAGTTCTCCTGGACCTGACAGAATTACTTATGAAATGATTAAACATTTACCCAGCATTTCATTCAAAACCCTTTTAGACATTTACAACGAAATCTTCCAGAGTGGTAACTATCCTCTTTTCTGGAATGAGAGTATAGTGGTACCTATCTTAAAACCAGGTAAAGACGGTGACTTACCCACTAGCTACCGTCCGATTTCATTGACAAACTCTGGTTGCAAACTACTCGAAAAGATAGTAAATAAAAGACTGTTATGGTTTTTAGAAGCAAATAAATTACTGTCACCCTACCAGTGTGGTTTTAGAAATCAACATTCCACAATGCATCATATCGCCAAAGTAGAAAGCGACATATTAAACGCTTTCTTAAACAAAGAATCTTTGCTAGCCGTCTCCCTAGATCTAGAGAAAGCCTACGACACCGTATGGAGAAGGCTTATCATATCACAGCTGGTAGATTGGGGTGTCCAGGGCAAAATACTGCAGTACCTCAGTAACTATTTATCTCAAAGAAAATTCAGAGTGAGGGTAGGTACCACTCTTTCGGATGTCTTTGTTCAAGAAAATGGAGTGCCCCAAGGAGGTGTTCTGAGCACAACCTTATTCAACATTGCTATGAATTCTGTCCATCAGTGTATCACCCCAGGAGTAAAATTTTGCATGTATGCTGACGATCTACTTATATACAGCTCATCCAAACGAATTCACACCGCTGAACAACACATACAAAGTACACTTACAGAATTAGAAAAGTGGAGTGGTAAAACGGGTTTCAGGTTTTCCAGAGACAAAACAAAATATATTGTTTTTACAAGGAAAAGAAATCTTCCAGCCCCCCACCTTACAGTACATCAAACACACATTCAACATACAGAAACACTCAAATTCCTCGGACTAACACTGGACAAAAAATTAACGTGGTTGCCCCATTTGAAAGAGCTCCTTAAAAAATCCAAAAAATCTTTGAATTTTTTAAGAGTTCTCAGTAGCACAAAATGGGGAGCTGACAAATTTACGATGCTTACTCTGTACCGGTCTTTTACCAGATCGCTTCTCGATTACGGATGTATAGCTTATTCTTCTGCCAGCCCAACCACCTTGAAACTACTTGACACAATACAGAACACAGCACTAAGAATTGTCAGCGGTGCATTTAGATCTAGCCCAGCAGAAAGCTTATGTGCCGAAACTGGTGAACCTCCACTGCAGTACAGACGTCGAATGATATGTAATAAATTCGTATTGAAATGTAAAGCTATTGGAACGCCATGCGTCACTGAGTTTTTATATAACCAATACTCCGAAAAATACACCGAAAGAAACGTTAAGCAAAAGCCACTCTCATTACGAACTGAAGACAATCACAGCGACCTAACTCTCTTCCAAACACCTGTTCACACAAATAACATTACTGAGATACCTCCATGGCGACTGAAAAACCTTAAACTAGACTTAACACTGACAAAATACAAAAAATCAGACCCAACTTCTTCGACACACTACAAAAACGTATTCAACTCCCTGTTCAGGCAAAATAACAACACTCAGTACATATTTACGGACGGATCAAAAACTAACTACGGGACTGGTGCTGCCGCCATCACAAGAAACGAATCCTATCACATAAGATTACCCGATCACACTACTGTTTACACAGCAGAATTACACGCAATCCTTTTAGCACTCAAAAACATTGAAGATACAGACACGGACGACATAACAATATGCACTGACTCATTAAGCTCCTTACACTCAATGACAAACATTTACAGCACACACCCTATTGTCATAGAGATTTTTACACAATTATTCCAACTACAAACAAAGAACAGACATATCACTATGTTTTGGTTACCTGGACATGAAGGGATTTCACAGAGCACTACAGTAGACTTACTAGCGAAAACTGCAACCCAAAGACCTACACCTGACCTGAACAAAATGACAGCAACTGACCTATGCAAACTAGCTGAAAATAAGACAGTAAACGACTGGCAGACAGAATGGACTAACTCTCAAAGCAAACTACGGGAAATAAAAAATACAATAATACCCTGGTCAAGAGAAAACCTAACAAGACGAGACGAAGTTATTATTACAAGACTTCGCTTAGGACACAGTTTACTAACGCACTCCTATCTAATGGAACGACAAGACAGACCTGTATGCGCATGTTGTAACGAGACATTAACAGTTAAACACATACTTACTGACTGCAGATTACGAGACTACCTAACAATTCCTCATGACTTACACGACTTACTTGCCGAAAATAGTCCACATATTAACACCATACTAACTCACTTAAAGACAATTAACCTCTATTCAAAAATCTAGCCTTATCTCCAATTTACCTCCTAAAGTTAATTTAAAATAATGAACGAAATAGCCTTTATAAAATCATTTACATTTTTAAGAAATTAAGTTAATTAACCCACATTTAAATATAAAGCCCTATCTCCAATATAATCTTACCTCTTCTACCCTCCCCCCCCCACTTTGTTTTTTTTTTTTTTTTTTTTTTTTTTTTTTTTTTTTCCCCTCTTCACACTTTATTTAATATCTATCATATTACCGTATTGTTATTGTGAAATATATTATATAAAACATGTTATTGTTATTATTAATTAGCTCACTAATGTACTAGCTATGCTCATAAAATGTACTGACTTGTTATATATACAATGTGCAAAAAGTATTTTGTAATATCTTGATGTATGTTAAAGAGCAAGTCGCCAAAAGTTGCGAAACTCTTAATAAATAAATATCAAATAAATATCATTTTCTTTTATCCTTGAATTACGCCTAACAAATTATTAGTCCTTCCCGGAGGAAAGTTATTGACGTCGAACTTATGAAACATTTTTTTTGCAAATCTTTATCCAACCTATTAGAAACCGGAAATGATCCCCCGTGTATATATATATATATATATAGGGGAAGGTGTTGTACCTTTGACCACTTTGCACAATTGAATTTTTTTGTAGCTTGAATATTAAGGCTAAATTCATTTTTTTTATTTCATTGTAATTAGTATTCTATTGTTTATCATATTTAATTTTTTCAAGGTTCTAACTTTACATTTAATATTTTTTATTAATTTTTAAAAAAAATAATCGTACTGTGGTCAAAGGTACAACATGTAGTTGTACCTTTGACCACGGGGTGTTGTACCTCTGACCAGGTAAAAACAACACAGCAGTGCAGGAAAAAAATTGTATTGAGTAATATTATAATTAATTGTAAGTTTAATAAATACAGGACATGTATGTAAGCATAATAAAAAGCTATTATAGATATTACGTTATGCTTAATATGCGGAAAAATGCAGTCCATTCGATAAATGTTTTAACTGTCAAGCAGATCCACTAGCAATAGTAGGGTATGGAAGTTGAGCCACAATGTCTTCAACATCAATATTATACGCCAACGGCCATAGCCACGTTGAATGCACCGGTTCTCGTAGATCACCGAAGTTAAGTAACGTCGGGCGTGGTCAGTACCTGAATGGGTGACCGACCACGTCCTGTTGGCATTAGAAAAGGGTGGCAACCTGTAGATAGCCCGGCGCTAATAGCCAAACAGTTGATGCGCCGTAAAAAAAAAAAAATAAAAATAAAAAAAATAAAATCAATATTATACAAATTTTCATCTTCCCTCGTAAACTTGTCACTTAAAGTTTGTTTTTTCAAAAAGTTCAGATCTCTGCGACTAAATATGTAATAGTCTTTTTACTTTTATTTTTAACAAGTATAAAATTTCCTTTTACCAAATCATATTTTTCAAATTGTTGCTGCTTATCGACTTAACTCACGACATTTATCAGACAAATCAACGCCACTTTCTCCTGAAGAAATTTCGATCAGAATCTGAACTGTCATTAGAATAATTTTCTTTTTCTTTACAACTTTTTTAGGAAGGGGTTTATTTGTATGGTGTTTCTTACGTTTAGGGCGGTGCTTTCGTTTTTTTTTTTTTTTTTTTTTTTTTTTTTTTTTTTCCACCTACAATAATTAGCATTTCAGGAATATCTGTCAGGATACGAGGTTTCCCTTTAGGCCGGCCCCTATTTGACATTTTCCTTGCCTCTGCTTTTCGATGAGGCCTTACAACTTCAAGTGGAACGATAAGGGGCGATAGGTTCGAACTGCTACACCGAGGATTAATAAAGTTGGTTTGAACTTATTTCATTTATTATTTTTTAATTTCTTTGAACAATTGAAGAAACCAATATAATTTTTTTTTAAAAAAAATTGTAGCAGAAGAACATAAAAGTTTAATTCTGTAAAAATTACTAAGGTGTGTTGTACCTTTGACCAGGTCAAAGGTACAACAACTAGTCGTGGTCAGAGGTATAACACCCTGGTAGTGTAAATTAAAATGCGTGCTAAAAATTTTAGAGTTCAGATAAATCAATTTCAGAAGCTACACCATGTTTCTTATTGTAATAGCTACTTTGTCAAATGATTTCCATCTAAAAAGACTTAATACAAAAAATATAATGAGGCAAAACGTCATCAATAAATAACTTACATTTTTATTATAGAAATGGATAAGTATTTATTGCAAGAATCCTCTTTGACTTGAACAATCCAAAGTAGGTTACACAAGCCCTCTAGTGAAGGAGCTAAACACTAATTACACCAAAATTTATAAAATGTTGCTACGTGCCGCGTCAGCCTCGGTGGTCAAAGGTACAAGACAGTCAGAGGTACAACACCTTCCCCTATATTCACACACACACACACATACATATAAAATATATACTGTCTGTTGTATATCTATCTATATTGAATGATTGGATCCGAGGAGCTTCGTATTGCGTGCAACTAATAATATAGATTGCAACTTAGACGTGCACCTATTTCTCTATTATATGCAGCTTGCGTCTACCCGTGCCACTTCTTGAACTTTCTAGTCTAGGAGATTGTAGAATTATTTAATTAATTAATTGAATGTAGTATGAATTTTAAAGTTATGAATGAACCATTTCATTGATAAATTGAATATCATTGAATATTTATGCTTTAAACATCCTAATTATCACTTTAGGTTATCTTATGTCATCAGCCGATCATAATAGGAACTTATTATGTTCACTACTACATTGTAGCAGGTATACGGCCTATCTTAGTTGAGGAATCCCGCTTATGAAAGGTCGTTAAATAATATTAATGAAATAACATTGTAAATCATTCATTTTACGAGATGTGCTAACCTCCCTAAATCTAAAGAATAGGCCTGGTGAAAGGGCAGGATAATTGGAAATCAATTATATGAAGTAGAGGATAGAGGAGAGCTTTATTTATGAGTCAATCCATATGAAATCAACCCAAAAAAATAAGATTTGACACCCATGATCACAGATTTTATTTAATGAAACTCGGCATGTTTGTTCCTTTGATAGATATAAGTAAAGATATATAACAGTTTTGCCCTATCTCAAATGGTTTATGTTTTACGCGAAAGGTTTTGAAATTTTGGAGTTTTCATTGATTGGAGAAAGCAAGTGCAGTTGGTCCTTGCATAGAAAATAAATTATACCTTCTTTATTTATCAACCAATATTGTTGACATCTTTCATTACAATACTTCAATAGATAGGGGAGCCAGGAAAAAAAGTTAAACGTAAAGTCTATAAAGTAAATCTAAAAGTTTTAAAATAAAATTAATTTTAATGAAATGTGGTGTTCCACACTAAGTGGAATATCATCAAAAGGGAAAATATAATATAATTATTTTAATATAAAATAAGTATTTTTTTACTATTGTTCTAGAGAATATTCACTATCATATGATCATGGTTGGGTTGAATTGACGTGGAATGACCCCTATGACCTTTTTGGCTATATATATATATATATATATATATATATATATATATATATATACATATATATATATATATACATATATACATATATATATATATATACATATATATATATATATATATATACATATATATATACATATACATATATATATACATATATATATATATATATATATTTTTTTTTTTTTTATTAGTTTCCTCTCTGCAGTAACCCTGCAAAGAGGCCGTTTATTTTGTGCTACACGTTCCAATACATAATGATATATATATATATATATATATATATATATATATATATATATATATAATGCTTTGCCACATAGAATTCTTCGGTTCTCTAGAATCACCCGAGGTAAGCAACGTCACGTGTGAACGGCATTATAAAATAATGTACAAATGTAGAAAGTGCGGCGCTGATAGTTTTACGAATGACACGCCGTAAGTAAAAAAAAAAAAAAAAAAAAAAAAAAAAAAATCATGTAAAGTGAGAAGTAAAGGATGTCCAGCACATTAGTGTAAGTGTCATTGGAGTATATGTTTATGTGTTTCACAGAATATCAGCTATATCAATGACAGGATCTCCAAATGAAGCTGGAACAACGCCATGAAAGCGCCATATGATTTCTGCGCACATATACCCTCACACTAGCAGTGATACACTCTGTATCCACGAAATCAGTCCAGTCAAATCCTTACACACTATCAGTGATATCATTATAAGACTGCTTAAGAAGGCGTAATTAGAGGTAGCGCTCCACTTCACATACTCACATCTAATGAGGTCATTCAAGAAACGAGGACAAGGGAGGGAAATTAAATTCACTATATGAATATTATTATGTTTATAAGTATATGTGCGTGTGTAATCACTTATTTCTCCTACTCAGGGGGCAATTATTATGTTTTAATGGGTGAATAATGTATCCATGGCTTTGGAAAAAGAATAATTTCCTCTAAAGCACAAAACTTGCATAGTACTCAATTACGGGACTTTAGATGTTTTTTTTTTTTTTATTTGTTTGTTTTTACGGCGCATCGACTTCTGGGCCATTAGCGCTGGTGACTTTAGTGTAAGTAAAACAGCATATATATATATTATATATATATATATATATATATATATATATATATATATATATATATATATATATATATATATATATATATATATAGGGGAAGGTGTTGTACCTTTGACCACTTTGCAAAATTGAATTTTTTTTTAGCTTGAATACTAACGCTAAATTCATTTTTTTTTATTCCATTGTAATTAGTATTCTATTGTTTATCATATTTAATTTTTTCAAGGTTCTAGCTTTAAATTTAATATTTTTTAAAAAATAATCGTACAGTGGTCAAAAGTACAACATCTAGTTGTACCTTTGATCACGGGGTGTTGTACCTCTGACCACGTAAAAACAAACCAGCAGTGCAGAAAAAAAATTGTATTCAGTAATATTGTAATTAATTGTAAGTTTAATAAATACAGGACAAGGATGTAAACATAATAAAAAAAACTATTTTTGATATTATGTTATGCTCAATATGCCGCAAAATCCAGTCCAACCGATTAACGTTTTAACTGTCAAGCAGATCCACTAGCAATCGTGGTATGGAAGTTAAGCCACAATGTCTTCAACACCAATATCATACAAATTTTCATCTTCTCTCGTAAACTTGTCACTTAAAGTTTGTTTTTTCAGATATTGGATCTTAAACATTGGACATTTAATACCACAGATCTCCGCGGCTAATTATGTAATAGTAATATTAATTATTTTTTTAAGTTTTGTAGCAGAAGAACATAAAAATTGAATTATAAAAAAAATAATCAGGTGTGTTGTACCTTAGACCTGGTCAAAGGAACAACAACTAGTCGTGGTCAGAGGTACAACACCCTGGTAGTGAAAATTAAAAAGTATGCTAAAAATTGTAGGATTGAGATAAATCAATTTCAGAAGCTACTCCATGTTCCTTATTGTAATAGCTACTTTGTCAAATGATTTCCATCTAAAAAGACATCATACAAAAAATATTATGAGGCAAAACGTCATCAATAAATAACTTACATTTTTATTATAAAAATGGATAAGTATTTTTTGCAAGAATCCTCTTTGACTTGAATAATCCAAAGTAGGTTACACAAGCCCTCTAGGGAAGGAGGTAAACACTAATTACACCAAAATTTATAAAATGTTGCTACATGCCGCCACAGCCTAGGTGGTCAAAGGTACAATATGGTCAGAGGTACAACACCTTCATATATATATATATATATATATATATATATATATATATATATATATATATATATATATATGCAAAAATGGAGAAAATATTTTAACTTAATCCGATGATTCTAACTACCCTAACCAAAAACATTATTCGACAACTAGTTTTCCACTAATTAGCGGGAATATCTTCGGAATAACTGAAGTAACAGTAATTGAGTAATGCGTAAATAGAAGTGGTCCCAGAACATATATTTTTCTTTTAAATAAAAAAAAATTTACTTTTTTTTTGTCCACTTCTTTGACAAGCATTTGTCCTAGAAATTTACCCAAGGCGTGAAAATATTCGTATTGCAATTTCCTATGATCTCCCATTAATGATAAAAGTTATTTCCTTCTGTGCAAAATACCAATAAGCATGAAAAAAACCATAAAAAATAAAGATTTTTTACATACCTTTTTCGGCAGCCTAAATGGATTCAGGAATTTCATATTCCAGGATAAAAATTATGATTATAATAGCAAAATTTTGTACTAAATTTCTTTTAAATAGGTTTGAAGAGTTTTGCATAATAATTTTACCATTCAACGAAAAAATTAACATTTTTTAAATTGTAGCAAATCCAAAATGCATTACATATTTGAAATATTTAAAAAACAAAAACAGACATTCTAGCTTTCATTTTTTTTTTTTCAGGAATTGTCTTAAAAATTTCCTTCAGGAATCTAATTAATTTATTACTTTTTTATTGGTCATTGTTAGTATAATTGTAGAAAAGTCATGACTGGAGCCCGGAAGTTAGGCAAAATGCCTTTTTTATCTGAATGGATATATTGAAGAATCAGATAGAAATAAATATGTTTCCGTGCATTTAAAAAGTTTAGAGACAATTTTGCCTTTTTTGCCTATTTTGGCTATTTTAAGATTTAAAGCCTTTTTTTGCTCGTTATGCAATTTTTTTCTGCGATTTAAACATTTTAAAAAGCACATAACAAATTTCGAATTTCAGTTCGTCGAAAAAAAAAAAAGGTTTCACAAATTAAATTACATTTTGCCGTCACAAATATCAACTCGAAAGCTTATTTTCCCAACCCGTGGATTGACCCTCTGTAAATAACAGAACCTTCCTTAGTAGAAGGAATGCACAAGCATAATGAATAGGAGGAAAGAGAGAGGATGAGAGAAGTACTTCTCCTTCCTCACACCCCTTTTACTGTGGCAATGGTGTAGTTCACCTGGTATTCCGGATTTAGAAATGATAAGATAATGCAGAGGAAGTTTTTCTATAATGAAAAACATTTTTTCTGAGAAGGTCTATGAGAGTTGATACTTTGAAAAAGCATCTTGTGTTGCTGCAAAGAAGAGAAAGTAAGAGTAAGTACACTAATTCTGTGATAAATTGGTAATAAAGAAATGAATGAGTATTTAAAATACATATTTTCATTAATAATGAGTGAGATTCCTCTTTGCCTTCACTCCTAATAAATGCCTATTTTAATTACAGTACTCCCTATTTCAGTATTTCAAATGCCTTTTTGCCTGCCTATTTTAACCAAAAATAAATGCCTATCTTCCCGGCTCTAGTCATTACAAATCTATTGACGCCTTGGGAAAATCTCTAGCGTGATTACCTTCGAAGTTATGAGTGAAGGAAATAAATAAGTTTTTTGTATTTTAATGAAGTAATTTTTCGATTTTCGCATACTATAATTATTGATATATGAGTTGTTCTGAAGATATTCCCACAAAAATTAGCTTGCCCCTCTCAAAGTCCAAGGAAAACTCTGTTTTTACAGAAGCACCCCAGACTATAATCCTCCTTAAAAATAATCTCTGCAATACATCGTACTATCGAGCCTGAATTCCGCTCATACAGCGAAATGGGGCCCTGCAAATTTGGGGCACATTTTTGCATGAAATTTAATCCAAACCGGAATTCCTGTTGATGAAGTTCCTACGTAGAGTGATATCCCTGATGAGTCCTACTATGGCCCCTTTAATATCCTCCTTCCTCCAATCATCCGGCAATCTGGGAATTCCTCATAAATGAGTGGCTGGATCAAGCAATCAGCTGATTGGCATAGAATTCCACAGACGATGGGAGACGAGGCGTGTCCACCCTGGCCTCATACTCCCGGAGAAAGTATACCATCATCCTGTTTTCGGCTATTCAGGAATTCAATACTCCCCTTGGGTCCCCGTCCATTATTTTATTATTTAAAAAAAAAATTAATTATGTGCTACTCTCACCTCCCGGGATTAAGGCCACTTACAAACTTGACCCCATAAATTTCTCCTATGACATAATAAACTAATAATTTATGGGAATGGCTTTTATACGGTATATATATATATGTACACACACACACACACACACACAGGGTGGCCCAGACAAGCGGGCCACAAGAGAGATAACTACTAAACGGTTTGAGATAACAAAATTTTTTATAGGGGCAAAGTTGTAGTTCTAGTCGAGATCTATAAAATGGTGCCCTCGGAAATGAGAAAAAACACTTCAAAGGGCTCAAATAGGCCTTTGAAGGGAAGGGTTTCTTCTCATTATATTTTTAAAATGTACTAACAAAACAAGGAAGAACCATGCAAAGGGGGTTTCGATGCGTCAAGTAGTTCTCTGTAAAAATACGTTCTCATTTGCATGTATTCCACATCTGAAATTCAAAAAAAAAGAAAAAGGCACTTGAATTTATTTAAATAGTATTTTGGTTAAGGAAGGGCTAATTCAGCTTTGGAGAATGTGATCAGCATTAAAAATTGTATTTATTGTAAAAACAAAACAAAAAAAAAATCATTGATTAATTGTGATCTGTAATTGTGACAACTCTTATGCCTAACGCTCCAATTTTTATGTATATTCTTTTTTCGTTTACACTAATGGGAATTGTGATCTGTAATTGTGACAACTCTTATGCCTAACGCTCCAATTTTTATGTATATTCTTTTTTCGTTTACACTAATGGGAATTGTGATCTGTAATTGTGACAACTCTTATGCCTAACGCTCCAATTTTTATGTATATTCTTTTTTCGTTTACACTAATGGGAATTGTGATCTGTAATTGTGACAACTCTTATGCCTAACGCTCCAATTTTTATGTATATTCTTTTTTCGTTTACACTAATGGGAATTGTTTTGTTGAATGCTGAACACTTTCTCCTAAGCTGAATTGATCCTCCCTTAACAAAAAAAGTCCGACTCGCAGGAACTGCGTCATCTTAGCGCGGTTCAGTTTTTATCCCTAGTGTCATTTGGGAAGATTGAAATAGAAACCGTTTTTAGCGCGGTTCCTCCCTCCCCCATAGGGAGGAACCCCGCTTATAAGGTTGATACAATGAAACAATCCGTAAGTGCCGACTAGAAAATTTTGCGTTTCAGAACCCCTAGAAACCGAAAATAACGGTGGTTCAAATTTGTATATATATATATATGTATATATTTATTTATATATATATATATATTTGTCTGTTCGCTCTCTAAATAGAAGACGAATGGTCCGATTTTGATGAAATTTGGTACAAAAATCTGTCGTCCAATTTGAAAGGTCAAGTTCGTTAACCAGCAAAATCCGCCCACTGGAAGATGGCGTTTGGGGCGAAATTCGCGCAGAAAAAATCGTAACGCTTACGTTTTTGAGTTCATAAGCTTGTAAGTACTCGTTTTATAGGCTTCTTGGGCTAGAAAAACGAATGAAACCATTTTCAAGGCGATAGCTTTAACCGTTGTCGAGAAAATTGGAAAAATAGTTTTTGAATACCGTTTTTGGTTTGGGTACTTAGAATTACGGGATTCAGTTGAAACATTATCTGCATGTTCTACTTTCATTAAAACTAATATGTTGAAAGTTATGTTACGTTTGGAGTTAAGGAAGGGTTAGAATAAAATATTTTATGAACAGACATGAAAAGTTTTGGAAACTTCGTATACTTTCATTAATATCTCGAACACGGTTGGGAAATCGTGGTAAGTGGATTGAAACTATTTGAAAGCTTACTAAATTCTCTACAAAAATGATTCTAAAACTATTTTTGATTAGGTTATGTCAATCGGAGAAATAAGTGCATAAAACTTCAAATACGTCTGTTTTGTTCTTATGAACGGGTTTTTTTCGTTCTTTTTGTAATTTTTGTCTCTTTCCCTTGGTTTTTTATTGCTTTTTATTTTTGTAATTTCTTATGTTGTATTTTTAAGGAAAATGTATGTGTGTGTAAAACAGGATCGGTAAAATGAGACCAATTTTCTGTTGTCAGAAATAATAAAAAGTTTTAGGAACTTCGTATAATTTCTTAATATCTCGAAAACGGTTGAGAATCTTGGTAAACGGATGGTTACCATTCGAAAGCTTACTAAATGCTCTAGAAAACAGGTTCTGAAGAAAGTTTTGATTAGGCGATGTCAAACGGAGAAATAAGTACATATAACTTAGAAGTTTGATAAACGATAATTGATTTCGTTAATTTATACGGTTCTTTTTGTCTGTTTTTATTTCTTGTTATTTTGTTATTGCTTCTAGGAGGAGGATGTATTTCTCAATAAAACAGGGGAATAAATACAAATTCTTTGAACCTGTAACAGAACTGAAAACGTAAATATTCGCCGTGTAGGGTCAGTCCGGGTCGAGGTAGTCTGCCGGTTCAGGTAGGCTTTTATTGCACTTCATAAATCAAGATTCATTGTTCTCATCAAGCATTCTAGGACAGTTACCTTTACCTGTAGGAAGTCATGCAGCCAAATTCTATACTAGAAATATAATTATATTTTGTGGTTGAATGTGGCCTTAGTTCAATAAAAAATAACACTACTTTCTCATTTTCATGTACAATTTTATTTTGTTTAATTGCATTTAAAAGTAAAATGGATATGTTAGCACTGCAAGTTAAGTACATTAGAAATATATTCGTAGAAGAGTCTTCGTAGACCGAAACTTGGGACGGCGGAAAGAGTAATTTCTGCTTAGGATAGTTTCATCCCTAGCCGCAAATCTTGTTGTTTTTTTTTCATATTTGTTTACATTAGGAATGATCCAAACAAAGTAATAACTGTTTCTATTCTAAGTCTACAAAATAACACTAGGGATATGAATGGAACCGCGCTAAGATGACGCAGTTCCTGCGAGTCGGACTTTTTTTTTGGTTCAACCTTTCCCCCATAAGCAAAGGGCCCGTTATCAAGGGGCAGCGTACCCTTATACCTGGAATGGCACCCACCACAGGTTGGCCAGCCCAACTGCTACAAATAGTTATTTCAAATATTAAAACAAATATCAAAAGATTTCTATTTTTCTTGATTTCTTCTACAGTAATACTAATTCTATAAATAAATGCAATTAAAAAACAACAACAACCCATTAAAATGTGAGCTAAACAACTACTAAAAACCCGGTCAAAAGAACAAAACAAACACATTTGAAGTTTTAAGCACTTATTTCTCTGATTGAAAATTCCTAATCAAAAATTTCTTTAGAACCTTTTTTGTAGACCATTTAGTAAGCTTTCGAATGGTAAACTTCCGCTTCCCAAGATTCTCAACTGCTTTAGAGATATTAAGGAAAATTTACAAAGTTACCAAAACTTTTCATGTCTATTAATAAAATATTTTATTCTAACCCTTCCTTTACTCCAAACGTAACCACAATTTCAACATATTAGTTTTGATGAATGTTGAACATGCAGAAAATGTTTCAACTGAATCCCATGATTCTAAGTACCCAAACCAAAATCGGTATTCAACAACTATTTTTCCCATTTTCTCGAAAACGGTTAAAGCTATCGCCTTGAAAATGGTTTCATTCGTTTTATTTGGCCAAGAAGCCTATAAAACGACTACTTACAAGCATATGAACTCAAAAACGTAAGCGTTACGATTGGGTGGATTTTGCTGGTTAACGAACTCGACCTTTCAAATTGGACGACGGATTTTTGTACCAAATTTCATCAAAATCGGACCATCAGGGAAGCCAGAAATGAGCGAACAGACATATATATATATATATATATATATATATATATATATATATACAAATTTGAACCACCGTTATTTTCGGTCTCTAGGGGTTCTGAAACGCAAAATTTTCTAGTCGGCACTTCTGGATTGTTTCATGAGATCAACCTTATAAGCGGGGTTCCTCCCTATGGGGGAGGGAGGAACCGCGCTAAAATACGATTTAAATAAATTCAAGTGCCTTATGCCTATTTATCTCAATTTTTAACATATTTAATTTATTATCTTCTTTTTAACTCCCTTCTATAAGTGATTTTGCTGGACTGCTTATCTACCGGTTACGAAACATTTCTAGACAGAATAGGGAGTTGCCTATTTTTTTTTATTTATTTATTTTATTTTTTTTAAAGAAACCTCCCAGTGGGTATCGAATCCAACCCCCTTGACTTAGGGAACTCGAGCCATCGGGGCTCTTAATATATTTTAAACATTTCTTATTAACATTTTCTATGTTGTTTACCCTGTGTCGAAAATAAGAAACCAAGTTCAAATAATCTGACTAATATAAATATTAAACAACACAACAACATTTCAAAGAAAATGAAAAAGTATTTTTATTTGTTATAACCCAGCTTACTTAAAGTTTCATGGCTCTCAACAATAATTAACTCCCTTGTATTTGAAAGTCTCTTGAAAGAAAAATCAAAATCCCCAGTGGAAAACGAAACCAAAACACTTGGCATAAGTGCTCGCGGTCCCCGAGCCCGAATAAGTTTAATATATTTAAACTTTTTTTTACTAAAATTTACAATTTATTTAAAGCGTTGTTTAAGGCTAAAACAGAAAAAATAAATTAAAAAAATCGTTTAGAGCCTTCTGCTCAAATTTGAGAACATAAAAATGCTTTTTTGTACATGGCTACCGCGCATGCCCGACATGGGCGTATATAGGGGGGGGGGCTGAGGGGGCTGCAGCCCCCCCCCCCCCCGAAAGTTTTATTTGATCGGTGAAAATGTCATAAAACCCTTCAAAATCAATTAAATAAGATCATTTAGTTCATAAAACATATTCTACTATGGGTGTAATAGCGTTTAAGTTGGCTAAAACTCTTCCAAAATCTAAATTGTTAGTATTCCATACACCGGAAATGGTCTCAGCCCCCCCCCATCCCCCCGAAATTTTCCCAGCCCCCTCCGAAATTATTTTCTATATACGCCCATGATGCCCGAACGTCAGCGGTCACTTTTTTGTAACGTTTTCTTTTCACTTTAGTCAGCGCTAAATCATATTTATGCTAAAATAATATCATTATTGATTTAAATTTTAAAGACCATACTTACAGGACAAAGATTTTTTATCTACAGGTTACCTTTTTCTAGCCAGGATAGGGCTGATTCCTTTTCGTTTAACAATTTTCGAAGGACTGCAGCTATTGAGTTTACACCAGAGATGGGTATAATTTTATTTATAAATAAAAATACGAATTTATTCGTATTTCATATATTTGTGAATACGAATATAAATAAATTCGTAATTCATATATTTGTGAATACAAATATAAATAAATTCGTATTCATAAGTGTGAATACGAATTTATTTTTATTCACATATATTAAATATAAAAATACAAATAAAATTTTATTCGCAAATTTTTCTGCGAATAAAAATAAATTCACAGAAAAAATTGTAAATAATCACAATAAATGTGAATATTTACAAAAAATCAAGTGATTAAAAAAATCACATTAAAATATACGAATAAAAATTTATTCACATTATAATTTGTGAATAAAAATTTATTCACAATAAAATTCGCAAATAAATTATGAATTTATTCGTATTAAGATGATATTACGAAAGTTATTGAAGGTGATTTTTTTTTTTTTTGGAGGTACAGATGACAAACTGTGTCCCTGCAGCATGACTGGTGGTCCCGCGGCGGACTCGGGATAAACAAAAAATCTAGGCGCTAATAACCTAGACGTTAAACGCCTTAAAAAAAAAAAAAAAAAAAAAAAAAAAATCACCTTCAATAACTTTCGTAATATCATCTTAATACGAATAAATTCATGATTTATTTGCGAATTTTATTGTGAATAAATTTTTATTCACAAATTATAATGTGAATAAATTTGGATTCGTATATTTTAATGTGATTTTTTTTTAATCACTTGATTTTTTGTAAATATTCACATTTTTTGAGACTATTTACAATTTTTTCTGTGAATTTATTTGTATTCGTAGAAAAATTTGGGAATAAAATTTTATTTGTATTTTTATATTTAATATATGTGAATAAAAATAAATTCGTATTAACACTTATGAATACGAATTTATTTATATTCGTATTCACAAATATATGAAGTACGAATAAATTCGTATTTTTATTTAAAAATAAAATTATGCCCTTCTCTGGTTTACACTCATGACAGATTTTTTTTAAAAGAAAAAGCCATCACCCTTAGTGGGAATTGAAGCCACGACCTTCAGAATAGAGTGCACACGCCTTAACACTCACGTCCATCAGCTCTCCTTAGTGTGATTAATGTAAATGTTAAACGATACTAGAATATTTCATTAAAGATAAAAAAAAATGGTATTTTTTAATAGATATAACCTGACATATTTACCCAATGACATCGAACGAAATGTGGATGAAAATTTATTAACAAATAAAGTAGGAATTACAGCAATTTCCCACGCTCTCAAGAATATTGAAGTCCCTTGTACTTCGACAATTTCTCTTCGCAATATGAATACACAGGATCCTCTTGGATAACCAGCATTAACACGAATCATTCCTTGTTAGCACTTGAATAAGTGGCCTTCAGAGAAAACCACGTACCGCTGGAATTATGTATATATGGGGTGGCTATCCGTAGATAATCCGCTCTTTATGGCCTACTTATGGAAAATACACAACCAGTAATTCCGTTATCCTAATCCTCTGTATTAAGGAAAACATTCCATCTTGCCTACATATTGGAGGAATGAGGGGTCACTCCAGGTCACCGAAGTCGGTGAAGTAGAAATCACAGTGATTTTGTATGCAGGGACCCTCCCTTTCTCCCGTCCCTCTGGGAAACGTGGATTGTATGTAGCAAGATTTTTAGAAGGGAATTGTTTCGTTAGCCGAGATACACCGTTAGATAGTAAGTGGCTTCAGAATATATGATTTATATACAAAAGGGGTTTTTTTCGGTTTTTATTTTTAAGCTTACTCAGTCTCTGAGATGGTTTGCATGCCTTGGAGAAGTCTATGGAAAATCGCATCGGGACAGTATTTGTAGGAAATAAAATAAACTTTCGAGTTATGCTTTACATTTACCTCGATTTGCCAACCGGTTTCTTGATATATAATAATATATCCAAAAATCCCAAGAAAAATATAGTTTTCTTGCATTTTTCTCAACAACGGTCAAGGACAAATATATGACCTTGAAAATGGTTCTATTGGATTCCTAAAAGTGTACCTGGATGCCTAGTAGCGCAAAACAAAAGCGTTACGATTTATTTAGTGCGAATTTCGACCAAAAATCATGTTCCGGTGTACGTTCTACTAGTTAATGAACTTGACCTTTCCAATTACACAAAATATTTTTTTAGCAAATGCCATTAAATTCGGTTCATTTTTGAGAAAATTAACAGACAGACACACACACACACACACACACACACACACACATATATATATATATATATATATATATATATACACACACACAAATTTTAACTTAACCGTTATTTTTGTCATCTACGGGTTCTGAGAAGGGAAATGTTCTAATCGGTACTTCCGGTTTGCATCATGAGGTCTATTTCAGTTCTCATCCAATAAAAATTGTGAGGAAACGCGCTAAATGACAGAATACATCTGGTCCTAGAGGCCTAACATCGATAGATAACTTCAGCAACTTCACCAATTTGGGAATGATATAATTTCAAAATCCAAGGAGGTGGATTTAAATAAGAAGGAAGATTTCTACAATAGATCTTAGTGGTGTACCTTGTGAACAACCTCATGTAGAGGTATTTTAATAAAGAACCGGGAGAGAGCGCTGCGGTGGCTGAGGTTCAGCGTCAACTCCTTCCTTCAAGAACTGGGGCAGAGAAACGGAAGAGCGTTGATTAGTAACAACACACCCATTGGTTTTGTAGCTAGTATCACAGGTATGATGTGTGTGTATCTGTGTTTCAAAATGTGTGTGTATCTGTGTTTCAAAATTTGTTCCACCATCCAATTTATTATCAACCTGTAAAATTCTATAACTCAATATTTTTCTTAGAAGAGGGGTTCTGCCCCTTATTCGCGTTCCGATTTGGTTGATCTTCTGTTCTTAGTTCAAGGCCAAATTTCTAGTCTGTAGACAAAGAGATACTCTGAGAGATAGCTCACGTTACTCGAAAAACTCACGCGTAACACGTACCATATTAGCTTTTGTCCATTTAGTACTTTTCGCTAGTGTGATCTGCTATATCTATCTATATTTATAAAAATCACGTGTCTGTCTGTTTATCTGTTTGTTCCTTATACAAATCCACACCGGACACCAGTAGATCTTGATCCGAGGAGTGCCACAGGCAAGTCAAAAACGTCTATCAGCTGTCATTCTGTATGTTTGTTCCTTCTACGATTCTACACCGTGCGACCGATTTTGATCAAACTTGGCACACAGGTTCGTCTTGATACGGGGAGTGTCATTGTCTTAGTTAAAATCGACTAGAACTCACAGTTCGGAGGTCACGGATTCGAAACTGTAAACCCGAACAGTTACAGATTTTAATATTACATATTTGGTTTCTATTTTATTTTTGTCTTTCTGGATGCAGAATGTAGATGTAGCATTACATAACGGGTAACAGCTAGTTGAGAATAAAAACTCTTAATGTTTTGGGATATTTTTTGATTAATGCGCACAGCTTTATATGAAATCAAGCAAAAGGACATCTTGATTTACCTGCCACTTATCATTGGTTTTGTTCTTCCCTGTGAGTTCTCCAGCTTCTGGTCGCACCACCAAAAAAAAATCCCTTCTTAAATGGAATCAGAACCGCAAACAACCCAGACCTCCGTGCTGCCTAATCTATCTTCGGTTCTACCACATCCTGTGAGGGTCTTTTCCACTTTCCTAAACAAACTAGGATCCTTACTCACCCTACTTAGAAACATAATAACCCCTTTTATTCCTTAACTCGTCCCGAAACATCAAAAGTCCTATACCTAGTGTCGTTTGGAAAGATTAGAATAGAAAGGTTAATTTGTTTTCTTTATCTTTCGTGAAAAATGTGAAAATGGAAAGTGAAATTTCAAAGCTAAGCAAAATCGTAGGTGCCACAACAGGAAAGTGACAGTATCCTAAGCGGATATTACACCATTGAAGCAACGACTTCTCCGTGTCAAAAATACTTCAAAACCGGATTTCTAGGAAATTTAACAAGCTTTCGAATAAATGCTTTACATTTTCTACGATATGTATTGAATTTGAATATATTTTCCATAAGAGCGAACTCCACCAGTGTATATTCAAAAACCTTTTTCGTTGTGGAATGTCTCATTGTTCAAATAGTAAATATAGTAATTCACCAGGAAATAGTAGGAAGTTCAAATTCAACAAAAAGAGCATTTTCTTTATATCATCATCCAGCGGGCCAGTAGTGGAGTTCGCCTTTTGTATCCGCCTTCCTACGGCAGTTTCCAGCCAGTTCTCTTTTACATTCTCTGTCTATTTTAAGAGGGAAAGAAGGGCGACCTCAACATGAAAAATATACCTGTAGATTCTCCGAATATATATATATATATATATATATATATATATATATATATATATATATTATTTATTTTCATAAATATGGCAAAGGTCCAAATAATAGCACTCCAGATTCTTGCACTATTTTATTTTTGATACGCCCTACATGTTTCGTGGCCTTATGCCAGGTGGAAACATGTAGGGCGTATCAAAAATAAAATAGTGCAAGAATCTGGAGTACTATTATTTGGACCTTTGCCATATTTATGAAAATAAATAAATGTACATAAATAAAGGTCACAAATCATGGAATTGAATATATATATGTATATATATATATATATATATATATATATATATATATATATATATGTACTAGTTGACTACCCGTGCTTCACCACGGCCGATAAGTAGTTTTTTATATTGCGTTAAATAAGGTATGATCAAACGCTACTAAATAATATTGTACAGCTTATTATTGCACGGACTTTAAGAGTTAGCCAGGAAACACCATGTGGAGGTAACCGTCCACTTACAACGATTTCCCAGCCGTTTTCGAGACATTTTAGAAAATATACTGAGATCCGAAAACTTTGTATCACCATTAATACAATATTTTTTTCCATATACTTCTTACCTCCAAACGATACCGAAGTTTAAATGTCAAATACCTGGTACAAGTTTCAAGTGAACCAATCATCGTTTCTGAATGCCCTAACAGAAAATTAGTTTAGAAAATCATTTCTAGCAGTTTTTCTTGTAAGCGGTTACAGAAATCGCTTTAAAAATGGTTTCTTTCGTTTCATTCGTCGTACCTGCAAGCGTTCCTATTTTTTTGCGCAAAGTTTGCTCCAAAAATCATGACCCAGTAAACGGATTCAGCTGATTAATGAACATGACCTTTCAAATGAGAAGAAAGATTTTTGTACCAAATGTCATCTAAATCGGACCATTTTTGAGCCGATGAGGAACTTCTTAAAAATTCAAACCCCCCCCCCTAAAAGTATTTGACAAATATATATTAGAAGATATATATATATATATATACATATATTATACACAAATTTTAACTAACGTTACATTCGTTATCTATGGATTCTAAAAGGGGAAATGTTCTAGTCGACAGGTCCCGATTACATCATAAGCGGATTTCTTGCTTGTGGAGGAAGGGAGGAAACGCGCTAATAGACGTTTCATTGAATACGTCATCAAACAAAATGCGTACAGAACCCAAAATGCTTTCCTATTATTGGGTATGAATGGACTCCTTTCTCATCCTAAACCCCAATTCATAAATAAGAAAAACTTATCACAGATAAAATCCCTCTTCCTATAGGAAATATTTATGGTAGCACCTATTCTACATATCGTCGTTACAAATGCAAAGTATCGAATATGAAAATCACCACTTTTCAGAGTGTGAAAGCATTTATTTATACCTTTTTTTTGGACAGTCGAATATTCGGCAGATTTGACCTTTTGATAGTGGAATACTTTCCCTTTAATAGAGTGAAGTAAGATTCAAGAATTTGCCGTACATAAGTCCAGCAGAAATTAGTAAAGATTGACAATGAAAGATGCATTTTTTTCACATTCGATACTCTGCATTTGTATCGACGATATGTTTGGATCGATAAATTACGAGCATCGATGCAAAGAAGCAAAAATTAGGGTCGCCTTCAGCCCCCACTTCTATTGAGTATAAATCCCTCTCTGCATTATATTGCGAGCATAGTAGCAAGCAAATAAACATTACTTATGTTATGCTCAGGGCTCCTGCTGGCCTGAGTTTGCTGGTTAACGAACTCATCAATCCTTTGCCATGGGAAGTTTCGGGTGAAATAACTATATTTTAAATGAATAATTTCCGCTGACAATAGACTAAGATTAGGAGAAATTTCCTGCAAATTCTTTCATTAGGGCAACCTTGTTGACACATTCATATTTTGGTCTTGGCAAAGGGAGTCACAAGTAGACTCTCATTCTTAATGGTCCGATTTTTTTTGCATCACCCTCGTCAGTTCCGGATGTTTTAGCTAGTTTCATCGTTGGAAAACAAATATTACGGTCGCCAAGGGAACATTAATATTTTAAAAGGGTTGAAGGTAATCTCACTCTCAGAATATACTATTTAGCCATGTTGACTTGCGAAGAAAAAACTTATGTCCTCATCATATTAACAGGCATACATATATACATACACTTTCTAATGAAGATCATTTTTGGTATCTGCCGGATTATTTTTTTTTTTTTATTGAATATTTACAATCGTTATACATAAATACAATAAGTAAATAAATATCTCATACATAGGTATACACAAGGAAGAACAGAGGGGGGAAGGCAGCCATTGCTGTCACTCCCTAAGGAATGAATAATGTTGCCGGATTAATGTAAATTTTTCCAAAATGTTCTTCAATGCAAAATTTCTTCTGAATTTGCTAAACTCAAACTAAAATCCACTACGATTTTCGAATCTTTGCAAAGGATTCTCCAATAAGGGGTTGACATGTTCAATAAGTCCCATTTGGCATATTGTGTAGCGCTCTTTGAGTATCAAACAATGGCAGCAGAGGTGGAATCAAACAGACAAAGAATCACAATTATTCATTACAAACATTGAAAATTACAAGAAAACAACAGATTTAACATTTCCACTGACGCAATTTCCGATTGACCTCGGAAACACTAACTCGTACTTACACGGATTTAAACTGACGGAATCAAATACATGCCCCTGCGACGTCTCTTAATTAAGTATCTTTATTAAGACACATTGTGTTGAAATTATTATGTCTTTGTTTTTATTTCAACTTTTTGTCATTTTCATTTATTCATTATTATAAATTTTATATACATGAAAGCAAAACTGCAATAGTAGCACATAAAATGCACATAAATGCATGGGATGTGCAGAACAAAATAATCAACTTCCAAATCCAAAATTAGCGTAACTTCGATGAGGACATAAACAAAAGTCTCAGAGGCATTGCTAACTAATGATTCATTCTCAAATAAGGCTCTGTAATCTTTGAATTTAAAATAATGTTTCATTTCGAAAAGAGACCTCAAGATCTTCAGCAGCTTGTAGACGAATAAAGTAAAATAATTACACACTTTTAGTGATCTTTCGTCTATTTCATATTAGATTTATTGAAAAGGATTCTTGAATTTGCAATTCAAAATTAAACATAATTGAAATATACTATTTAAAACTGGAATTCATAAATTACCTTTATTTGGCTGCCTGTTGGATGACGAGGAGACAGGAACATTTCTTTGGGTCGTTACTGAAAGATTCTCGATCCTTGATGCCGGTCTCTGAGTAGCTGTTACTCTCAAAGGTCTCTGAGTAGAAGGTAATCTCACAGGACGTCGAGTAACAGGTATTCTCACAGCCTGAGGGATGTAGTTAAGGGTGATTCCTGCTATCGGCCGTGTCGTGCCAGTGATTTCCTTATCACTTTCATCTGTACTCTCTATGTCGAGTCCGGCGTGGGAAGCGTATGCTTCAGGATTCATCACAGGTTTTACAGTACTCGAAGAGGTCGGTTCTCCGATTGTAGTCGATACTGCGTATATTGTACTTGCCAGGCCGAGGGTTGAACGCGAGTTGTATGAAGTCTGCGTTGTCGGGACTCGTCGGATGTATGGTCTTGGAGTTGTAGTCGCTTCTACTACGGGGGTTGGTTTTGGGCGTACAGTCGTATACACATCTTCGGTTACTATTTTCTTCGTTGGTGTCACATTTGATGTATCTTCTGTATTTGATACTGGGGTCTTTTGAGTCTCGACAAAATGTCCTATTGGAGTAGAGCTATCCACAACGGTTGCTTCTGGAGTAATCTTGTTACTTAGCGGAGTTCTTGTTGGAATATTGGTTGCAGCAACAGAAATTCTCATAGCAGTGTTGGCCATCTGCAGAGAAGCTGTCTCTGGATTATTGGTGTTTTCCGGTGCAGAATTTTCTGGAGATTTAGTTGTTTCAACAGAAAATCTCACCGGAGAATTTGATACTTCTTTAGTATTCATTATTGGAGTATGGAGTTGTTGAATTGAATTTCTAGTTGGAGTATTCGTGGCATCCACAGAAAGTCTCATTGGACTATTGGTCATCTCTAAAGTAGCTGCCTGTTGATTGTTGATGTTTTCCGCAACAGTTCTTTCTGGATTATTAGTGGTAGAAACTCTCACTGCAGAATTCGTTAAAACCCCTGAAGTATGGAGGTTTTCGACTAAATTTTGCATTGGGGTGTTTGTCGCTTCCACAGAAAATCGTATTGGAGTATTAGAAATTTCCATCACATTTGTTCCTGAAGAGTTACTATCGTCTAAAGAAGTGCTTGTCGGAGAATTCGTAGTCTCCGAAGAAGCTCTTATTTCCACAAAGCTTATTCCTGGAGTACTTACGATTTCCATTGAAGGTTTAGTAGAAATATTACCGTTCTCATGTGTTGTATTTCCTTCAGCAGTATTGTTGATTCTCTCTGCAGTTCTTGAAGTATTGTTGTCTGCGTCGTTCCTTTTTGTATCTTCTTCAACTGCAGTACTACTTGTATCGGTTTTTACTGTAGTTCTTGTTGGAATGTTGTCGGTTTCCTGTACAACACTTGCAGGGCTTACTGCGGCCTCAGTCGTACTACTGTCGTTCACCGAGGAACTTGAGCTGTTACTTACTGCAGACCCATCTTCCGTTTTAGGCAATACTTGACTTGTGCTCAAGAGCTCGGATGTTGTCGCGGATAGAGTTGAGTTAGCTTCTGCGGGATTCGTACCCTCAACCGCGAGCCCCCACCTGAATAGCGTAAGGAGTATTATGAGAAGGAGACGAGCCATCTCACGCCGGTCACTAACTGAGCCTCTAGTCTCTTCGAGGAGCTTGCTCACTGGGTCAGACACTCCCACTCCGACCTCAACCGGGCGTGCACGATGTTCCCCGAACTGGTTGTAAAAGAACATTCTGGCAGTTTTCTTTATTAAATTAGATGATTAACATATTTTCCTTCCTTACGTGTCTAATTGGGATGTAGTTCTTCAAGCGGCGAACCTAACCTAATTCGCCGAATAACTTTGTCTCAAAGGATCATTAAAATCCCAATATCTGCATTTGAACGGCTAAAACATTAAATGTTTTTCTTGCTCGTTTCTTAATCTTTCACGAAAAATGTAAACGCATGTAAAAATCTATATATATAAAAATCACCTGTCTGTTTGTCTGTTTGTTCCTTATACAAATCCACACCGTTTGACTGTTTTTTACCAAACGTGGCATACAGGTAGGTCTTGATACGGGAAATCTCCTAGGCTAGGTCAAAATAGTCAAAATTCAAAATTTGGTCGAAAGGTCAAAAGTTTTGTTGAAGAAAAATTGGCTACACTGAACCATTGAGATTCTAAAGGCCATTTTGAATCGACAGCCATCTTGAATAATGTCTAAAAATTTATTTGTTGATGTTCTTGATAATTAGAATAACTCGAGCTCATAGATGACTTTACATCATTATATAATCATGTAATGCAGTTTATTTTATATCAACAGTCACTGTCTAACTAAGGAGTGCTAGCCTTTCTTTAATAAGAGCTATCTTACTCGCAGGCTGTGGTGCTGGCCTCTGTCGGCTGCTTTATTAATTACTAGACAGATATAAACAAATTCACACCGTTTGACCGATTTAGACAAAACTGGGTATACAGGTAGATCTTGCTACGTGGAGTATCATGGGCAGAAAGTAGGTGTAGCATGGCACACCGGGTAACAGCTAGTGTATGGTAAAATCTCAAAGGGATACAACATCTTAGGTGCCACAAAAGGCAACTAGCAGTATCCTAACAGGAATTGCACCATTTAAGCACCGACTTCCCCGGATGAGATCGTGTCGATCTCAAATCGTATAAGAGCCGTATTTGTAGGAAATTTCGAATTTACTCTATACATTCACTATGATTTTCCAACTGGCTTCAACATATATAAGAATATATACGAAAATCTAAAGAAAAATAAGGTAATAAATATGGCCTTGGACATTTTTAGACATATGTCAACCACAAGGGTCATGGATGTCTCAGGAGTCTTCTAACTGAGACATCCATGACTCATGTGGTTGACATATGTCTAAAAACACAAACTAAAAAAAAACCCAAGCCCAATTCCGTATCAAGTAATAATATGAAAAAATAAAAATATATATGAAATGTATTTCATACGCACAAGATATGCCAAACATGGCATGGGTTGTGCAGAAAAATGAAATAAACTCCCTAGGGGTCCTATGGTGAGGAAAGAAAAGCCAATTCCGTGTACCTAGAAGCCTATTAACGAAACAACGTATTTTGCTACAAAAAAATATGTTCCAGAGGACGGATTTAGATGGTTAACGAACTTGAACTTTCAAATCGCACAAAGTATTTTTGTACGTAATTATATTAAAATCGACCCATTTCTGAACCAGAAAGAGAGTGGACCACAAAAATATACACGAACTACCTTCATTTTCCTTGTCTATGAGCTCTGAAACGTGAAATTTTCAAGTCTCTACTTTCGGATGGCGTCATGAGTTATGTCATGCAGCGATGAATAGAAGAAGGTTATTTTTTTCCGATGAGAAAAAATTTAATTTGGATAGACCTGATTTTTTTTTATTTTCATGAGTAAAAGAAAAACTTATATTATCTCGGTGTCAAATGTGCGGAAGAAGTGTTATATTTTGGGGAAGTATTGGTTAATGAAGAGCAACTGGGTGTTTCTTTCTATGAGAGTACACTCACAAGAGTATCAAAATTTATTATAAGAACAAAATAACACTTTCAATGACATGGCAGAAGATTCTGCTGTCTTTCAGCAAGACAACTCTCCAATCTATTCAGCAAGACAACTCTCCAATCTATTCAGCAAGACAACTCTCCAATCTATTCAGCAAGACAACTCTCCAATATATTCAGCAAGACAACTCTCCAATATATTCAGCAAGAATTATTAATGAATGGTTCATCCAAAACAATTTATTTTATTTTATTTTATGGCGTGTCAACCTTTTAGGTCATTAACGCCATTCCTTTGTGAAGCGAATAATCTGTGATGTTTGGAATCATCAAAGATTATTCGCTAACATATACATCTATTAAAATTAATATATAAGAAATATATAGTATAATATATAGTATAATATAGTATAATATTACATTGAGTCCAATAATTATGTTTAAATGAATCTAGTCAGGAGCCTTCACCTTCAAAGAGCAGCACAATATTATTCAACTTCGGTGGTGATATTGATTTTAATTTGACTTTATATACTGTCGGACTGATTAAATTTTGCTGATTAATTCTGCCGCTTCGAAACAGTCAAAAAGTCTTGCTATTAGTTTAGGGTCATCGGCTAATATTTCATCAATAGGGTCTGGTAGTTGATGTTGTTCTTCTAAATGTTCATAAGCCCTGCAATTCGTCAAAATATGCTTTACTGTGAGTTGCACATTCCACGACCCGCATACTGGAGGTATATATATGTATTTATATATATATATATATATATATATATATATATATATATATATATAGTATATATATTTATTAGGGGATTCAAAGCACTTCCATACATTTTATCCATATCAAATATATACATATGGGTCAATTTAACAATTGAGCGTCTCCTATGGCCTCGTTATTTAGGCTTGCAAACTCAAGCCTAGTTGCTGTTAGACCTTAAATTAATAGTATACGACCATAATTTTAACAATAAATAACTCAAGAAAAAAAAAACATAATTGATAATAACTGATAAAATAATTAGGTACTAATAATAATAATAAAAGAAAATAAAAAAATAAAATAAAATAAAGCCAAGGGCCATAGCCACGTTGAATAAACCGGTTCCCGTAGATCACCGAAGTTAAGCAACGTCGGGCGTGGTCAGTACCTGAATGGGTGACCGACCACGTGCTTTTGGCATTATAAAAGGGTGGCAACCTGTAGATAGCCCGGCGCTAATGGCCAAGTTGTAGATGCGCCGTAAAAAAACAAAAAAAAAACACCATAAATTAACAGTTCTACAAAATATGGGGTGTCCTCCATCGACTGAAGATGATGCAGGAGCCCTTTAATACCCGCAAGGTAACCATAGGGACATCAAGCTGCCTTAACCTTTTGGCAGAAGCACTGCTCCACACACTCCTCCAGCTCAATGTACAGGACAATTTGGAACAAGATTAATTAGTCTAATGTGATAAGTGAAGTTTATTAACCAGCCGAAAACGTTTGGAACCCCGATTGGGTGAAATTTTCTTACGTTTTTGCGTTAATATGTTTGCAGGTATTGTATTTATAGGTTTTCTAACTTAGTAAAACTCATCTAACGATATTAAGGTGACATCTGTAACAGTTTTCAAGGAAAATGGATACAAATAGTTTCTGTAACTAATTTTCGATTTTGATATTCAGAAACGCTTGTTGTCGCTAAATATTGTTCTATACGTTTAATATTTATCCAAACTAATATATTTAAATTTTGGTTACGTTTTGTAGCTAAGGAAGGTTTAGAAATAATAAATTTTATTAACAGAAATGAGCAGTTTTGGAATTTTCGTATATTTTCTTAAATATCTCGAAAATGGTTGCGAAATCATGATAAGTGGAAAGTAACCATTCAAAAGGTTACTAAATACTCTGCACATATGCTTCTTAAGTAATTTTCTATGCGGCGAACGCAGTAGGAGAAATAAGACTTTATAACTTTGAAACTGGAGTGATTGACTTCAAAATTTGACAACAGAAAAAAAAAAAGTGGAGGTTTCGTTCCTCTGAAAATTTTTTGATATTTGTTTCCCTCAGTTTTTTATAGCTTGTTTTTGTTATTGATTTTAGCAGTAAAATGAGAAAACATTTTTGGTTGTTACCTTTCCGAACGGAAGACGTAGGGGCCGACGTAATTTCCACTACTGTAACTTTTTTTTTTTTTTTTATTCCCTTTTTAATGTGCTGTCAACCACTTTGAGGTCATTAAACACAGAGCTAAAGGAAGTAGATTTGATTTCCTGCCAGTATCGCTATTGCGTGAAATTAGCCAGAACGAGTAGGGAAAGAGAACCCCAGACGAGTCACCCAGACTTCATCCCAAGCCACCGACGATCCCGCCCGGGTACAAACGATTGTCTATCGAACCCCGTTGACCGTTTTTCGATATCTCCAAAAATAACGGATTTAGCGTTTTCGCGTACGTCAAATGTTTAAATAATTCGTACTCGCGTACCCTTTGAGGTACAAACGAAATAAAAAGTGGTACCAACGATTGTCTATCGAATCCCGTTGGCCGTTTTTCGATATCTCCAAAAATAACGGATTTAGCGTTTTCGCGTATGTTAAAAGTTTAAATAATTCGTACTCGCGTACCCTTTGAGGTACAAACGAAATGAAAAGTGGTACAAACGGGTACAAACGATTGTCTATCGAATCCCGTTTGCCGTTTTTCGATATCTCCAAAAATAACGGATTTAGCGTTTTCGCGTATTTTAAAAGTTTAAATAATTCGTACTCGCGAACCCTTTGAGGTACAAACGAAATGAAAAGTGGTACAAACGGGTACAAACGATTGTCTATCGAATGGCGCAAAGAAAATTAAAATATTTTAATGTCGAGCGCTGACCATTTTTTTAAGTGTTTATATTTTTTTATTGGCCGAGGTACAAACAAAAGCATATGTGGTACAAACAGGTACAAACGAAGTACAAACCGTACATAAGTTTGATTTTTTGATTACTTAATGTTCGGCGCCAAGTTCAAACCGGTAGGCTCCCGTCCACCTACACCCGGCCACCGACGATCCCGCCCGAACACAGGTAGGAAGGCGACACCGAAATGCCTCCAGAGACCCTACTAGGCCCCCGTCCACCTACACCCGGCCACCGACGATCCCGCCCGAACACAGGTAGGAAGGCGACCCCGAAGTGCCTCCAGAGACCCTACTAGGCCCCCGTCCACCTACACCCGGCCTTGTCTCTTGTTAATTAAATCCTATTTGTTTTTGTAGAAATTTTCATTTTTAATATTTTGTCTTTGTTGATTTGAGTTTGTTGTTACATTGGTTAGGGGGGTTAAGATAGGGAGTTTTATACTTTTTTATTTATTTATTTTTTTTTTTTTTATTATTATTATTATTATTATTTATTTATTTATAATGATTTAGAGGTTATTTGGTGTTTTTTTAAAAAACTATTTATTAGTCCAGTAGATGTTAAAAAGTCAAACAGTTTATCGATCTGGTTGGGACGATCCGCTAGTATTTCGTTAATTGTGTCTGGTAGCTGTGCGTCTCTTCTGTGTTTATCGTATTTTTTTCAATCTATTAATAGGTGGTGGACGGTAATTCTTTGATTGCATTCTCCACAAAGTGGTGGGGGGCTTCGAGTCATTAGAAATGAATGGGTTATTTTCGAATGGCCAATTCTAAGGCGAGTCAGGACCCGCTCTTCTTTCTTTGTTGATCGAATAGATGTTTTCCATGGAGTTAATTGCTTTTTTATGCTCCCTAATTTGTTCTCTGTTACAATATCCCAGGTTTGTTGCCACTTTTTAAGAATTCTATGCTTCACATAGCTTATTAGATCATTTTGTGGTAACTTGTCGTATTCTATTCCTTCTCTAATCGCCTTTTTAGCTAACTTTTATGTAACTTTTCTGTTACAGAATATATAATTGCGCCTAAAATGTCACTTTACTTCAAGATTTAATTAGATTAGGAGTTTAAATTTTTTACAGAATATTATCTATATATTTTCCAAATGACACTAGTGATAAGAACTTTAAATAAACGCTCTAGGATGACGCAGTTCTTGATAGTCGGACTTTTGTGTGTTTATGTATCTGTAGTAGCCTAAAAATGAGATAGAAGGTAGCCCACACATCCATACGCAAATATTTGAAAAATACACATTTATACACCAAGCTGTAAATAGTTCACTTAACTTTCACATCCGCTATTACAAAATTTTATGTTTGCATATAATTATTACTTTAGTGTTACTATTAGTTCTGGATTTTCTTCTTTTTTTTTTTTTTTTCTTTTTTTTTTTTTTTTTTTTTTTTTTTTTTTTTTTTTTTTTTTTTTTTACGTTTTGTTAACATTTAAGTTCTTAATTTTTTCATTTACCTTTTCTTTTTCTTCCTTCTTGACGTAACAAGCATAAAATGAGTTTGTCGCCAAGGTTGCGAAACTCAAAAATCAAATAAATAAATAAAAATGAGATATGCCCCGACCTAGACCTTGGCTTTGGTCCCCTTGCATCACCCGTTGAGGCTCGGGGTAAATATAGAAAGCAGATTTATTACGACGTTATACTCCCTCTGGTGCAATTCATTACTTTTTACTGGTTTTTAATTACCCAAAAATTATATTCGTGTGTTTGCATCCTGCTGCTAATAAGTGCTTTTTCTTGGATCGCCGTTTCAATTGTCGAATGTGGTATTTTCGCCAGTTTGCTGATTCTGATAGACTGATAGACTAGCTGATTCTGATAAATATTTACACCTTCAAACTAACGAATGTGACACATTCGACATTATGCTTTGTACTAATTCTATGGTATTCATGGGCGTATATAAGGGGGGCTGAGGGGGCTGCAGCCCCCCCCCCCTCCGAAACTTTGATTTGATCGGTAAAAATTTCATAAAACCCTTAAAAATAAATTAAATAAGATAATTTAGTTCATAAAACATATTCTATTTTGGGTGTAATACCGTTTAAGTTGGCAAAAACTCTTCTAAGATCTAAATTGTTAGTATTCCATACACCGGAAATGGTCTCAGCCCCCCTCCGAAATTTTCCCAGCCTCCTCCGAAATTATTTTCTATGTACGCCCATGATGGTATTAGTGATATCTACAAATCAAAGTAACGAATATACCATTTTCAATAGTTTGCCAAGACTGTTATAAGGAAAGTGTCTTACAGACACAAAGGAAATTTCAGTAAAGTATGTTTGTAGCTCTACCTCCGGAAGGCTCCCTAAATCTAAGAATGTGATTTGTATTTTAGGTGCTCCTGAAGAGGCCTCAGAGAGACTGAAACATAAAAGAAATAAAGAAGTCATTTTTGCCGCACGTCTGCAACAAGCAGTATTTCCTTCACCATGAGCCATGGAACGTGATGCTCTCTTCGAGGACATCCGGACGCCCCATAAACGGATCCTACTGAGCAAGTTTCTTCCCCATAAAATGCCAGAAGATAATCCACTAATAAGGTCCGATCTCGACCCTATCCTTGAGCTGCTGTGATTCTCTGGACTAGTGACCTGCTTCGAACAGGAAAGTAGCTACCACTTTCACAGCCTACTATCTCTCTCTCTTATCTACATCTCATTATCAAACTCTTTTCTCTTCATGAAACATTTACCAAATATGAAAAGGGATTTATGATGACTGTATTTACTAGACTGGAAAAACGTGGATTAAATTTCAGAATCACTGACGACATGCGAAGTGACGATAATAATCACTAGAGTCTCATCATCATATTTCTTTTTAACTAACTATATAAAGTGGAAATTATATAAATCTCTCTTTAGTCCATTCATATAGACAGAATAGTTCAATTGCGCATGCGCGAGTTTGTGGGACGACATCTTCTTTTCTATTCGGCCATTTTCAAAGCCGTTTAATGAACAAAACCTTACATAAAACTTATTGTGTCTCGTTTAGGAGTAGGGAAGGCTTTGAGAGTTCAGGCAAGGGAGATAGTGTTTAAAATTTATCAAGACTTAGCCAAGCTAAGACTGAAAACACTTTAAACTAGAACCTACTCGCAGGGCCGCCACATCTCAGAGCCGAGCCCGGGACCAGATCACGGCTCCCCCCCTTCTCAGAGCCTGGCCCCCACTTCTCAGAGCCGGGCCCCCACTTCTCAGAGCCAGGCTGAAAATTCTAGTACTTTGCGAAAGGACTTTGGACATTTTAAAATTATTTTCATCTTGGGTTTTGAGCGAAATGAGAATAAAAGCCGACAATCGATGCAGTAGTATTTTTTACAACCTCATAACCTATACAATTTTTCCACTCAGCGAGGCCCAGGACAACTGTATCCGGCTGTCCCCCCCCCCCATGTGGCGGCCCTGCCTATTCGATAGTAGTTGGTGGGAAAAGGGCGTGGTTTATAATCGCCGTAAAACTTCCCCCTATAACCTTATCAGTAGGGACCGGATTTTTAGGATAAAATAAGCATCTAATTAGGTTTTTGCAACAGGCATTTTAGGTCTTTTTAGGTTTTTGTTTAAAAAATCGATTTTAGGTTTTTTTAGGTGATAAAAATGTTCTAATAGGTTCGAAAATAGGTTCAATATATTATAATTAATCGTCAATAATTTTTATTAATTTATCATTGATAAATTAATATGTATATTTTGATCATAGACAAATAAAAATAAACAACAAATAACATTATTTTATAGAATAGTGCCTATATTGAGAAGGGGAAAAAATATGAGGAAATAAAAATAAAATATGAGTTATTTTTAAAAAAGAGAATAAGCAGTCCAAATATTCAACTTAAATCTATATAAATGAAAAAATAAATTTTATTATTAAAGCAATGTTAAAAAAGAGAAAACAAATTAAATTATGAAATAAAATATACATTAATCAAAAAATAACATAAAATATGTTAAAAACAAAATAATGAAATTGTGGAAACATTTAAAGGGGAAAATATGAAGCTAAAATAGGTATTACCCCTTGTTACAGTAAATTACCATATAGGTGCCCAGATGTTCTACAGTGAAATATTTCCTGTTGTCTCTGAGAACAGACTTAAAAGCAGAGAAAGATCTTTTTACTCACAAGACGTGATCGGGGCGTATTTCATTGCCGCGACTGCTGATGGTCCCCAAGGCAATGCGTCGTCAATGGAACATAGCTGACCGGAGAGTACAGAGGATACATTTCTCATTTTATCAAAACCAGGATTTCTCTTTAGAATTTTGCTCAATTTGGAGTTTACAGCTTCCCCTATCGGACCAGGAATATCTTTTTCTTACAACGGAGTCGATAATGGCGATCGCATCTATTAGCTCCTTTGTTGACAATTCCAATTTTCCAATGAGATTTGGAAGATCTGAGAAATGTGCTTTTAGGAATGGGAGTGCGCCACGAATATCCTTGCCCTGGAGGACCAACGAGGCCTTAGAAATGGCAGCTGCTTCATTAATGTCCAAAGCGCCCACAGCTTTTTTTATTTTTTCGAAGTGCTCGGCGTAATAAAGCGCTGGCAATAACCTTCCTGTAACTCTGTAACCTACCTATACGCTCAAAGAGGTTTAAACAGGACAGGAAACACACTCCTATGAGCGGAAAGAATTAATAAATACAAAAATTCTCACACCAAATTTTCTCTGTATTTTCTATTTTAAACATTAGGTATGTCTAGGTCATTACATCGTCAATTAGGTGATTTTAGGTCTTAACGTCCAGATTAGGTTATTTTAGGTTTTTTCAAATTTGCAGGAATGATACTACAAGACTCGAATCATATAAGTACCCGATCAGTATCCTGTTTAGATGAAAGGAAAAGAAAAGGTGAAAACCTAAGAATCCGGTCCCTACTTATCAGTGTGAGGTTTACACTCATTTCTTTACTGCACTATCGTAGGCGGCTCTAGACAAACATTTCTGGGGGGGGGGCTAATTTAGTATGGGCTTACCGCCGTGTCTGGGGGTGTAGAATCAAATTTTTATAACCAGGCACCTGGAAATCATTAAGGAGGTATTTGTTCAACTAAGAACATAAATTAATTAGACCTTATTACTACTAATTTGGCTAAACAATTTATTTTTCTAACCTCATCGAAAAAGAATGAGAATTTTTATTCTGGGGGAGCTAAGCACCCCCCCCCCTTTAGCGCGACTGTGCACTATAAACTTATTTTTCATTACGTTTTAATATTAAGTGATGTTTATATTTTAGTATGTGAATATATATTTTTTTAAATTCATCGGAAAATGAAGTTAAATGCAAATATTTCAGATTGAATGAAGTAGGTTAGAATATTGTTTACGATTCATTTAGCTTTGTAAATGGCCACAAAAGGGAGAGTGAAAGAGAAATTTCCCGCATGCGCAATTAAACTATTCCGTCTATCTGAACGCGCTACCTCCACCCCCCCTCTCACTCTCTCTCTCTCTCTCTCTCTCTCTCTCTATATATATATATATATATATATATATATAGAGGGAGAGAGAGAGAGAGAGAGTGAGAGGGGGGGAGGAGGTAGCGCGTTCAGATAGACGGAATAGTTTAATTGCGCATGCGGGATATATATATTTAATGAGGTGACTTCTTTCTGACAATTTGTTCCAGGCCAGCTAGGTCAAATAGCATTTTTTTTTCTTTCACCTATCTAAATTAATAACTTTATATTTTGAAAGATTAGGAGTTTTTTAAAAGGAAGGTTTCTTAAATTGATGAATATCAATCTTTTCTAATTTATCCTTAAAATGTTATGTAAAATTCGGGTAACGTTTAACATCTTTAGAAGTGTATTAAAAATATCACTTCTTATTTCTTATTTAAAATTAAAAGAAAAAATGAATTTATTGTTCAATCTACGAATTAAAACTTGTTGATAATTATATTTCGGCGGTCTTGGTCAAAACCATTGTTCTCCTTTTAGCATAAATATGCTTTAGCGATGACTAAACTGAAAAGAAAAGAAAAACGTTACTATAAGCTTTACAAAATAGTGTCCGCTGGTGTGTAAAAAGAAGACGTTGTATGTAATGTTATAATGTAACATTACATAGGTTTGTCGGGCTCCAACCGATTTTATATCTGTTCCTATGTTACCCATTCAAGGTTTAAATCTGTATTAATCTACCTCCAATTTAAGTTCTATCTAAGCACACACCAGAGTTGGGCAAACGTTAGCGCACGCTAAAAGCTGATACCTCTCCGCTAATTTAGCGAAACTGTAGAAAGCCAGCGCTAATAATTAGCGGTTAGCGGCGGCAGTGCGCTAACCGCTAATCTATTTATGAAATATCGTAATTGCTAATAGCTTAAGCTATAGCTTTGTACAGTTACAAAATGTTGTAACTATATTTCATAAATAGATTAGCAGTTAGCGCACTGCCGCCGCTAACCGCTAATTATTAGCGCTGGCTTTCTACAGTTTCGTTAAATTAGCGGAGAGGTATCAGCTTTTAGCGCGCGCTAACGTTTGCCCAACTCTGGCACACACTTACCAAATATATCATTCACCTTCTTTCATGTATAATGTTTTTCTTTTTTCTTTTCTTTTCTTTTCTTTTTCTTTTCTTTTCTTTTAGCGCGGTTCCTCCCTCCCCCATAGGGAGGAACCCCGCTTATAAGGTTGATACAATGAAACAATCCGGAAGTGCCGACTAGAAAATTTTGCGTTTCAGAACCCCTAGAAACCGAAAATAACGGTGGTTCAAATTTGTATATATATATATATGTATATATTTATTTATATATATATATATTTGTCTGTTCGCTCTCTAAATAGAAGACGAATGGTCCGATTTTGATGAAATTTGGTACAAAAATCTGTCGTCCAATTTGAAAGGTCAAGTTCGTTAACCAGCAAAATCCGCCCACTGGAAGATGGCGTTTGGGGCGAAATTCGCGCAGAAAAAATCGTAACGCTTACGTTTTTGAGTTCATAAGCTTGTAAGTACTCGTTTTATAGGCTTCTTGGGCTAGAAAAACGAATGAAACCATTTTCAAGGCGATAGCTTTAACCGTTGTCGAGAAAATTGGAAAAATAGTTTTTGAATACCGTTTTTGGTTTGGGTACTTAGAATAACGGGATTCAGTTGAAACATTATCTGCATGTTCTACTTTCATTAAAACTAATATGTTGAAAGTTATGTTACGTTTGGAGTTAAGGAAGGGTTAGAATAAAATATTTTATGAACAGATATGAAAAGTTTTGGAAACTTCGTATACTTTCATTAATATCTCGAACACGGTTGGGAAATCGTGGTAAGTGGATTGAAACTATTTGAAAGCTTAATAAATTCTCTACAAAAATTATTCTAAAACTATTTTTGATTAGGTTATGTCAATCGGAGAAATAAATGCTTGAAACTTCAAATACGTCTGTTTTGTTCTTATGAACGGGTTTTTGTCGTTCTTTTTGTAATTTTTGTCTCTTTCCCTTGGTTTTTTATTGCTTTTTATTAGCGCGGTTCCTCCCTCCCCCATAGGGAGGAACCCCGCTTATAAGGTTGATACAATGAAACAATCCGGAAGTGCCGACAAGAAAATTTCGCGTTTCAGAACCCCTAGAGACCGAAAATAACGGTGGTTCAAATTTATATATATATGTATATATTTATTTATATATATATATATATATATATATATATATATATATATATATATATATATATATTTGTCTGTTCGCTCATTTCTGGCTTCCCTGATGGTCCGATTTTGATGAAATTTGGTGCAAAAATCTGTCGTCCAATTTGAAAGGTCAAGTTCGTTAACCAGCAAAATCCGCCCACTGGAAGATGGCGTTTGGGGCGAAATTCGCGCAAAAAAAATCGTAACGCTTACGTTTTTTAGTTCATAATCTTGTAAGTACTCTTTTTATAGGCTTCTTGGGCTAGGAAAACGAATGGAACCATTTTCAAGGCGATAGCTTTAACCGTTTTCGAGAAAACTGAAACAATAATTTTTGAATGCCGTTTTTGGTTTGGGTACTTAGAATCAAGGGATTCAGTTGAAACATTTACTGCATGTTCTACATTCATTAAAACTAATATGTTGAAATTTTGGTTGCGTTTGGAGTTAAGGAAGGGTTAGAATAAAATATTTTATTAACAGGCATAAAAAAGTTTTGGTAACTTTGTATACTTTCCTTAATATATCGAAAAAGGTTGAGAATTTGGGAAACGGAAGAATACCATTAGAAAGCTTACTAAATGCTCTACAAAAAAGGTTCTAATGATAGTTTTGATTAGGCGATGTCAATCGGAGAAATACCGTATGAAATGTCAGTTTTGGATTTGTTGATTTCCTTCAAATGTCTTGAAACTGTCGAGGCTCCTACTCCGAGTTCTTTGGCATATTCCCTAGTGTTTTTAATTGCTTATAGTAGTCAAATGTATTTGTCAATGAAACAGGATACGTATAATTAGAATCAATATTTTGTTTGTTAGAATTCGAAGATGCCGTATGAATATCTAGATGTGACAGTACTGGTGTTGATTTCGTTCTTTAGAATTATTCTTGGTATTCCCTATTTTCATCTGTTACACATAGTTTTTTATTGTTAGTAGATTTTTCTTATTGATTATAGAATATTAATCTATTTGGTTATAAAACAGGATACGTATAATTAGTGACAATATTTCGGAGATTTCTGAGCGAAATACGTTTAAGATTTGCTACCACCACGAACGGCTTTTTTCCTCTATTTTTATCCACTAGATAGGCTTTATTTTGCATATTATTCTATATAAGTTTTATTCAGCAGGGGATTCTGATGAAATGTCGTGTTTTTGCTGTGGATTTTAAATACGATGTATCTAAGATTGGATAACATTAGCGAGTCTACATAATTAAGAACCGACGACGGAGGATTACTTCTTGCTATGATTTAGTCTACATACGTATATTAAGTCCTAAATCCAATCCTCCTAAAGTTCAATGCCCGTAGAAACCAGGGGGCCGCAGGAAATTTACCTGCTAAGAGTTAATCCTCAAGAGCTGTAAATATACCCCAGGTATCTGCCGACACAAATACAAAGCCTAGGCGGAGAGCACCCCAAAAACTCAGATCCAAACATAAGGTTATATACTAAATATTGATAAAGACTACTTAGTTGTAAACCGATTCATCAATTAGCAATCAATAGTTTTCAACAAAGGTTATATACTAAATATTGATAAAAAGTATTTAATTAGAAAAAAAAAAAACAATATTTCACAAGACTTGTTTTTGGTCCATTTGTGTCTACTCCATAGACTTAATTAGGTATATTATTCTATTGTAGTTGGGCAACTAAACTTTGTTTTATTTTGTTAAATAAAGTTTTTTTTCTTGATTTGTTATTCGTCAAGACTTTTATTTGTCCTTGTGTATTTACTAGATAGGTTTTATTCAACATATTATTCTATATAGGCTATATTAGGCTGGGTATTCTACTCAATCTTGTGTACTTCTTCTTGATCCTTCTGTACATGGGCGTATATAAAAACAATTTCGGGGGGGGGCTGAGACCATTTCCAGGGTATGGAATACTAAATATTTAGAGCTTGGAATAGTTTTAGGCAACTAAAACGCTATTACACGTAAAATAAAATATGTTTTATGAACTAAGTGATCTTATTTAATTTATTTTTAAGGGTTTTACGAGAAGTTTTTATCATCAATTCAAAATTTCGGGAGGGGCTGCAGTCCCCTCAGCCCCCCCCCTCATATACGCCCATGCTTCTGTATCCTCTAGAAAGGCTTTATTAGGCATATTTCGTATTGATTTATAGAGCTTTGCTTTAGAATGAGAGCCAGATTCTGTAATTTCCGCTTCTGTGTAAAAGTTAGCTACTGTCGGTGTCCCTGACGCCTTAATATCACTTTTATTCGAGATGTTCGAGAGGATTTTGACAATTTTCACAAGATATATAAAAAAAATAAGTTTATTTTTTTTCTAAGCTTATCAAATGGCACTAGGGACATGAACGGAACCGCGCTAAGATGCTGCAGTTCCTGCGAGTCGGACTTTTTTTTTTTAATGGCGCATCGACAAATCTGGGCCATTAGCGCCGAAATCCAGGATGCAGCCAGGAATTTTCTCAGCGAGCTCTGAGATGAGAAAATTCCTGCCGCCAGTGGGGATCGAACCCACCATCTCCCGCTTATGAATCTAAGGCGCTAGACATTAACTCTGTCCCCTGACTAAGGCTTGAGTTTCAAGGCGAAACGTCGGCAAACAATAAAACTCATAAGGTAGGCGTTTAAGTTGTTCACAAAATATTGACTATAAGCTATCCAAATGATACTAGAGGTAAGAACTACGTGGAAGTGTCCTAGGATGATGCAGTTCCTGCGAGTATGACAGCACTATATTAAAAAGTATTGTTTGTAAGCAACATCAATCAGCTGTATTTAGTCAGAGCTCTAAATAAAGCACACTACTAACATACTATTGTCGGCATAGCTACAGCTGACTGCGGGGGAGGCTCGTAGCTTCTAGAAGGGACCATCGGCTATATATACATCTCCGTCTCTATATATAGGACCGTATCTTCTTAAAGGGGAGTGGACCAGTATCCCTCTAGGAATCTTACAGAAAGGTGAGTTTTCCACTTGTCAACACATTTTTTTTTTTTTTTGTTACATATTTGTGTGCCTATAATTTCTGCTCATTGGAAGGAAACTCGCTATGAGTTTCAGATCATTATGCGATGGGTATTTCCAACCCAAATTTCCAAAAAATAAATGGATAGCAGTATTCGTCGATATAAATCCAAAGTATCAAATGTGAAAAAACGCATTTTTCATTTTCAATCAATACTGATTTGCTGTTGGACTGATGTACGTTGTGGAAAACTCTCGAATATTAAAGAAAAGTAATTATCAATTACAGAAAATCAAACAAACGAATGTCCATTAAGTGTAATTAAAATACATCATAAGATAAAATATATATGTTATGTCCTTTATAAGGTAGCAAACTACTTTTCACATTTCATACTTTGCATTATTATCGACGTATTTAAGATTTGAAAAATATAAGCTAATATGCAATGTCCTCTGAGAATAACATAATGAAATATCAATATTTTTACACAAAATACAATTTAAACATCCGTCACGGGGGAGTTACATTACTAAGAACATTCCTCAGAAAGTGTTGTGCTAATAGTTAGCCGTCAGGGTGATAAGAAATCATGGAATATTTGGGCTTCGGCTACGAACAATAGTCATATTTTTGGACAAAACTCTATATTTTGACGTTCCGGCTTGCTTTTTGGTAGCTTTCATCAGCCATTAAGACTCCTAAATTATATCCGTGGTCAACCCAAACCAACCGTGGTAGTATCTATGGTCTTTCGCTATCCCCTAGGCATTCATTGACGAAGAAGGCTGGCAAATAGCATGCCAAAACGTTCAAATACGCCGATTTAGGTATTTTTACAATACATGTTCCTTATTGGTTGGGCATCATGTCTATCGAGTTTCGTTGCAATATAACAAATATTAAGGCCAATATGGAGAAGTTAGTAATTTCTCTTGATGGGTAGGTCTGGAGTAAACCTTCCCATCAAGAGAAATCGTTTTCCTGGTTAAGGAACTCATTCAATCTTTTGCTACGGAAATGATGTATATCAGATTTTGTGGCAAAAAACACTCTGTTGACTATTGTGTTCACAGACAGACACACAAACACACAAAAAATTAAACGGGAGTTAGTTCTTGTCTAGATGGTCGGATCAATGACGATTTGAAGTCATTTTTCTAAATTTCTTTGACGAATACAACCTCAAGAGCTCATAGGCGAACATAGAAAATAATTTCGGGGGCGGGGGGCTGAGGTCATTCGGGGGGTATGGAATACTAACAATCTAGAACTTGGAATAGTTAGCTTATTAAAACGCTATTATACTCAAACAAAATTATTTTTGTCGAACTAATTGATCTTATTTAATATATTTTTAAGGTTTTTATGACATATTTCCGTCAATTTCCGGGGGATGTAGCCCCCCCTTATATACGCCCATGCAAGAGCAACAGTCCATCGTGGAGTGCTAAAAATAAATATTTACTCGAAAAAACAAATTATTTAGTCACTTCGTAAACAAAAAGAATGTAAAAGAGGTAACTTTGACTTTTGGGGGGGGGGGGGATTCCAAACACCTTCTTCTGCAATGTGGTGTAAATTATCCACCTTACTGATAAAAGTGTTAGGTTTACGCATATTCTGTAGTTGGAAGTTCTGCTATTAACATTGAGTGTCGATTTCTCTAAAATGTGTCATACTCTCATAGTAGACAAGATTTATATTACCGGTATTTTTTGTTTTGTAGATGTCGCTGATTCCACTGCTAGGCAATCTTCTCGACGACTACCGCCGGCCGACTTTGGCAGAGCTTTACGACCAACACTTCGGATTGGGCTTGTTGAACGACGAAGTCCTAAGTCCCACTTCCTCCCTGCTTCCTCTCGCCTTGAGGAGCGGCTACCTCCGACCATGGAGGAGCTTGACCCCTTCCGAGTCGGGAGTGTCCGCCATTCAGTCGGACAAGAACGAGCTGAGAATCAACCTAGACGTGCAGCAGTTCAAGCCTGAAGAACTCAAAGTCCGCATTGCTGATGGCTTCGTCATCGTCGAAGGAAAGCACGAAGAGCGGTCAGATCAACATGGCTACATCTCCAGACAGTTCACGAGGAGGTACAAGATACCGGAGGACGTGGACGAGACTACAATCACATCAAATCTATCTTCCGATGGTGTCCTCACTCTTAAGGCTCCCAAGAAGGTAAGCCCACTATCGTAAAGGAAGAAAGTCCGTCACGCAGGAGCTGCATAACTAAGCACTTTCCTCAGAATTTGGGTAGTGTAGACTGCTTTCCAGAACAATTTGCTTAAAATATCCTACATAAATAAAATAAAAACATGAATAGTTCTCTTATAAATTTGTAATGAGTAACTGATCAATTATTAATTTGCTTCCAGAGTTATGTTTACACATGGTACCTATTACACTACGTAATAAATACAAAAAACCTCATATTATCGTATTTTGATCTAACGCAGGAACAGGATACAGTCACTCTAGTGGTAGAAAGCGCTCCTTGCGGAGGCTTTGTGAGCCTACGTCTGGCGGGCTTTTCTATTGAAATATATTACAAATTAAACCCCCGCTTTCCGATTGACCAATTCAGCTCATTTTTACAACACTTCTTTCTCATGAGTTACCCACGACGTATACCGCGTTTCGTTACAATACAGCAGAAATTACGACCGGTATGAGTATAATAGGAATTTGGGTCCGGAGTAAACCCCCCCTTCTAATGAACCGATTCAGTTTATTTTTACAACACATATTTACCTGTAGATTACCACTACGAATACCGAGTTTCGTCGAAATATACCAAAAATCACGGCTGGTAGTGGCGAATTGGTATTGTGGGTCCGGAGTAAACCCCCCCTTCTAATGAACCGATTTAGTTCATTTTTATATCTCAATTTTCTCTCTATATTAACACAACGAATACCAAGTTTCGTTGAAACATAACAAATATTACGGCTGCCATAGTCAAATTAGTGTTATGGGTTCGGGGTAAACCCCCCCTTCTGGTGGACCGACTTTGGTGGTTAACGAACTCGTTCAATCGTTTGCTAATTGAATGCTATATACCAAGTTTCGTGACGAAAAAACAAAAACTCTGGCCGCTATCGTGTTAACAGACATATATATATATATATATAGATATAAATTTTAACGGGGGTCATTTTCGGTGTCTACTAGGTAGGATCGATAAAGATTTGAAGAAATTTTTCAAAAATTCCGTCATGAGTCCAACCTCAATTGCTACTTTCCTTCGGAGGAAAGTGCTAAAACAAACCCTAGCTCAATGCCCACAAATTATACACCCTGAGCAATTAAAAAATAGTGCACGTTCCAATTTAATGCTCTGGCATACACAAACATGACATATTTTGTGGTGATTACGCAGAACAAATTCCAATTAGCAATCGAACAGACCAACTTATTTGCCCGAGAACTTCAGCGTTTTATGATTGCAGTTGGAAACATGATTAAAGTCTAAATTTAATTGAATTTGGGGAAGAGAAACAATTAAAATAAGGAAATTGGTGAAGTTAGGGATTGTCAGGGTTCGGTCGTTATTTCTTAATAAAACTACATTTTACATGTGAAAATGGTTTTATTGTTTGCCATCGTTTTGGCTTGAAATTCAAGCCTTCATCAGGGCGATGAGAAGATTGAGAACTATGCTTCACGGATGCGGGATCATTTCTCACTAAGAATTCTGTCAGAAATGATTGCACATACCTGAGGCATAGTTCTCCGTCTTCTCATTGCCCTGATGAAGGCTTGAATTAAAAGCCGAAACATCGGCAGAAAATAAAACTTATTTTCCTATAAAAAATGTAATTTTATTAAGATACCACGACCGAACCCTTACAAATTATTTTGTATTTTTTTTTTTTTTTTTTTTTTTTTTTTTTTTTTGCTGAGCTGGATTAGATGTGTATAGAAAATAGCTTAATATTACATAGTTCCTGACAGACATACGTTTTACATATTTTTAAATTGTTCTGTATTCTTTTCCTCCCTTTGAGCGTGTATTAATTATTGGCTGTAATTACCAATCTTTTGGTAGAGTAAAATTAAATCTTTAGCTGTCAGTAGGTTCACGATGAGTTTCCTTAATTGCGATACAAGAACATGTATGTGGAAAATTACTGGAATTACCCACTCGTTTTCCATGAGTGTTCTCTGGGGACATGGGTTTTAAATAATTATACCATGCTAATAAAGTCCATCCTGCTCATGAAAATGCTTTTACACTTTACATTTAAAGTGTTTTAGGCTAATTTTTAGAATAGTTGGAAAAGATATGACTATAATACGAGATACGAAGACAATATATAGTTGGGATTCGGCTAGGAGAAAAACGTCAGACTTTCAGGAAGAGATCTGTATTTGGACGTTTCGGCTGCACATTGGCAGCCTTCTTCAGCTACAAAATACAACTTATAAGTAAAAAAATAAATATACAACTTGTAAGTAAAAAACAGGCAGAAATGAGTGTAGTATATACATAAAGACAATAAATTTTAACCAATCTTATTTTTAAACAATGAAAATACGGTAGTTGGAAAGTAAACAGCATGTAGAAAGTAGTAAGTAAACAGTACTAAAAAGGAACATTTTTCATATAGTGAGAAAAAACAATCTATTCTATAAGTGAATACAATTTATAGTAATTACTATAAAGTGAATACAATTTATAGTAATATATTAATTACTATAAATTGTATTCACTTATAGAATAGATTGTTTTTTCTCACTATATGAAAAATGTTCCTTTTTTGTACTGATTAGTTTTTTGTACTGTTTACTTACTACTTTCTACATGCTGTTTACTTTCCAACTACCGTATTTTCATTGTTTAAAAATAAGATTGGTTAAAATTTATTGTCTTTATGTATATACTACACTCATTTCTGCCTGTTTTTTACTTACAAGTTGTATATTTATTTTTTTACTTATAAGTTGTATTTTGTAGCTGAAGAAGGCTGCCAATGTGCAGCCGAAACGTCCAAATACTGATCTCTTCCTGAAAGTCTGACGTTTTTCTCCTAGCCGAATCCCAACTATATATTGTCTTCGTATCTCTGCAACGGCTAACTATCTCCATCTTCACTATAATACGAGATAAATAAAATGGTTAAATAAATAATAATGAAAGAGTAATAATAAATAATAATGAACAATGTTCTCCAATTGATTTCTCACTCTTCTATATTTTTTAAGTTCTTTATAACATGTACTAATCAGAATTAAAAGGAAAAAATCGTCCAATAACCGAACCAAAGGACAAGAAAAATTGCAATAGTAAACGAGAATAGCATTTGTTCTTATGAGATTGCTCCAGGTACTAGTAAGCTATAGTCGAGATTTAAGAAGCGGAAGCGTGAGAGGAGGAAGGCTGTGCAAACTCCGTTCCCCTACCGGCAAATCTGACCTTTACCAGGACAGAACCAAGTATTGGATTAGCTATACATTAACCTAGTCAACAAATTTATAAAATGAATTAATAATAAAATCAATAAAATAATAATACTTTATCATCTTGTCCAGCATGCTCTAGCTCAGGGGGAAGGCCGACACATCCCCATCACCCAGACGAACCAGCCAGCAGTGAAAGCCAAGCCTGACGGTGAGAACATGGAACAGTGAGGAAGTTCATTTTGTCACATTACAGCTCTGAGCTTTATTCCTTTTATACAATATTAATACCTTGTATAACGACTGAGCTTTTGATATATTCTTATGTATACTTATTTAGATAGTAATAATTTTCTAATATGTATTTTGTTCAAGTTATTATTTAAAATATATTCTTAATCTCAAAATGTTATTATTTTATTAAGGTAGAAAATCAAACCCTTTTCGAAAATGCTTTTAAAAGACAAGGCCTTTCAGTTCTGCTGGTTAAAGAACTTGACCATTGAAATTAGACGAAACATTTTCGTACCAAATTTCATACAAATGGGGCCAATTTTTAGCCTGAGAGAGAGAGCAAATAGACAAATATATATCTTGACATTGATTTGGCTGGGCGATGATATTACTGCATCAAATAGGAAAAACCGAAAAATCCAGGTCTCCACCACTAGAACAGTGAGGAAGTCCAGTTCTGATATATAATCCTCAAATGCTTAACCCTTAATTAGTGGCGTCGGGTCATATTGACCCGAATGTATTTGTTTATTCGACCTTTGCCCTTTGAAATATTTTTATTTCAATAAATATTATTGTTTATTATTATTTATTTAAATTACTTCACCCAAAAAAAAAATCAATTTAAAGTTTGTTTCACTGGGGCCTTGACACCATTAGTTATGGAAGAAAAAGCACGCCACTAATTAAGGGTTAAAACATCACAAATATCAGACTAATAAATAGAACAACACATCACTATTAAACAATCTACTATCTGAGATTAAAATTAATATTCTTATTTTATTTATTTATTCTTTTTTTTTTTTATTTTTTTATTAATTTCATGTTAGCTATAGGATTTATTATCAACACTAAAAATTAATAGATTAATTCAAAGATGGGTAGAACCTTCCAAATTTTATATTTAATTTTTACTGCAAATTTGGATGGTTAAAATAAAATTTGGAATATTTTGCCCATCTTTGAATTTTACCCATCTAATCTGAATATACCCTTCTACCATCTAGCTAACTTAGATTAATTGAGGCAGAACAGCTGCAAGAGAGATGTCATGGGCATAAAGAAGTGTAAAGCCCCTTTATGACTATGACATTAATGATCCTTTTTGATATCCCTAGAAAAATAGATTGAAAAAGTTCTCACCAACCTTGACCTAAAGAAGATTGAAGACAAAATCATTTAATAATTAATATATTTAACAAAAGAACATGATATTTTCAATAATACTGCATACTGGATTCCCAAAGGAAAGGTTTGGGTTTGAGTCCCACTTTGGCAGGTTGACTTTTTTCATCCCTACTAAACCACGAATGTATAGGAAGAATGACAATCTGTAGATAGCCCTGTGCTAATGGCCTAGAAGAAGATGCACCATAAAAAAAATTCACAAAATCCAAGGAAGAGGTGTAAAAATAATACAAATACATGTATACATATATATATGTATATATGCATATATATATATATATATATATATATATATATATATATATATATATATATATATATATATATGCCAGTCTCATAGCAGGCCACGAGGGCCCTGAGGGGCAGATAATATAGAGGTATCTGATTCATGACCATACGGCCGACCACACTATCTCCCTAGTGTGGTCAGTACTATGCTCCGGCCGCCTGATTTTCCTCTTAACTGCTTCAACTGCTAGAGTAATAAGCACCCCAGGTACCCATTATTAAATTAATTAAAGGCTGGGTTGGCCCAGGGACGGTCAGGGAGGCCGAATTCAACCCATGAACGAAGACATTAGAAGAAAAAATCTTTAGTGCTTGATAGGGATTTGAACTCAGGTCCTCCAACTTATTAGTGTGTGTGTGTGTGTGTGTGTGTGTATATATATATATATATATGTGAATGGAATAGCTATTTATTTCGTCAAGAAATATTTCCAATTGGTCAACATTTCTTTTCAGATTAATAAAATAAAAGAAAACATTTAAATAATAAGCAACAATAAATGTTTACTTCCTTTTCAGGAGTAGTAGTCTACACTTACAGACTTTAGGGAAGGGGAAGTCACTACAATCTCTGCTCCGTTAGTTTTCCAGGCCTGGCGATCCGTCGCTAATCTCCACCATAGGGGTCTGGCCTTTTCATTGAAATAGTCCCTCAGCCTTTTGGCTTGTCTGCTCCTATTTTCTTTGAGATGATATGACCTTTACCTTGTCACTTCTTGAGACCATCTTCTGTCTTGTCTTCTCACAAGATGTCCAGCCCTATTTCAGTTTAGTGAGGTAACACATGTAGAGATATCCTCGAGTCCAGATTTCATCCTTATATTTTCATTCAAGATCTGATCTTTTCTCTTCATATTTACCATGCTTGTTTCAATAGATTGCTGCCAGGAAAGTAATCTATTGGAGTTGGTTAACCCTTTAGAGACCGTGAAGTTCTATAGTAGCTCGGTGAGGGGTTGGCTCCCCAGTCCATAATCTACTATAGTAGCTCGGTGAGGGGTAGGCTCCCCAGTCCGTGAGGTACTATAGTAGCTCGGTAAGGGGTGGGCTCCCCAGTCCGTGAGCTACTATAGTAGCTCGGTGAGAGGTGGCCTCCAGTCCGTGAGCTACTATAGTACCTCGGTGAGGGGTTGGCTCCCCAGTCCGTAAGCTACTATAGTAGCTCGGGGGGAGGTGGGCTCCCCGGACCCTGAGCTACTAAAGTAGCTCAGCTTCTCCAGCGTTTCTAGACCGTGAGCTACATTAGTAGCTCTGTTCTTAGATCCGTCTAGTGGTTCTTATGACAAGCTGAAGTATTGCTACCCTTCTTGCACCTGTTTTACCTACCCCCTTTTTCTACCTGCTGCATCTAATCAACCCTGCCTTGTAGGTCCCCTCAGTCTAATTTATCCCTTTATACAGTGTAGTGCTTTTTAAGAAGATCGCAAACTAAATACTTCTGTAAGGAATGCGATACATGCTTAAAAAGTTAATTTACGAGTTATTAAAAAAAATTAAAAACAATTTTAAAATGAAAAAAAAAAAAATGTTCCACCAGTGCCAGTCCAAAGACCGGATGAAAATGGATGATGGGAAACTATGCGAAATTAAAGGAAAGAACGCAATTGCAGAGTCAAAAAGTAGTCGGTTCAGCAAGCATCACTAGTACTCGGTCCAGTGAGCCTGCTTTAACTCCGCCATATTCGGTCTCTAGAGGGTTAATGACCAGGTCTGGCTCCGATACGTTACTACTGGTAGAGTGCAAGTTTCAAACACTCTTCATTTCCATTGAAAAATCTTCCTCCATTAGTAGAGAATGGTATTTCTTCTATCCAAGGAATAGCCGTCTTTCAATAACTTTTTCGACTTATTCTTGAAAGAGACAAGTTAGCCCAGACAGGTGAATTCATCCATGTACTCTGTATCTATCTTGTTGTTTGTTAAACAAATTTCATTCCTCTCGGAATTGGTCATGTCCTTGATTTTTGATCCTTACAAACTATTTCTTTTTTTTTTTTTTTTTTAAATAAAAAATATTGTATCAATACATTTGTCGCTCACTGTATATATAGTTGTTAGGGACTAGTCCTACTGTTTTTCATTCATTCACCAAGTCATTCAGCATTATGATGAGGCCTTCAATGTTGTTAGATATTAAAACAATGTCATCTGCAAAATGTGGACATTTCAGTTGCCTCCCATTGACTTGTACTCCCTTATTTTCCTTGTAGAGACTCCAGAAAACCATCCCCAAGACAATGATAAAAAGAAGTAGAGAGAGAGAGTGTGTGTATATATATATATATAGTGAGCAACAAATTTATTGATATACTATGTTTATTTTGAAAAAAAAAATAGTTTGTAAGGATCAAAAACCAAGGACATGACCAATTCCGAGAGGAATGAAATTTGTTTAACAAACAACAAGATGGATACAGAGTACATGGATGAATTCACCTGTCTGGGCTAACTTGTCTCTTTCAAGAATAAGTCGAAAAAGTTATTGAAAGACAGCTATTCCTTGGATGAAAGAAATAAAATTGATAAAGTAAAAATAATTTAAGTGGTAAACGAGTGATAATTAATCACCAAAAAGTTATTTTATTTATCAACAATATCAAAAAAATAATTTATTAGATATAAATAACACAGCCACAAACAAAAAAAAAAAAGTCCAGACCCAGGGACCAGACCATGTTTACTGTATGTTTTTGGGGTCGCTGCATCCGAATCCGGGGTCAGAAAAACCCCTGCACTTTTTGTTTAAGCACCGCCCCCTAAAACTCATAATTTAGGAGATTTTACACTTTAAAATCTTTATTCAAGTTGTTAATCAAAATAAACGACTATTTCCTGGATACTGCCTTTTAGTGCTTAAAAATACTAATTTTTTGAGACATCAACAAACTCGATTGGTCCATTTGGAGCGAAGTTACAGTCCTTTAAATATATGAAATTTCTAAAAAATTCACGTTTTTGCTTATATTTTAGTACTTAATATGTTTTCTAATGCATACAATATTTTATTACACAAAAATTGGCATAAGGCTCAATATCTAGAAAACGAGTACGGCTTGGAGGGTCCTATCTTTTTGGAAGCCAAATTAATTTAATTTAGGTCATTTATTTAATTTACTTCAATTGAAACATTGCTCAAATAAAATATGGGGAGATTTCTTAAAGGTTGTATTTTGGGATCTTAAGGATTACATCAGTTCAAGAATTAACTCCGAAGGCCTTATGTCAATTTTTGTGTAAAAACTCAAAGATTGTCTGGACTTTTTTTTTTCATTCTTGATTAGAGATTGAGGATTTTCTTTCTATCCTAAAAATCTAATCCATCCTAAAAATATTATGAATAAGTGGAAGATAAAATGTAAATAAATTTATATCATCACTTGTATGTATACCCTTGGGTACATATGGTGGTCTCAGATTCAAAAGGAGACTCCCACAACCTAACCTCACTGATTTTGACAACTTTTGTAAATGATGCAGTTCTTAAAAAAATGAATAATTATGCTATGTCCACTTTTAAGGGGTCTTTGTTCTTTTGTTTTATAGGTAAAATACAGTAGGGGAAGGTGTTGTACCTTAGACCACTTTTCAAAATTGAATTTTTTTTTAGCTTGAATATTAACGCTAAATTCATTTTTTTTATTCCATTGTAATTAGTATTCTATTGCTTATCATATTTAATTTTTTCAAGGTTCTAGCTTTACATTTAATATTTTTTATTAATTTTTAAAAAAATAATCGTACAGTGGTCAAAGGTACAATATATAGTTGTACCTTTGACCACGGGGTGTTGTACCTCTGACCACGTAAAAACAACACAGCAGTGTATTAAAAAAATTGTATCCAGTAATATTGTAATGAATTGTAAGTTTAATAAATACAGGACAAGGATGTAAACATAACAAAAAAAAAACTATTATTGATATTATGTTATGCTCAATATGCTGAAAAATCCAGTCCAACCGATAAATGTTTTAACTGTCAAGCAGATCCACTAGCAATCGTAGGGTATGGAAGTTTAGCCACAATGTCTTCAACATCAATATCATACGAATTTTCATCTTCTCTCATAAACTTGTCACTTAAAGTTTGTTTTTTCAAATATTGGATCTTAAACATTAGACATTTAATACCACAGATCTCCGCGGCTAATTATGTAATAGTAATATTATTTTTTTTTTAATTTGTAGCAGAACATAAAAGTTGAATTATAAAAAAAATACTCAGGTGTGTTGTGCCTTTGATCTGGTCAAAGGAACAACAACTAGTCGTGGTCAGAGGTACAACACCCTGGTAGTGAAAATTAAAAAGTATGCTAAAAATTTTAGGGTTAAGATAAATCAATTTCAATGGCTACACCATGTTCCTTATTGTAATAGGTACTTTGTCAAATGATTTCCATCTAAAAAGACATAATACAAAAAATATGAGGCAAAACGTCATCAATAAATAACTTACATTTTTATGATAGAAATGGATAAGTATTTTTTGCAAGAATCCTCTTTGACTTGAATAATCCAAAGTAGGTTACACAAGCCCTCTAGAGAAGGAGCTGAACACTAATTACATCAAAATTTATAAAATGTTGCTACATGCCGCCACAGCCTCGGTGGTCAAAGGTACAATATGGTCAGAGGTACAACACCTTCCCCTATATTTTTTTTTGTCATGTGTCATAATAACCTTAAAAATATATTAAATAAGATCAATTAGTTCAACAAAAATAATTGTGTTAGAGTATAATAGCGTTTTAATTGCCAACTATTCAAAGTTTTAGATTGTTAGTATTCCATACCCCCAAAATGCTCTGAGCCCCCCTCCCCCGACGTGTAACTTTTAGCATAACACTTTCTGAGGATTTTTTTTTTTTTTTTTAACGGCACATCTACAAATCTGGACCATTAGCGCCAACATCCAGGGTGCAGCGAGGAATTATCTTAACGAGCCCTGAGATGAGAAAATTCCTGCCGCCGGTGGGGATTGAACCCACCATCTCCCGCTTATGAATCTAAGGCGCTAGCCACTAGACCACGGGAGACCCCAATACAGTATATTATTCCCTTGGAAACCACTGAGGAAGAAACAACAAGTATATTATTCACTTAAGTCCCGACAATAATGATAATATTAAAAATCTAACATCTATCAACAGGTATTTTTATGTGTAGAAGGTATTTTTATATGGAATCTTCTGCACATAATTTTTTTTTTTTTTTTTTTTTTTTTAGTATTTATTTATTTGACACATTGTACAGGTTAACAGTACAATGATCAAGTATGTTGATCCAGATATTATGTACAAGTTGACAAAACTGGCAAAAGTAAAATAAAAATAAAAAGTCCGACTCGCAGGAACTGCAGCATCTTAGCGCGGTTCCGTTCATGTCCCTAGTGCCATTTGATAAGCTTAGAAAAAAAATAAACTTATTTTTTTTTATATATCTTGTGAAAATTGTCAAAATCCTCTCGAACATCTCGAATAAAAGTGATATTAAGGCGTCAGGGACACCGACAATAGCTAACTTTTACACAGAAGCGGAAATTACAGAATCTGGCTCTCATTCTAAAGCAAAGCTCTATAAATCAATACAAAATATGCCTAATAAAGCCTTTCTAGAGGATACAGAAGCATGGGCGTATATGAGGGGGGGGGGCTGAGGGGACTGCAGCCCCTCCCAAAATTTTGAATTGATGATAAAAACTTCTCGTAAAACCCTTAAAAATAAATTAAATAATATCACTTAGTTCATAAAACATATTTTATTTTACGTGTAATAGCGTTTTAGTTGCCTAAAACTATTCCAAGCTCTAAATATTTAGTATTCCATACCCTGGAAATGGTCTCAGCCCCCCCCCCCCCCCGAAATTGTTTTTATATACGCCCATGTACAGAAGGATCAAGAAGAAGTACACAAGATTGAGTAGAATACCCTGCCTAATATAGCCTATATAGAATAATATGTTGAATAAAACCTATTCAGTAAATACACAAGGACAAATAAAAGTCTTGACGAATAACAAATCAAGAAAAAAAACTTTATTTAACAAAATAAAACAAAGTTTAGTTGCCCAACTACAATAGAATAATATACCTAATTAAGTCTATGGAGTAGACACAAATGGACCAAAAACAAGTCTTGTGGAATATTGTTTTTTTTTTCTAATTAAATACTTTTTATCAATATTTAGTATATAACCTTTGTTGAAAACTATTGATTGCTAATTGATGAATCGGTTTACAACTAAGTAGTCTTTATCAATATTTAGTATATAACCTTATGTTTGGATCTGTGTTTTTGGGGTGCTCTCCGCCTAGGCTTTGTATTTGTGTCGGCAGATACCTGGGGTATATTTACAGCTCTTGAGGATTAACTCTTAGCAGGTAAATTTCCTGCGGCCCCCTGGTTTCTACGGGCATTGAACTTTAGGAGGATTGGATTTAGGACTTAATATACGTATGTAGACTAAATCATAGCAAGAAGTAATCCTCCGTCGTCGGTTCTTAATTATGTAGACTCGCTAATGTTATCCAATCTTACATCGTATTTAAAATCCACAGCAAAAACACGACATTTCATCAGAATCCCCTGCTGAATAAAACTTATATAGAATAATATGCAAAATAAAGCCTATCTAGTGGATAAAAATAGAGGCAAAAAGCCGTTCGTGGTGGTAGAAAATCTTAAACGTATTTCGCTCAGAAATCTCCGAAATATTGTCACTAATTTTACGTATCCTGTTTTATAGCCAAATAGATTAATGTTCTATAATCAATAAGAAAAATCTACTAACAATAAAAAACTATGGGTAACAGATGAAAATAGGGAATACCAAGAATAATTCTAAAGAACGAAATCAACACCAGTACTGTCACATCTAGATATTCATACGGCATCTTCGAATTCTAACAAACAAAATATTGATTCTAATTATACGTATCCTGTTTCATTGACAAATACATTTGACTACTATAAGCAATTAAAAACACTAGGGAATATGCCAAAGAACTCGGAGTAGGAGCCTCGACAGTTTCAAGACATTTGAAGGAAATCGACAAATCCAAAACGGACATTTCATACGGTATTTCTCCGATTGACATCGCCTAATCAAAACTTTCATTAGAACCTTTTTTGTAGAGCATTTAGTAAGCTTTCTAATGGTATTCTTCCGTTTCCCAAATTCTCAACCTTTTTCGAGATATTAAGGAAAGTATACAAAGTTACCAAAACTTTTTTATGCCTGTTAATAAAATATTTTATTCTAACCCTTCCTTAACTCCAAACGCAACCAAAATTTCAACATATTAGTTTTAATGGAAGTAGAACATGCAGTAAATGTTTCAACTGAATCCCTTGATTCTAAGTACCCAAACCAAAAACGGCATTCAAAAATTATTTTTTCAGTTTTCTCGAAAACGGTTAAAGCTATCGCCTTGAAAATGGTTCCATTCGTTTTCCTAGCCCAAGAAGCCTATAAAAAGAGTACTTACAAGCTTATGAACTCAAAAACGTAAGCGTTACGATTTTTTTTGCGCGAATTTCGCCTCAAACGCCATCTTCCAGTGGGCGGATTTTGCTGGTTAACGAACTTGACCTTTCAAATTGGACGACAGATTTTTGTACCAAATTTCATCAAAATCGGACCATTCGTCTTCTATTTAGAGAGCGAACAGACAAATATATATATATATATATATATATATATATATATATATATATATATATATATATATATATATATAAATATATACATATATATATATATATACAAATTTGAACCACCGTTATTTTCGGTTTCTAGGGGTTCTGAAACGCAAAATTTTCTAGTCGGCACTTCCGGATTGTTTCATTGTATCAACCTTATAAGCGGGGTTCCTCCCTATGGGGGAGGGAGGAACCGCGCTAAAAATACAAAATTTGGAAGAAGGAGGTGTGTTGAATGTGTATGTGATGTGAAATATTTTATTGATCATGAAAAGATCAGGCAAGTAAATTGTCTCGGGGCCACTGTCTCTTAAGCCGCCTGGAAGGATTGTCTGGTTGGTATTGGGAAGATAAGGATTGACCTACGGGATTAGGATGGTAAGACAATTTGGAGTGGAACGTTTGGAAACGGGTTTTAGCGAGGTCAAGGACAAATGGGATGTTGAGGTCATTGTGTAGGGTTTTTTTGGATACATAGAAAGGGGCATTTACAATTTTACGGAGGACTTTTGACTGGAATGCCTGTATTCTGTTGATGTTGGATGTTTTTGCAGATCCCCAGAGTTCGAGTCCGACATAAAAATACATAGTGATAAAAGGGTCACCAGTCTATAATATAAAATAAACAGGATTTTAATTAATAAAACTCCTTTTTTACCAGTATTTAAAATCATTCTTATATCCTGTCCAAAAAAAAAAAAAAAAAAAAAAGAAGAAGAAGAAGAAGCTGATTACGGGCTAGATACTCAATTTCTACAATGTTATTTCGTAAATGCACAATTACATCATAATCAATTCTCACTTGATCTGAGAATTTTCAAACATAGTTTATCCCGAAGCAGAATCCACATACATCTAGTAGCTGAATGTTTCCTACAAAAAGAATTTTACTTTATGGTATATTTATATTATAGTTGGTTTTTCAGCTTTGAATCTTTCTACATATATGTTCTCTCTTCTAAATAAATGAGCTTCTACAATAGGACCAAACTGACTGCTTTGTAGCTTTAACATCAAAAGAAGCATTGATAGAAGTGTCCCATTGTTGATATAAGTGAGACAACATATGGTGTCATTATGTGTTATAGATGAAATAGAAAATAAGGATTGTAACCTCGTGGGTCATAATACTATTTTTTTTTTTTGTTTTGTTTTATCATTTTGAAGGGTATAGATACTATTAATATCTCAGGCTTCTTATGACAAATATTTTCAAAAATAGATGATGATATATATTGGAATCAATCCATAACAAGTGGTCCAAAGGTGGTTGGCTTGACCATTTCAGAAAACAAATTATATTTTTACCATCAATTACATATGGAATTAGTAGTTCAAAGCAATTTTTAAATTTTTTTTAGTCAAACATTTGAAAATGGCAGCCATCTTGGTTTCACCGCGCATGCTGATTTTTGAGTTTATGAGCTCTTACAGAAAACTCATTTTCTCAGGACCGGTAATTCATATACTATTAGTTCAAGAGTTATTAAAAGTAAAAAGTTCAAAAATAATAAAATTTGAATGAATTATTCAAGTTTATGCATTGCTAAATCGGCGCAAAAAGGACCATTTTCAAAAATTCATAGCTACAAAAGTATTCAAATATACAAGTTGAAATGTTTACAGTAGTTTTGTTACAACTAAGTATAACAAATACAAATATTAGATTTTTATCAACTTACCCACCAGAGATATTGAAGCCTTAAGTTATCAAAAATTGCAAAAAATTGAAGTTTAAAAATGTATAAAAAAATAAGGTAGCAAATATTTTTGGTGTTAGAATTATTAGTCTATGGCTTACCAGTCCTGAGAAAATGGGTTTTCCGTAAGAGCTTATAAACTCAAAAATCAGCATGCACGGTGAATCAAAGATGGCTGCTTTTTTCAAACGGTTGTTTCTAAAAATTGTTTTGAACTACTGATTCTATATGTAATTGATGGTACAAATATTACTTTTTCTAAAATGGTCAAGGAACCAGATTATTTTTTTCGGAACCATTTCAAATGGATTGACTCGTTGACAAGTGATTTTAAGTGTAAAATTTAGAGGCCGCTTTTGCCCCTAAAAATGATGATGCTGGTAAATAAATAAAAAAACTTCTCTCTTATGTTCTTCAAATACTAGAGCATATCTGAAAATTATCAAAATCTGTAAGGTCAGGTTGGGAGGTCTCCTTGTTATTTCGTTACATGCTTCACTGAAGTGGTCCTTCTCTCAGTATGTCATTTCTCCCAGGGACTCTCGCACACAAGATGTCAACACTTACATGTCCCTACTTTCCCTAGGAGACATGTAGGTGGTCTGTTAATCCGAGCTGTATGTGTATTTCAAAAACAGCCTGCCGTTCCAATAAAATCCATTCTGCTTCAGGGAATGCTTTTACTTGAAGGGCATACTTTCCAAGTCCTAAGGGCTGGAAGTTTTGCCCTCTTGAAATTCCTAGAACAGCCCAGAAATGTTCTACAACAACCCAGATCATTGTTGAACATTCGAGAACACTTTTTCTACGTCAGGGCTCCCATTGGCATGGGTAAGTAAAGCATGATTTGTCATCAGTTTATTACCAGTGATGAATAAAAACAAACAGTGTAGCTACTTATATATGTAGCTCTCCAGTAGAAAATTTGAAGAATTTATACATATATATCCTGCATAAAAAAATGTTGTTTATAAACAAGTATTGTAGATAGAATATATTTTAAATAGTCCGAGAGCCAGCAACGCACTTTTCATGAAGTGTTTTATGCATCTTGAAATTTTGCTATAATGTACATCTTGGATATATAAGAAGGTATATATGTGTTTCCTGGACATACCTTGGAACACCAGGTACTGCGCACAGGGGAAAGGTACAAAAATATTTCCCCAAAATAGAGTTTTATTCAGAACCCAACTATCTTTAATGTAAAATTAAGACAATTTTACAATGAATAATAAATATGGCACACACTTTTAAGGGGTATAACACGTAAAAAAAAAAAAAATTAATTGTTTTTATTCTAATATTAAATGAGAGTTTTATTCGTGCTGCCATTAAAACCAGAACAGATGTACAAGATCATGTGAGCAAGAACCAATGAGAGCACAGAAAACAACCAACACTGCGCAGTCGTATCATGCACTCTTACAGTTACTCGCAGTGTATTGCAGTCTATCATAGGCAACATTTATTTTTATATTTCCTGATAATTAAACCCCACAAAAATGTCTGCCCTTTTGCAATTATTTTCAAATAGGTTTATTGAAGACGCTGTTTAAATCGCAGCAAGAATAAAGCACTTCATTTAATATTACAAATAAAAACTAGGTTTTTTTTTTTTTAATTTACATTTTAACCCCCTTAAAAGTGCCTGCCTTATTTATTATTAATTTTAAAATTGCCTTAATTTGTAATTTTTTTCATTAATAATAGTTGGCTTCTGAATAAAACTATTTTTGGGCAATATTGTTTTGCGCCTTTCCCCTATGCGCAGTACCCGGTGTTCCAAGGTATGTCCAGCAAACACATACTTACCTTCTTATCTACCCTAGAGGTACACTATAGCAAAATTTCAGAGTGCATAAAACACTTCATAAAAAGTGCGTTGCCAGCTCTCCGACTACAATAAGAACTGTGTACATCTTATATTTTAAAGTTTATTATTTTATTCCAACAACCACACAATCTCATATCAATACCCTCAGCAAAGCCGGGTGCCCTAACCAGGAAGAAATAAAAAGACTAAAAGAATGAAGAGGACAAGAGAGGATAATCCTTCCTCTCTAAAAAAACTTAAATTTCCAATCATTTCTGCTAAGTTTAAATTTTGTTGTAAGTATTTAAATGAATCCAATTTAATCTCAAATAACTCACATGTATTCATTTTGAAATCCTTTATCGCATTGAGGAGCTGGAGATCAGGAACCTCATGCTCATAGTTCTTTAATTCATTCAAGGAGTTTTCAGGCCTGTGAAAAAACATTCGTCTTCATTTTACACAAATTTTAAATTATTTATTATCAATTTGGGATTGTCCTAAAAAACTGACTCATAATTAATTGTACATTTATTCTTGTATATTTTAAATCCTATCTGAAGTTACAATTTATATATGTGTATATGTGTGGGTGTGTATATACATAAATAAATCTGGAAAAAAATGTTTCCTTTTTCTGGTGAATACCTAGTTTTTTCCATACTTTAAAATACCTTGTAGTTTGTTTCATTGAACAAGAACAAAAATATATTTGTTATTAACAACCATCTCAATTATTTTTAAAAAATGAGTTCCTGAGTAAATTTCCAGACCTCATGGGGTGATTTTGTTTATTTTCACAAGAAATCTTTATTATTGGTGGGGCACCATGTACTTTAAGTTCCATTGGAGGAAGTAAAGATTATGTACGTTTAGGCGAAAAATTTGGTAAACCTGTTGCAGGCAAATTAATAATTCCTCGCACCTAATGGATTGATTTCGTTTATTTTCACAACAAATCTGATGGATTGATTTTTCTGTTTAACTAAATTATTCAATCATTTGTTATCAGTCCCATAATAGGCCACGAGGGCTCAGAGGGGCAGATACTATAGAGGTATTTGATTCTTGACTATATGGCACACTAGGGAGATAGTTTGGTCAGTAATATGCTTCAGCCGCCTGATTTTTCCATTTGCAGGTACCAGTGTGATCCAATACTTTTTATGCACAGAATATTTCATTTTATTGTTAAAATGTATATTAATAACACAAATACCATTGTTTGATGTTTATTTTAAGGGAATATTTAAAACTACTTGAATACCCATGCTTCGTCACAGCAGATAAGTAGTTATTTTATTGCGTTAAATAATGTATCATCAAAATTAACACTAATATATAATTTTGTGCACGATATTATAGCACGGTTCCCTATACCGTGCATACTATATGTTATGCATCAATTGATAAGCAATCAAAGTAGAATGTTTCTTGACACTGGGGCGCTCCGGACCAGAAACAGATGACCTAGAGATTCCCCTTTAAGTTAGTTTAACCAGTACAGGTTAAAATTCGTAGTCAATAATAAATGAACATTAAAATTATGTTTCCAAGATGTCATTTGGAAACACCCATTATATTGAGTAGATGTAGCTTCTACCCATGTTATTGATGCCTTCTGCTTACCAAAAGCTCCATTATTTTAGCCACAAATGTTGAAAAAGTAAAATATTCATGGGTATTCCAATACTTTTTACCTGTATATACTAAACTTCGTGGCAAAAAAAACAAAAAAAACAACAAAAACTTTAGCCACTATTGTGTAAACAGACACACACAAGCATATATTTTATATAAAATCAATGAAGATCTCAAAAAACGTAAAATTCACGACATTCCGAAGGAAGGTGCTAAAAATTAAAAAAAACAAAAAACAAATAATGCAGATTAAAATAAAGTTATTATTAATGCAAAAGTATATACTTCTGTACGAAAAAAAAAAAAAAAAATACTAAAACTGTCTTTATAAAAACACATGTAAAAGTTGTTATCTTTCATAACTACATTACTTACTGTTCATAATAAAAGTATGATAATAATCACATCATTCTTTGAAAAAAATGTATTAAATAAAAATAAATAAACCAACTAATACATAGAATCTATTCATAAAACCTTACAATAATAATTATGAACAAAAACTAATAATTATTTCAATAATTTTTATTTATTGAGCTTTGAATTATTTCATTCAAGGTGAGAATAATCTATTAATGGCAATAAAATATAACTCCCTAGTGTCTAGTCGTTGATTTAAATCTTGATTGAAAACTGCATATCCCTGATATGAGTCAGAGGATGACACACATTTCCTTGAAACACCAAATGACCAATATTTTAATGACTTTTTCTAAATATTTAAACTGTGAGTTATCCACAGTAAATTTATAAATTAAAACCAGTTTACACAAGTATTTTTCATGTACAAGGTTGATTCATGAGCAGATGACACTTACTCTCCTTATATTTGCTGTTTTCTAGTAAAATAAATTATGATGTTTTTTTATAAACAGAATGTTTAATTTTTATTTTAAAATTAAAACTATAATTGATAACTAAATCATCATAATACATTCCAATGAATACGAACATCTAGACACAATCGGAAAACTCAACCCACATTATTCTTTTAAAAAACAAGATCCGCAGAAACATGTAAATTTTAATAAATTTGTTTTATGATTAATAATAATTTTGGTAATTTCTTAAAATGACTTCATTTTAATAACCTTTAACAACCCACAACAGAACAATATTTTTATTGAAATTACAGAAATTGTGATAAATTTATTTTTCATAGGATTCATTGATAATAATAAGGGAAACAAAACCCATTACACAAAATTAAAGGAAGCTAATTACAAATTATTTTCGAGAAGGTGGATATTGTTGGGGTTTGGTTGTGAGGTTAATAAAACTAGATGAAAAATGTATTTTGCCCAGCAAAATTTGATATCTAAAATATGTCCTATAATTAACCATGTGACCAAACCCCGACAATATCTACCTTTGCTATCTCAATGGTCAACGATTTCCTCTCAACAACTTGTTTTTGTATGTAATTAAAGCAGTTATCACAAGCCTCCAAAATATAATTGTTGGGTAAATTTCATTGAAAGTTAAGGGATCACGAATAAAATGTGACAGATTAGTTACACGTAAAACACTTATCTCAAGAACAAAATTGTTGTAAATGTGCATATCTACTGTTATGTAAAATAACGCCTTCAGTTTGGGAATGATGTGTAAAACCCAATTAAGCCCTTGTGAAATAGGGCTCTTTGTGTCAAAAATATATATATTTTACAACCTAGCACCACTTCCTAAATTTAATAACATTATATGCTAGTTTAAGAAGAAAATACATTATTTTACACTGTCCTAATTTATATGAATATGGTAAATAACAACAATATATGAGCGATAGAATTTAAAAATAAAAAGCCTATAGATAATGTCAACAATACTTCAATATTTAAAAACGTTTAAGAAATTCTTCAGCACAAATTCGAGCACGAGCATTTACAGCAAGTTTCATTTCACTGATTTCTTTGTCTATCTCTTCCATAAAATGTAAAACAAAATCTACCAATTTATGCTTGTACATCTGCTCTGTGTGGAAGTTGGTGATAAGGAAACTGATATCATACCCTTCAGTGGCTTTCCTTCGCAAAACTATGAAGCTTTCGGAGCGCATCATCATGAAACGCATGAATTTCTTGCAAAGTATTCTTTCAATATCATCGGCCTGCTTGACAGCTATGCTTATTCTAACAGAGTTTATGGACCCTTCAATTAGCACCTTCTCCCTGTCATTCCTGCTGACAAGTACTGGTGTTAGGAGAAGTTCTTTACTAGTTCTCACTTCAACTTCTGGTTTGTTGTGCCTTTCTACATCTTGTGAGGAGAAATTGTCCAGGCACATTGCAGCGTTCAATGTGTGCCTCACAGCAGTCAGATAAGGCCTAAGTGTGGAAGACATCTCTTAAGGAAACTTTATATAGAAGTTCAAACTACACTATTCTCTTACCGAGCTCTACAACAAACTTTACGACACAATTAGAGCGTTTTAAAAAATGTAACTAAATACAATACGCGAAAAGAGCTTTCTACATAGGAAAGCGGTACATTTTAACCTAACAAGTCAACTAGGGCGTATATTTATAACCTACTGATAAGAAAACCTACGTTCCACTTCTGCCAACAGGGAGTGTCTTGAATGATGCACAAACAAAAATAATAATAAGTTAAAAGTTTTCTATATCCTAATTATACATAAACTCGTTAAATAATGATTAGATTTGAAAAAATATTTTTAAACATAATGTATTTTAACACGCAATCATTATTTTCATTGAAATAGATTTTGCATTTTTATTTAAAAGGGAATGAATTTAAAAAAAAAATGTTTTTCTTGTTAACTTTCTTTTCTTTTTGTACATTGCTGAAGTAAAAATAAACATAACGTTACAAGAAAAAATCGGGAAGAAAGCAAAGGCTTTGTAAATATTAAATTATGACATCCATCCCCCCCCCTTCTTTGTCCTTTTATATAAGTGCGCTAGTCTATGTTTGTATCCGGAGTTGTATTCCAAAGAGGCATACGTTTCAACATAATTAATATTAATAACACACTAATCTACCGGTTCATCAAATTAAAATCAATATGTGTATAGTACGATGTGTGTGAGCGTGTTCGTGTTTGTATGGTTTCTACCTTTACAAAAATATTCTTTAGGCGGGAAAGAAATATGCACAAAATGTTATAATGAAAATGTCCAAGGGATGCATGGTTTGATTTCGGATAAAACATAGTACATATTTTGAGTGTGCTTATTGTTTTTGTTTTTTTATGTAATTTGTTTAACGGTAAAATGAATTTTCAAAATGACAATTCGGGCATTTTTTTTTTTTTTGTTTTGTGAGCCATGTTTATGTTACGTATGATGGACGGAAAAGACCATTTCTACTGAAGGAGACTTATATATATGTATTAAATCGTCAAAATTCGCACATTGTGGGTCGGATCACGCTGACCCAGGGGCTCTAACAAATCAGAAATTACTGGCGGGCACAGTTAAAAAAAATATGATTCTTAAATTTCATTATTGTATTGCAGCCATAAGCATCATAAAAAAATATCCTACACTAAAAATGTAACCACGAAATTCAAAATGCTTACATTTAATGAGATTTTTGGGCTAAAAACGTATCCTCTAATTGGATCATGTTAATCAGAAAGGAACCAAGTGACAGTATCAAGGTTCTTAGAAAATTGCTCTTTAAGTTGCAATATCTCAGGGAATCAGTTAAATATTCTTTTACAAGTATTTTGTCGACAAACTATACAATATTCCACCAACTGTTTTCATGGTGTTTCTTTTCAAAATGACGTTCCTTACAAATAAATCGCTCAAAGAAATAACACTTTTTGGTAAATGTGAAGACGCGCGGTCTCCACACCGATCCTTTTGAAATGTTGCACTATAACGTATTTTGATGCACTAAACACGAATCCGTTTAAAAAAAAAGCTCGCTTTTCACTAGGAAAGAAGTTATGAAACACTAAAGTTCACTGTTGTGCGGGTTCTGAAAGGTAATGTAACCTACTATGTTAGTCAACATGCGCATGCGCGGGTATGGAAAAGTTCGTAATAAGGATTTCTAATTGAAATTTACCATAAATTATTTATCAATTTATCTCCAGTTAGTAATTCAATAATATTTTTTTTAAATAATAAACCATTCTTTAATTTTTTTTTTTTTTATTTTATTTTAAGAAGATATCAAAACTCTAGTCAATCCAACTCGCTAAAATTAATAGAATTCTATTAATTTTAGCGAGTTGGATTGGCTAGGGGTTTTGATATCTTCTTGAGCGAGCGGAAACGCATAGCACGTATGCCCAAAAGCGAAAATTTACGACCAAGTCAGCTACCACAAGGTGAGTCTAAATTTAAATTACACTTCGTCATTAAGGATTATTGCGCATGCGCGTGTTAACAAATACGCTGTTACCTCGTCTTTGATAACCTCCATAACAGTGAACTTTAGTGCTTAATAACTTCTTTCCTAGTGAAAAGCGAGCTTTTTTTTTTTAACGGATTCGTGTTTAGTGCATCAAAATACGTTATGAGACCGCGCTCCTTCACATTTACCCACTTTTTTGTTTCAAAATAAGGCACTTGGTTCATTTCTGATTAATATGATCCAATTGTCAAATAAAACTTAAATAAAAGGCGGTGGAAAAATTCCTAAATGTATGCAATCCTTCAGCTGGAATGTATATTAGCTCTCGCCCCTCCCCCCCAAAAAAAATATAAAACTCCGAAGGCTTGATGACTGGGCCGTGGGCAGTACCTTTTCTCCAATCAGCACTCAGCCCTGGGAATGGACACTGGTGACAGTGTTGACAAGAATGAAGTGAAACGTCACGTTTCGCATTGTTTTGGAGGAGCCTTTCGCGCCATTGTCCTAGCGACGATAAAAAGCTAGAGGCTACTGGAATCGAGGTTAGCCAGCTCCACAGCTTTTCACACATTCACAACACCATTAATCCATTCCGAATTCCGTACGACTTAACGCCTGGAAACTTCTGAAGACAGCTTTACAGATAAAATAGCTCGAAGGAACGTAACCGACATCAGCTCTCTCAGACTATCTTTCGGCTTCCAGGGGTGAAGTTTCATTTATGAACCTTGAACAAAGAGCCTTTCAGCTTCTTTCCTCCCTCCCTATAAGCAGGAAACCCCACTTATGTTGTTGACCACATGACGCAAGAGTACTGATAAGATATATTTACATTTCATAGAACATAGGTCATGACAAAACCGGCCTTCCAAGTTTGTATGCAAACGTTTAAGACCAACAGGGTATTTGGGCATGGGGAATTGGAAGACATCAATTTGCCGGAACTTCAAGAGGAAGTAGTAAAAAACATTATCTTATTAACAAACATAATGGTCAGTGGAAGGTGGAATTTAGAAATTTCGATAGGGTTGGAGAAAATGATGCTTTAAGTTTTCAGATGAGGTGATTTAGCTCATTCGCATGTGAAATATATATAGTTTCTATAATTGAAGGTGTCGGGGCAAAATAGTGCCAAGCAACATTTTTAACAAAACTTAACTGTATATGCTATATGTTGGATGTTATGTGGGGCTATCAGTTGAAATGTTTAGGGGCAACAAGATTATGTGGCATACAGAGCTTGCAGTCATATTTTAGTAGCATTTGCGTCATAGACTGATATTCCCGCATAATATCCAACATATAGCAGCTACAGTTAAGTTTTGTTTAAAATATTGTTTGGCACTATTTTGCCCCGATCCCTTCAATTAGGGATAGACATTGTAAGGTGACACGTAAGACGCTAATATAACGCAGTTCAGGAGTCAAACTTTGTTATTGTTATAATTCATATGTCTCATAAATGGGTGTGAAATGACACCATGGGCTTATTAAGAGGGGGGGGGGCTTAGGGTGCTCCCAGCCCCTCCTCCGAAATTATCTCCTATATGCATCCCTGATTGACGCTAAAAGTGACAAACATAGGCTAAAGGTTCTTCTTTTTATCAGATTACCAGAAATAATTGGAACGTCAATGCGTAGGGGTCTTGTCAAAACTATTTTGTGAAGTATTAAATACAAAACATTTTAAGGTACTTACGTATTAGCGTCAACGCAGTTTAAAGAGTCGGGTCTCAGAGAACTGGATCATCACCGGGTCAGAGAGCTAGATCAAGGAGTCAAATCAGTTTTTGTCAATATGGCGACGGTTTAATCAATGATTTGGGTTGACTAGAGTTTTGATATAACCTTTAGCGAGCGAAAACGCGTAGCACTTATATTAGTAGCACAATTGCTATGCGTTTCCGCTCGCTACGCTTGCTCAAGGTTATATCTAGTCAATCCAACTCATTGATAATAATAAAATGCAATAGCATCATTTTCAGTCTTAGGCAAACCCCAAAGAACCATTTTCGGAGGAATAACTCGAAGAAGCGCTCAAACACGAAGAAAATGTGAATAGAACACAAACACGCTCACAAACAACAAACTATGAAATCGCGTAACAAACAAAAAAACTCCAGCTTCGTGGGTTACCAATGTACAAATAAATTTCGTTTTAAATAGAAAGGGAACAAGATGGTTACTATAAAAACATTAGCCAATGGAATTGCTGATAGGAATAGACCAATAGAAATGCGTTATTTATGATCCAGATCTCTGAACGAGACCCACATATTTAACCTGCGTTGAAGCTAGTACGGATGTACCCATTATAATATCGAAGCTAATTTTTTCTCACCCCTTATTGAATTTTTTTTTTAGCAGAGTTCAATGTGGAAACTTCGTAGCACCAGATTTCAATTGAGGGAGAGTACGCGACACAATAGAAAACCTTGGCGCCATATATATCAGTGGTACCGGCTCCAAAATGATATTCAAAAAACTTATTTTATCATTTACTACTGACCATTAAAGTTGTTTTGTATTTTCCATAAACAATTTCAACGAATTTAGCCCACCGTTCTGGATCTGCTAGTGCCATGCTCTGCTCCTTTCCAAACATTCCTAGCCTTTTTGTGGTTCTACATTTTACTGTTTGGTTATTTGCCATCTGTAAATACTTGTGTTTACTGTTGATTAAGCTACATTAATATATTTGTCTGACAAATTGGTGAATAAAGACGATTCAACAACTTCAAAAACATTTAGATCTATCGAAATTTCACCACTGGTTATAATGATTGAAGTTTTATTTATGTTAAGATTTGTTTCGCTTGAGCTATCATATGCTGTATGAGGTTAAATATACAAAGCACTTATGGAAGATTCTTGGTTAAACATAGATGTGTGTACTGTCCTCAATGCTCACAGCTTTACCAGCCGCCTCGAGTACCCTTCAAGGATAATTCTAGAATATCTTAAAGTGTTTAGATGAGAAGGTAAGTAAAAACAGCAAAGATATGTTGGTAAAAATGCCAAACCGATTTTTTTCAAATTTTGCACAATAACGTATTTTGATGCACTAAACACGAATACGATAAAAAAAAATCGCATGTAACTAGGAAAGAAGTTATTAAGCCTTTACGTTCACTGTTATGCAGGTTATGAGAGCTATTAATTTTAGCGAGTTGGATTGACTGGGGTTTTGTTATCTTCTTGAGCGAGCGTAGCGAGCGGAAACGCATAGCACGTATGCCCTTAAGCGACAGGTGAGGATGCCCTTAAAATTAACAATATTTCCGAATAAATGGTTTCTGACACATTTCAAATGTGAGTTCTCTGTTTCCCAAAGTTACATATCTGCGCATGCGCGTGTTTACAAATACGCTGATGACGCCTAGTTTTATAACCTTCCTAACTTTAGTGCTTAATATTATATTCTATTAATTTTAGCGAGTTGGATTGACTGGGGTTTTGTTATCTTCTTGTGCGAGCGTAGCGAGCGGAAACGCATGCCTTAAAGTCGTCGCAAATTTAGTTGTTTACATTAGCTCTCATAACCTGCATAACAGTGAACTTAAGTGCTTAATAACTTCTTTCCTTGTTAAATCCGACGTTTTTTTTTTTATCGTATTCGTGTTTAGTGCATCAAAATACGTTATTGTGCAAAATTTGAAAGAAATCGGTTTGGAGGGCGTGAAACTGCATTTTTACCTTTAAATTTATTTGGTCTTCAAAATCTCAGAAGCAGGCAGTGGTTGTGAGTGCTAAGGTCGTGGGTTTGATTCCCACTAAGGGTGGTAGGTTTTCTTTCGAAAGCAGTAAAGGCCTCATCTCTATCCCGGGTCAAAAGGTTGGCAACCTGTAGAAAACCCGTTCCAAAAATATGTGTTGTGTATAAGTGGACGTTAAAATTTAAACTAAATTTTAGAATTTTTAATGGTGTCACAAGAAGATGAAAATACATGAATATTCTTGTTAGTTTCCTCCTGTCCTAAAATCAGAATTTTGTATGAACTTTAAAGTTCTATGACATTTTTAGACTTGATTCTATTTTCAATTACAAACTAAACATTTTGAACTATCATTTTTAGGCGTAGAGGGTAGTGAAATTTGATTTTCATAGAATTCCTAGTATTTCCAAACGCAAAACCCTTTGTACGGAAATTTTAGTTCAAACTGACTTGATCCACTTGTATTTTCAACCCCTCGTATATTAAACAAAAATATTTTTATTTTGGTTTACTTTCTTGTAAATAAATATAAATTTCATTTTGCTAATGATGTGTCTCTGTAGATTTGGAAGCTGGAAGCAGCCCCACCCTCATGTCCAAGCGGAAGTTCTCTTCCCTAATGCAGCAAGGTCTGCGTTGCATGGAGCTAGGGTAAGATTCCTATAATATTCTACTAGGATAAAACTGGTTATTTCTTTATAAGCTCTGTTTTAGCACTTTCCTCCGAAGGAAAGTAGCTATTGAGGTTGCACTCATGACGGAATTTTTGAAAAATTTCTTCGAATCTTTATCGATCCTACCTAGTAGACACCAAAAATGTGCCCAGTTAAAATTTATATATATATATATATATATATATATATATATATATGTGTGTGTGTGTGTGTGTGTGTGTGTGTGTGTCTGTTAACACGATAGCGGCCAGAGTTTTTGTTTTTTCTTCACGAAACGTGGTATATAACGTTCAATTAGCAAACGATTGAACGAGTTCGTTAACCACCAAAATCGGTCCACCGGGAGGGGGGTTTACCCCATACCCAAAACACTAATTTGACCATGCCAGCCGTAGTTTTTGTTATATTTCAACGAAACTCGGTATTCGTTATGTTGATCTAAAGAGAGAAATACGTTGTAAAAATAAACTAAATCGGTTCATTAGGAGGGGGGGGGGGGGTTACCCCAGACCCACATTACCAATTCGTCACTACCAGCCGTAATTCTTGTTACATTTCAACGAAACTCGGTATTCGTGGTGGCAATCAACAGAGAAAAATGGGTTGTAAAAATAAACTAAATCGGGTTATTTGGAGGGGGGGGGGGTTACTCCGGACCTAAAGTACTAATATACTCATACCGGGCGTAATTTCTGCTGCATTGTAACGAAACGCGGTATGAAGTAAATCGGTCTATTGGAAAGGAGGGTTTACTTAAAACGCATTTGAATTAGCCCGCCAGACATAGGCTCCCAAAGCCGCAGTGAGGAGCGCTATCTACCACTAGGGGTACTGTATCCTGTACCTGCGTCAGATCAAAAGACGGAAAATGAAGTTTTTGTGTATTTATTAAGTTGTACAGTATGTATTAACATAACTCTGAAAGCAAATTATTTAAAAAATTAATAATTGAACAGTTCTCATAAGAAGTGTAAATGAGCAGAACTATTCATGTTTTTATTTCATTGATATAGGTTATTTACAGAAAATTATTCAGTAATGTAGTCTACACTACAAAAATTCTGAGGAAAGTGCTTTGTTATGCAGCTCCTGCGTGACGGACTTTGTAAATTTTATTTCTTTAATAGAGTGGTTCATTTAGTCAAAACATAATTTCTCGCTAAATTCCTTAACTTCCTACCATAAATTACCTCTTGATTAGTTAATTCTTTGGACGATTGGCCTGGAACTTAAACAAATGTATTACATTTATTTTAAATTCATTTTTTCAGGAGTGATGATAGAAAAAAATTTGCTTCCGCGCGAGTAACCCTAGTAGCGGCTGATTCCTGCTGGAAAATCTAGAAAAATGTTAATTAAGTCTATCTGCATAGGTCTGAAATTGTGCAAACTTTTGACTTTAATGTTATGCCAAATAATTACAGTTATAGTAATAATTTTCCACAGAAACTCAAGCATATAACTTTTTTTTAACATAAAAAAAAAATGTTATATCCAAAAAATAATGACTTAATAAAGTGTCTTCTATGCCTAAGATGTATTAAACAAAATGTTATATCCAAAAACTAATGACTTAATAAAGTGTCTTCTATGCCTAAGATGTATTAAACAAAATGTTATATCCAAAAACTAATGTCTTAATAAAGTGTCTTCTATGCCTAAGATGTATTAAACAAAATGATATATCCAAAAACTAATGACTTAATAAAGTGTCTTCTATGCCTAAGATGTATTAAACAAAATGTTATATCCAAAAACTAATGACTTAATAAAGTGTCTTCTATGCCTAAGATGTATTAAACAAAATGTTATATCCAAAAACTAATGACTTAATAAAGTGTCTTCTATGCCTAAGATGTATTAAACAAAATGATATATCCAAAAACTAATGACTTAATAAAGTGTCTTCTATGCCTAAGATGTATTAAACAAAATGTTGTTGAACATTAAATAAAAATAGACATTGATCTTGTCACTTTACTGGTAATAACACGACTTTCTTCCTTTTCTTCATTGTTTACCTTATCTAATGTAAACAATATTTATCGAAATGTGTCAATCCTTAGTTTAAATGGTAGTATTATGACGTATTTATTGTATTAAGTCGATCTGACAAGTTTTAAAAAAATGTTTTTTTTTTCGCGCTAATGTTGCATTTGGGAACACTTTGAGCCCCGGACCCCGAGGCGCCGACGAAGTGCCCTCAGAGACCCAACCAGGCCCCGTAATCTCCACCCGGCCGTTTCTGTTGTTACTGAATTCTAGTTAATTTTTGATGAATATTATTTCGGGGGATTTTAATTTTCTATTTTAATATTTTGTCTTAATGCTAGTTGTTGATTTGAGTTAAACATTTTTTGTTATATTTGTTAAGGAGTATAATATTTAATGTTTTACATGTATATATATTCGTACACACACACGCCCATACTTACTCTTTGGACGAAATCACGCGCGTGCGTGTGTGTGTGAGAGAGTATGGGTGTGTGTAAATATGCATATATATTGAGTTTTTTGGGGGTTTTATTTTATTTATTTATTGGATATTTTTATTGATGTAGAGGTTATTTGGTTTTGTTTTTAAATTCTATTTATTAGTCCAGTAGGTGTTAAAAATTCGAACAGCTTATCGTAATAACTGCTTGCAGATAACTCGAGAAAACTATGAAACAGACGGCCGAGACTTGTCCCATGCCCTGCTTGTCTTATTCCTCGTCTTGATGGGTATCCTCTTTGCTTCGCTTCTAGGAGTCTTCTGCATCTTGCTTAGAACGAGGAAGCCCAAGGCACCACAGCTTCTACTATAGTAGCCTCTCAGAATGAGGAAAATTCTTATCAGAAGACATTATCTATTAATGTATTAATTAATGTTTCTAATATCTAATAACTGTTGTATATTTGTTTCTATAAGAGACCTAAAGATTATATCCTTCATTTTTTTATGTTTCCTTCAATTATTTTATTATATTATAATCTAATACTCACCCAATTTCTGTCAATAATCTGTATTTATTCTGCAGTTCACACCTTTTCCTGCGCACATTCCTGTCTATAAATACAGATCATTAATTGCTTCCGCCTGATTTTAATATTTTTTTCCTCAACATTGACTGCAAAGGACATTAGTATCAGGGTATCTCCTCAACATTGACTGCAAAGGACATTAGTATCAGGGTATCTCCTCAACATTGACTGCAAAGGACATTAGTATCAGGGTATCTCCTCAACATTGACTGCAAAGGACATTAGTATCAGGGTATCTCCTAAACATTGACTGCAAAGGACATTAGTATCAGGGTATCTCCTCAACATTGACTGCAAAGGACATTAGTATCAAGGTATCTCCTCAACATTGACTGCAAAGGACATTAGTATCAGGGTATCTCCTCAACATTGACTGCAAAGGACATTAGTATCAGGGTATCTCCTCAACATTGACTGCAAAGGACATTAGTATCAGGGTATCTCCTCAACATTGACTGCAAAGGACATTAGTATCAGGGTATCTCCTCAACATTGACTGCAAAGGACATTAGTATCAGGGTATCTCCTATTGCTCTTGCAAACATTTTAATTTTTTATTAATCTCAACGTGTAATATGTTTATTTTTTATTGATAAACTTTTTTCCATTCTGTTAGTTGATGTTCTACTAACATGTTCTAAGACATTTTTATATTGAATTTTAATTACTGCTATAATCATATTTATGTGTATTTTTGAACGATAATTTGAATATTATACCAAGAAATTATTTTAATATTTAGAGTCTTACATTATGAGATGCATAAAGGAAATAAAACAAAAACCATTATTTCTTTAATAAAATATTATTATGACAATTTATATGACATAAAATGCCAGAGTAAGATTAAATACAATAGAAATAAATAAATACAATAAATAATTATTACTATGTACATTATAAATAAATATTAATACATACACATAAACGGTGACATTAAATCTAAAATACATAGGAAACAGTAGTAGTTTAGCCTATTTAGAGGTCAACAGATTCCTTACAAAAAAAACTTTGTAATTGTCAAATAGAGAGTATTCTCAAAATACTCATGCTGGATATATCCCAGCTATTGATGACAGAATGCGCAAAGTAAAAGGATTATTCAAATCAAAATAATAATAATGAATATTGGTCAATATTTGATGAGTTGATGGAGATTAAAATGAAAATAATCATTTTCTAAATATATAATCTAAATTCACTATAATATTGATCAATAAATAAATTCACAATAAATCTTCTGTTATATTATAAACAATAAAGTATGTATTGACTAGAGATGAATTAAATAATACTTGTATATTTCCTGTTGCCTATGATATTTCTCAAGGAAATAAAAGACTGGCCGGAATTTATAGAACTCTATAAACTCAAAGGAAAGTAGTAATAATCTATGTTACTAACTCAAAGATTTTTAAAGTCTTCAGACGAATGTACTTTAGGGGGAAGAAGACAAAAGAAAATTATAAGTGATTGAATAATAAGTGTTACCAAAGAAAGCTAAGGATACTCCTGGTAGTATGTACCAGTAAATGTTTTGACAGACTAAATACTTTTTTTGGTTCACATATATAAAAAGAAAAGTTGTTATCTTCTCCAAATAAAAAAATTGTCTTAAAATTGTTAAGCAGGTCGAGTAAGTAAGAAGGCATAAAAATACTAAAAAAAAGGAAAGTACAGTATTTGAGTCACATTATGAAGGGAAAAAATATTGCCTAAGAACTTAAGAGGATAGAAATGACCTCTTAGGAAATATTTAATTATTTCCTTTCACCAAAAGGGGAAGACATTTTTACAAGAAGAAGAAGAGGAGGCTTTTTTAGGTTATAAGTCATGGACAGTCATAATGCAAGGCATCCTAGAGGTAGTCCTATTTGGTTACCAGGAGATAGGGGAATTTATGACAATTAAAATGCAGGAAGTACTTCCTAAGAAGGGATCAGGAGAACCTTTTCTGGGTCTTGAGCCTTTTTGAGGAATATCAAAAAGCTTTTTCAAAAGGAAAATTATATCTGGTAGTACAAATAAACAACCAAGTAGTGGAATCCTAATCCATAAGGCTGGGAAAGTTCATTTGCAGTTTGTCAAATTAAAGGCAAAATGCTACTTTCATTTGACGAAGACAGTTTTTAAAGCGATAGTAGGACACCTTGCAGTACAAGACCCATTTAGAAAAAAACTTGTACAAAGTGGGACTAAGGGTGCGTTTACATCTGACACTTCTCGCAGGAAATATATCTCAGGTGTCGGATAGATAATTATCATAATAAGTATATCCGACACCTGAGATATATTTCCTGCGAGAAATGTCAGATGTAAACGCACCCTTATTGCTCGTCATAGAAATATATATCTCAGACATACATTGTTTGCAGTTTACATTAGTTAGAATTTCTCTCTGACATAAATATCCTGCAATAACTATCAAATGTAAACGTGCCCTAATATATTGAGAGAGATATAACTTGTCACTTGGGGAGCGGAGCGTAGAGAGAACTCGACGTTGCCAGTTCTACAACCCTCCCAGCTGATGCTCTGCCAAGGCGCGGGACTAGAAGGGGAAAGAGTGACAACATTTTTAAATAACATTCTCCCTTCTTACTAGAATTTGTAAAAGTTTCTTTTAAAAATTACCCTAAAAAGGATTCATACTCATCACAAGATGATCTCAATTAATTATTTAATTAAATGATAATAATCTACTTAGAAGATATTTTTCAAAGTTATTTCAACAAACAGTAGAAAATATCCTTGATACATTACTACTAAACAAACATACAATAATTCTTTTAATCACAATAATTTGTCACCCTTAAGATTTACCATAAAAATACTAACAATAAAATGTTTTAACAAGCAAATTTTTTGCCTTATATTCTTAAGTATATCTATTAATTTTTAACGATTTTTATTTTATAAAAGTTTTAAAATATTGAAATATAATTTTTGAAGTAAGGCTACATCATCTTGAGTAAGAGATATTTGTTTTAAATAATGTAGTTTGCCTAAAGAAAATGAATAAATATATAATAACAATTAACATTAATACTCGTAGTCAACAAAAAATAAGGAGTAATAAATCCATAAATTATTTAGCAGCTGGTAAATTATATTAATGGAAAATATTTATCTTATACGAAAAATATAATACAAAATACTAACTACGATCAGAGAAGACATAATTTTTGTAAGTGGTGTTGTACAAAAAACGTTTTGTTTGTAGACTTGTGTTATTATTTCGTAATGTCTAAAACAAAAAGGTTTTTGGAGATAGTGTTGCTTGACATTAAAGCGAGAATATCTACAAATTATTATTAATATAAACTTTATAGAGCTAATGTCGCTTTTTCTAAGGAAATCTAAGTAATTCTGAAAGGGGACCTAAAGAATGTCCCAGTGGCTGTCAAGTTGACAGCTAGTACTGGCCCCGCCAATGGTAAAGGGTGTAGCTCCTTGACAGCTGTGAAGCCATGAAACGAGCACGCTGATTGGTCGGTTCTCGGCTTTCCTCGCCAATTGCAAGCTAGCTACGTGAGGGATGTTGCGGATTCCTCAGTGTACGCTACTTCTTCCTCAGAAATCTTTGGAGGTTTCTCGAGTAGAAAGCTCAGTAAATAGATTATATTTCAGGGCGATTTCTCTACAAGTATCATAGTAAATGTACGAAAAATATAATGAAATCCCTATTCATTGAAGTTTATTTATTTAAATTTTAACGTCCATTTATTATTAACTACAAATTTTATGACGGGTTATCTATAGGTTACCACCCTTTTCTAGCCAGGATAGGGGTGATGCCTTTTCTTTTTTCGAAAGAAAAGCCACCGCCCCTAGTGGGAATCGAACCCACGACCTTTGGCACGGAGTGTTAAGAGCTCACGCCTTAACCCTCACGGCTCATTGAAGTTTAATATGCATGAAACATTCTCCCCCACGAAGACACCTCAAAAAGAATATACAAACTTAATACGTTTAGATATCTAAAATATTGGTACTCATCAGTGATAAGAGAAGTCAATTGGCGAAAAAAAATACGAAGAGTGGAAGGATTTTGGGAAGCTCCGAATGAAACTTGGCACATTTTATTATCCGCTAGATAGAATTAAACTCCTCATTATATTCTGACGTGTTAGAATTGCTTTTAATTTGCGAAATTAATTGCATGCTTCAAATCGTACAAATAGTGATCGCGAGTCGTTCGTGAAAGTCTGCGAACATTATTGCAAGTCGGTTCCATTTTTTCAATACATTCTTTTTCATCGCTATTGTCCTGGCACGTCAGGCAATAAATCGCTCAAACACTCATCCAGTTTGACCGAAACCTAAGAAATTTGTCAGGGGGAGTTGGAGCTTCGAGAAGCATTTTTGGTGCGGTTTGACCGGGACTTGTTGAATAGGAAAGAGGTCACCAAGGCAAACATGGAAGCTGACAGGTCCACATTCCTCCTTTGCTTTACGTGTTCCTACATTGGACATTGACCCAAGCATGGAAATAAAATGAAGGCCTTAGAAATGATAAATTTAATAAAACTCTGGCGGAGAACAAGACAAAATGGGATTAGTTTTAATATTATGTGGTCAAATGCTGGGGTGACAGATGTGTCCATTTGGCCATCCATGGGGCGATCTATATTATCTGATACTCAACAATTTCTTGTTCAAATTTATTTGGTGAGATTTGCTGAGAAAGCAATGCATGTTTTTGGAATTTAGTTAAGGAAAGATCAGAACCCACATTAAAAGAAGTAATCGATAAAATAATACGTCCGACTAGTGTAGTTATTTGAAATTATTGATAGAATTATACAAGAATATAATCAGAAATATCATTTTGTTGATCCAAAGGCATTAGCGAATCCGATAAAATCAATAGTTTTGTTTGCATAAATGTATGTTTTTATTATTATTTCGTTTTAGATAATTTAATTTATAATTATAACGATACTATAACTAACATGTACATGTCAAACTATCGAATATGAAAATCGGAGCGAACTAGCAAACGAACATATTCGATACACTGACGAAGTAATATATTGAAAAATGGTCTTATTCGATACTAAACATAAAAGGCTAGTCTAAAAGTGATAGACCTTTGACAATTTGCGACAAGCCGTATCGTCCACAATCCAAGAGCAAAGTCTCGAACCTGAAAAACGAGATTTTGCATATTCGATAGTTTGATGTGGTAGGAAAGAAATGTGCATAAACGGAAGGAATTCATCCATATCGGATATATAAAGCCCATGGCAGTAATTTGCTATATAATTCATGGCAGAGTTGGGCAAACGTTAGCGCGCGCTAAAAGCTGATACCTCTCCGCTAATTTAGCGAAACTGTAGAAAGCCAGCGCTAATAATTAGCGGTTAGCGCACTGCCGCCGCTAACCGCTAATTATTAGCGCTGGCTTTCTACAGTTTCGCTAAATTAGCGGAGAGGTATCAGCTTTTAGCGCGCGCTAACGTTTGCCCAACTCTGATTCATGGATATATATAGTCCATTTGGATATTGAGTCAAGGTTGTATGTCCAATTCAAAACCTAGTAAGCGCAACTTCTTCTCGTTTTACATTCCGAAAACTAAAACTTACAAGCGGATTAATGTAATGAAACATGATAACTTATGATAAAGACTTCCCGGATGGACAAGTCCTGATGAGTGAAACGTCAGGATGCATTAATATTTATAATTTCTAAGAGTGAACATCTTGAAGGAATGCAGAATTACACGGATGAAGTAATGTTACTTTCGTTTTTAATTTGTGCAGAGAAAGTGTTGAGTATCCTGAGTAAATTCGGAGTCACTGTTTCTCCCATTGTATCTTCTCGTTCCATTATTCGTCGAGGGTTCATTGTCAACGGCGACGGAATTGGAGAAATCTTCATGATTTCTGCTGAATGGAGAGTCCGAGGAATGGACGCGACAAAAGGCACGTAAACCATCCACCATCGAGGAATCGGAACGGTATCTCGGTTATAGATATACAACATCAACCATATGGTTGCAGAGAAAACAAACGATACTTACGTATTACCTTCAACGCAGGTTAGAGAATTGGGTCTCTTTCAGAGATCTGGATCATTAGCGCAGGCGCATAACTCATTAGCATGTCTACTGGCCATTATGTAGTAAGCTTCTTGTTTACTTTCTGTTTTCGAAGCAATTCACTTGTAGATTTTTGTTTTTTAAGTGATTTCTTTTAACTGTTTTTTTGTTTTTTAGAGTTCTTTGTATTGTTCGTGTTTCTGCTAAGAAAATGGGTCTTTGTGATTTACCGACAACTAATAAATATGGTAAATTGTATATCGGCCCATTTTCCACCAAAAATAACAGTGATATATATTATCTTGTTGAGTTGGATTGACTAGAGTTTCGATATTACCTTCAGCGAGTGGAAACGCATAGCAATTATGCTCAAGGTTATATCGAAACTCTAGTCAACCCAAATTGGCAAAAATTCAATTGACGCCTGGGATGATGATCCAGATCTCTGAGAGCCGGTTCATTAATCCGTGTTGAAGCTAATACGCAAGTACCAAAAAAAACAAACAAAAATTTTATTTGGGCCAATATAAACGTATTATACACAAACATTATTTTTTTTTTTTCAGTTAACATTTAAAGATTTAAAATATCTTGGTAATATCTGTGTATTACTCGTGACGTTTTTATTTGTCCCAGTTAATAAAAAACGGAGCTCCTGGAAGCTGGAATTATTTTCGCACTAGCTTTTCGATGTGTGTGAAAAATGGATCAACCTCCCATTCTCTATGGATCTGGCTGTTCCGCTAGTTGCAGAGAAAGTATACACTTCCAATAGTATGAGAATATTTTTATAAACCGATCCATTTTTTAAATTACATATAAACAAAAAAGGCGGAAGCATTTGGGGGATATGGAATACTAAAAAATCTAGAACTTAATTAATAGTTAGCCAACTAAAACGCTATTAAACCCCCCAAAACAATATTATTCTGAACTAACTAACATTTTTACCGATGAAATCAATTTTTTTGGGGGGGCTCCCTTTAACCTCACGTCTTTGGTTTCTTCGCTGTGCTCTTTGCTCTATCTTAGCTCTCAACTCTTTTTGTAGCCTAATACATCAGGAGATATTAGAAATCCCTTGCCAGATGAAAGATGACTTGTATCTCCCACCGGCACGATCTGACATACATAGTTAGTCCCCTTTCCCGGCCTACGCCGCTTTTCATTAGAAAAATATCTCCACAGCTTTCTATTAGCGGAGAGTCATTTCAAAGGATTCGGGAAGACAAGTCTCCCAAAATTTCTAAGAAACTTAAAACTAAACTAAAATGGGCGATGAATCATTCATATAATCGGGGGTTGAGTCTTCTTTAATATCAACAAGTGAGTCCCCTTTCCCCTCTAATCCACAAATCTAAAATGGGTGCCCCCCCCCCATCCTTATTCATTTCACCAGAGCACGTTCCTCGGTCTCAAAAGACTTCAAGTCAGAATGACTCCAAAAACCTCCGATGTAATACTGAACACAATGACGACGGGAATGCAAAACAAGCGTCCCTCCAATCAAACGCCCACCTACTGCCTTCAATAGACTTGGTTTGATTGACCGTCTGCAGCGCCGCTCTGATGAATCCATTCGTCCCGGTCGACATTGATTGGTGACTCGTACACCTTCAATCACTTGTACTTCTTCTAACACCCACTTGAGAGATTGGGTCATTCAATATCTTTTTTGCGAGTAGCTTTTTAATCCTAACATTCTGATCAATGTCGTTGGAGAAGAGAAAGTAATGATTGAACATTCCTAAATAGAAGGAAAATAAAACGGGTTTTTGTGTTTTCGTTTTTCTGACTCAACGAAACATATAGCTCATTGTTTTTTTTTAATTTTGATACCCACTCAAAGAAGAAAAGATTTGAAAACAAATTGTAAAAGATTTTAATTAAAATCGTAATCCTCTAAGTAAGTATGTATTTCTTAAACTGGGGGCCGAATACCCCTAGTGGGAATGAAAATTACATCATATACCTACATTAATTAATTAATTTTATCTTAGACCTTCCGCCTGATAATACGGTCCCTTTTCTAGAATTATAAATGATTCTTATTAGAGGGAACGGCTTTCGTTTGGAAAATGGAAGAGGCGTATCAAAGCGGTAATGCTGTCATCCATTGGGTTGTTTGGCAAGTTCGGTGAGATTTTGAAAATGAGGTTTTATCTTACTTCATTCAACTTATAATAAATACAAAGGCAATTTTTGTTTGCATGCCTTTGATGCATTAATACAACGAGGATGAAAGTTATATAAAGAAAGTAGCCTTTGTTTTCATTATAAGTTGAATGTCAACAGACAACCCAATAATAGTAGTAATATATAAATCCTTTTGCCCTCGCCTATTTCGAGCCTTGAAGCCACAAAGTGAGTTCTAAAATTCATGTTCCAAGGGACCGGTTTATAAACTAACTTTTAGAGAACCTTAGATATCCTTTGAAAGTAAGGTTATACAATCGCTAGAAATTGGTCTGGGCAGAGACCAGAATGTTTTGTAAAGAAGGAAGTTTATTTTTGGAGCTAACAAGTTCAATGTATTTATAATTAAATCTTGTTATAGAACATTGTCTACCCTGGAGTAAGGTATGCGGAGGGAGTTGACGGATGGTTATTGCGGTAGTGATGAAAAGAGTAACACTTAAAGATCTTTGGAGGAGGATATGGACGTACACTTTGGCGTCCTTCTCAGGCAAAATAAGACAACTTATCGTATCTCCGAAACATATACAGGCGCCCAATGAGCAGAGGAAAGCCGAGATGGTACACTAGAATACCAAGCGTGCTGGTTTCAAGGCTCGACAAAGCTAGCGACGGCCTCCGAAGCTGTAGTCAACCCCGGTACAGCTTTAAGGAGCCACCCCGCTAGCTATAAGGAGCGATCGCCGATGTAGCTCGCCCAAGGAGACGCAGTACTCTCTATGTGGTGTGGGATCCGATGAACCTGTGGTGGTGGCGGTGGCGGTCCCATGGGACGGTCTTCTCGTACCCACTCGTCGTAGTGTGAAACACCTGGGTGGTAGGATGCGTGGTGGCCACCACCGTGGACGTGCACGTGGACTTCCTTACCAGGTGGGGAGTAGCCACCGTAGCCATGGTGGGCCCATTTCAACTTCGCCACGAGGCCTGCAGAACTCATGATCAGCAACAGGACCTTCAAACAAAAATAAACCCATGATTACACCAAAAAAAAAAAACAAATATCACTACTGTAATTACACAGGTCTACAAAAATAATCTTTCTGAAATTTGATTTGATGATTTTGGTCAATCTCTATGCTCCTTGGCGTGCTGAAGCCGAACATGAGGTCAGTCCCTCTCTATCACATAAGGAAATTGGTCAATCTCAAGTAAGGGCAGAGGTACTACCATTAAAAGAAAACAGATTTGGCGAATAAGAGTTTTCATTTATTTCCATGATCTTTTAGTTATTTCAATGTTGTTTACTGTACAAAATACATAAATGTGTAGAAATAACAGCTTCAGAATTAACAGTGGCATATTTAGTTATTATTTTTATGAAAACGTATTTTTTTCTCTTGAAAATTTCTCCGTGTTCGTTTCCGGCTGTAGGACTCTTCAGATGATTCACGCTGCAGCATCCAACAATAGTCAGCCATCATGTTTACGTTCCATTTGCCCTGATACCTTCGTTCCATTTCCTGGATGTCCTGATGGAACCTTTCCCCTTGTTCTTCACTTACTTCCCCTAAGTTTTCCGGATAATTGTCCACATGCGAATGTAAGAAGTGAACCTTCAAACTCATGTTGCAACCTTGTAATTGAAATGCCTTCAACATGCGTTCCACGATACTTCTGTAGTTGGGATCCTTCACGTTACCAAGGAACTTCTCAACAACATCTTTAAAAGAATTCCAAGCTTCCTTCTCCTTCTCATTCATGGTCTGAGTGAAATGTGGATCTGTGAAAAGTTTCCGAATATCTGGGCCTACAAAGATCCCCCCTTTTAGCTTTGCATCACTTAATCGTGGGAACTTGGAGCATAAGTACTTAATACATTCACCTTCTTTATTGAGAGACTTTACGAATTGTTTTATCAGCCCTAGCTTTATGTGTAGAGGAGGTAGCAGGATTTTGTCAGAAGGAACCAAACTTCTCCTAATTACATTTTTTTGACCGGGCGACAGAGCTCCTCGTGATGGCCAGTCTTTGTTGTTCCAATGGGAATTTCTGTCTCGGCTATCCCATAAACATAAAAAAACAAGGGAACTTGGTGTACCCTGATTGCTGACCTAAGAGCATAGTAAGTACTTTCAAGTCTCCACATATCAACCAGTTATGCTCATTATAATGAATTCGTTCGAGAACTAATGACAAATTTTCGTATGTTTCTTTTAAATTTACCGAATGGCCAACTGAAACTGAAGCATAAGTATTGCTATTGTGCAACAAAACAGCCTTTAGACTTCGCTTTGATGAGTCTATGAATAGACGCCAATGAATCGGGTCATATTGTATACCAAATTGACCCATCAGACCAAGAATGTCTTTGCAATAAATAAGATTCTCATCCAGAGCAAAGTAAGGAACAAAAACTGCTTCACGGTGTCGATACCATGAAAAAGAAGTGCCTGGCTGTAATAAATTTTAGTTTTAAGACGGGAGCCAAGTAACTGAGCTGCATCTTTTGGTAGTCCAAGATCTCTCACAAAGTCGTTCAACTCCTGTTGAGAAATAAGCTGAGGTTCATCTTCTGAACTGCTTGCTTTGAACTCACTGTGTACTTCATCGCTCTCCGACATACAGTCTTCTCTATTAGCTTCCCTATCTATACTGCCCAAATCACGAGGGGGCTGAGGAACTGTCAATCCAGGACCGTGTGGTACCGGACGACTAGCAGATTCCACATTAGGGTAGTTAATGAGCTTATAATTTTTGGAATTATACCCTTGAACATGACAATTACAAAAGTAACAGTCATTAACGTGGTTTTTTTGCTCCCTCCACATCATTGGGATAGCAAATCCGAAAGATTTTAACTCTCCTTTGTACCATAAGCGAAGTTTTTCTACGCAGCTATGGCATACTTTGTGAGGAGCCCACACTTTATCTTGATCTCCTATTCTCAAGCCAAAATATGCATAATATACATTTTTGACAAAACCTGTTATATTTCGTTGGTATTTCTTAACTGTGTACTCACCACAGATAAAACAGAAGTAGTCTGGACTGGTAACACAACGACGATGAGACATTTTGTCTAAATGCACTTTCAAACCTTAAAATACGTTCTTAATCACTTTGACACAACTAAGAGACTTCAGTTGATACTACTGAACTGAGAGAATGAACAGAAATTTAGCTCCAAGTTCCTGATACAACAGGTTCAATCTCGTTTAGCTTCAGACGGTGACATCTGAGACCAAACAAGTACGTTCCTGTCTGAACAGGTCGTGCCTAGACACCCTCAGGCCTACAACATCTACTGAGGGAGTCATTGCCTACACCACCTAGTGAAAGATGTCTGTTTATAAAAAGAGAAATCGTTTGGAAAAAAAACCTACTTCTTACCAAATTTATGTGTATAGTAGGTATATTATGTTCTATGGATTTGAAAAAAATCTGTACGTGATAGAGAAAAACGGACTTCATTCTCGGCCTCAGCACACCGAGAAACACAGAGATTAGCCAAAATCATCAAATCAAATTTTTGGTTGTAGACCTGTGTTATCGTATCTGAAATAAACCCATGATTACACCACAAAAAGCAAATACCACTACTGTAATTATCGTATCTAAAATAAATGACGAATTTTAAAGAATTACCAAAAAATCATTGGTTCTGTGAAAGTATTGTATAAACATCCGCTTCGCAGGAATTGCATAATCTATGCTTTCAGGAAACATTGCTGGTATCCTGTATGATAAAAGTCCGACTCGCAGGAACTGCGTCATCTTAGCGCGGTTCCAGTTTTTTTTTTTTTTTTTTTTTTCTTTTTTTTTTTTTTTTTTTTTTTTTTTTTTTTTTTTTTTTTTTTTTTTTTTTTACGGCACATCTACATCTAGGTCATTAGCGCCGACATCCAGGGTGTAGCGAGGAATTTCACCAGCGAGCCGTGGGATGATAATTCCTGCCTGAGGTTGGGAATCGAACCCACCATCTCCCGCTTATGAATCCAAGGTGCTAGCCATTAGACCACGGGAGACCCCGGTTCCTGTTCATATCCCTATTCTCATTTGAAAAGCATAGAATAGAAACAGATAATATTTTCCTCGGCCTTTGTTCAAAGGGTTTTATGGCTGGCTATACCTGGGGTCAGGTCCGCAAGACCCTAGAATCCTCTTCTACCGATACTTCATTTCATATGTTTCAATGAATTGGAAAATATCAAATATTTTCACACATTCCTGTGTTCTTTTACTATAGTAATAATTCTACAGATAAAATCAATTAAAAAATAAAATAAAAAAACCAACAGCATAAAGGCAATTGAAAATATTCAAAAGACGTCAACGAATCTTTTTCTCTTGGCAAGCTATATTTCTAACAATGAATTGTTTTTCTTATTTTGCCTAATCTGTTTTATTGTAAAATACATTATCCAACTATAAGCAATTAAAAAATAACAAGGAATAAAAACAGACAAAAAGAACAGTTCGAATAAGCAAAATCAATTACTTTAATGTTTTAAGCACTTATTTCTCCGATTGACATCGCCTAATCAAAACTTTCATCAGAACCTTTTTTGTAGAGCATTTAGTAAGCTTTCTAATGGTATTCTTTCGTTTACCAAATTCTTAACCTTTTTCGAGATATTAAGGAAAATATACAAAGTTACCAAAACTTTTTGTCTGTTAATAAAATATTTTATTCTAACCCTTCCTTAACTCCAAACGTAACCAAAATTTCAACATATTAGTTTTAATGAAAGTAGAACATGCAGAAAATGTTTCAACTGAATCCCATGATTCAGTATATTGCGGTAAAATTCCCGGGAATATTCCTTCTGTTATAACCTTATCTAAGCTTATCATTCATAAATAGATACTGCGATGAAGTAGTTCCTAGGGGTCAAACATTTAGACGGCACCCAAGAAGGAGGATTGTTGGAGCAGTGCCCGTGAACCAAGTAGAGGGGAAGGCCTTGACCTAGATACAGCTGGATCAGGCAATGAACTTGCTAGTCTCTCTCGTATATCTTACAACAACCTTGGATCTACCTGTTACAACAATTAGTACTCTCTATACTCGTTACAGGAATTAATGGAATTTTAAAAACTCTCTCTCTCTTCAAATCGTCAATGAATCTAAATATTAGCTAATAATAAAAAAACGTCAACTGGGCAAAAAGGACCTGCATCATCTTAGCGATTTCCCATAATACCCTTACTCGTTTGATTTGAAAATTGCAGGATGACGACTCCTAATGTTGCACCCTCAACGGAACGTTTTTGGGATATTCTAGTTTAGTAGATTGTGAAGATCAGGTGATGAGCAGGCTGTAGATGGTGCAAAGACAAGGATGTGACACCTAAGTATGTTACATTTTGGCAGTTCTTATGAGGATGAAATCAGGAGATCGACGAAAGTCGGGCAACATCTGAGATCCATCAGGAGACAGGATAAGGTTTGATCTTAGGTCTCGCACAATAGGACAATGGCCGATGTGCACTCCGTAAGGTGGGGGGTATGAGTTATGACAAATCTAATCTAATATGAACAATCTGAAACAGTTTTTGTCGGCGGATAACTTTTTTAAAAAAACTTTCTCGATTCCAAACGTAAAAAAAAATTATATATCTGATTTTGGTTAAATATAAAAATTGCAATGACATTTTCAATCCCGTTTCTCGCTACTGGGACCCAAAAGCAAATACGAAGTTTTCTCAAAAAACCGTTAAATGTTATGCATTGAATGTGATGTTTCTTCAATTACCCATGGTCCATTAGAAAGGATGTTCCTTCGAAATTTCTCCAGAGCTGAAGTGAGAAATGGATAAATCGTCAAAAAAGGACTTTCTGTTAAGGTTAGATATGTTTTTCTGTCTGTTGTAATAAAAAGGTTTAACCTATTGGCCTGGTTTCCAGAACAATTATCTTATTTCGTTGATTAGATCGCATCTCCAATGAAAATACTCCGTAATCTACCTCTAATTAACCTCTATACCATACTATCATATAGTTGTGCTCCGAGTCTTGAGGCAGAAAGATCTTCAAGCGAGAATTTAGAAGAACACCCTACGCAGACGGAAGGACCTTCGGAATCATCGGGTTGTGTGTATTGTGTACGTATAATCATATTGTGTGCGTATCATGTTACATCCAATAGGGTCTTTTATACGTGTGGCATGCAAGCGGCATTCATTTTCTCCAGTAATTAGCCAATCCAAATGGCCAATATATTTTTCTGGTGATTCTTGGATTTCTAGCGGTGGATGTACCAGAACTTAAAAAAAAAAAAATTGCACTATTTGACAGACCTAGTGAGACCACACAGCCTTTTTGAAAGCTAATCAGCTCTGCGGGGCAGGACCAAATCCGCATTCAAGAGCGAACGTGATTGGAGCATAAGATCTGTGGCGTGTTCTCCGATTCATCGCTTTCATAGGCAGCTTTGAGCCAGCAGATTCTTATTCTTAGTCTGAATATAATTACCAATGATAACCTTGTTACTTTCTGGGCATGTGGTAGTAAGAGTCAGCTGGATTAATACAGCTTCTTCGCATGACCGTCTAGGTAATTGTTTTGAGTTCATCAATAGTCCGAGATTTTTGACAAAGAAGGACTACTTATTTCCTAACCAAAATTTGGCAAGGTGGTGACTTCTCAGATTACCTTCAATGGCGGAATGCCCCGGAATAAGCTGAAGCAGCTTCAGAATACATGGTTATTAGGTTTTATACTTCTGATCCCAGTCTTGCAATTTCGATTTGAGGTATTAAAGTCATGGGCGTATATAAAACATAATTTCGGGGGGGGGGGGGGGGCTCAGAGCATTTGGGGGGTATGGAATACTAACAATCTGAAACTTTGAATAGTTACCCAATTGAAACTCAATTACAGCCATTAGAAATTATTTTTTCTGAACTGAGTGAACTTATTTAATTTATTTTTAAGGTGTTCATGACACATTTTTACCGATTTTTTTGGGGGGCGGGGGGCTGCAGCCCCCTTAGGGCCCAACCTTATATACGCCCATGATTAAAGTACTGTGCAGCGTCGGTTTAAAACCTATTTTGAAAAAAAAAAAAAAATTGTTAGAAACATAGCTTTCTAAGAGAGAGATTCGAAGACGCCTTGTGAATATTTTCAACTGCCTTTATGCTGTTGGTGTCGTTTTTAGCGCGGTTCCTCCCTCCCCCATAGGGAGGAACCCCGCTTATAGGGTTGATACAATGAAACAATCCGGAAGTGCCGACTAGAAAATTTCGCGTTTCAGAACCCCTAGAGACCGAAAATAACTGTGGTTCAAATTTGTATATATATATATATATATATATATATATATATATATATATAAATATGTATATATTTATATATATATATATATTTATATATATATATATATATATATATATATATATATATATATATATATATATATTTGTCTCTTCGCTCTCTAGATAGAAGACGAATGGTCCGATTTTGATGAAATTTGGTGCAAAAATCCATCGTCCAATTTGAAAGGGCAAGTTCGTTAACCAGCAAAATCCGCCTACTGGAAGATGGCGTTTGGGGCGAAATTCGCGCAAAAAAATCGTAACGCTTACGTTTTTGAGTTCATAAGCTTCTAAGTAGTTTTATATGATTCCTGGGCTAGGAAAACGAATGAAACCATTTTCAAGGCGATAGCTTTAACCGTTTTCGAGAAAATTGGAAAAATATTTTTTGAATACCGTTTTTGGTTTGGGTACTTAGAATCATGGGATTCAGTTGAAACATTTTCTGCATGTTCTACTTTCGTCAAAATTAATATGTTGAAATTTTGGTTACGTTTGGAGTTAAGGAAGGATTAGAATAAAATATTTTATTAACAGACATAAAAAGTTTTAGTAACTTTGTTTACTTTCCTTAATATCTCGAAAAAGGTTGAGAATCTTGGTAAACGGAAGAATACCATTAGAAAGGTTATTAAATGCTCTAAACAAAAGGTTCTAATGAAAGTTTTGATTAGGCGATGTCAATCGGAGAAATAAGAGCTTAAAACTTTAAAGTAATTGATTTCGCTTATTCGAACTGTTCTTTTTGTCTGTTTTTTATTCCTTGTTATTTTTTAATTGCTTATTGTTGGATAATGTATTTGAAAATAAAACAGGTTAAGAAAAATAAGAAAAACAATTTAATGTTAGGGACATGGATTTCCAAGATATATAGCTTTTCAACTGCCTAGCGTCCTTCCTAGGGAGGGTTCTTTGTCTTTGATTTTGGTACTTAGAATTATGGGATACAGTTGAAACATTTTCTGCATGTTGGAGTTTCATCAACACTAATATGTTGAAATTTTTGTTACGTTTAGAGTAAAGGAAGGGTTAGAATAAAATATTTTATTAACAGACAAAAAAAGTTTTGGTAACTTTGTATAATTTCGTTAGTATCTCGAAAACCGTTGACAATCTTGTGAAGCGGAAGATTACCACTCGAAAGCTTACTAAATGCTCTACAAAAAAAGTCCGACTCGCAGGAACTGCAGCATCTTAGCGCGGTTCCGTTCATGTCCCTAGTGCCATTTGATAAGCTTAGAAAAGAAATAAACTTATTTTTTTTATATATCTCGTGAAAATTGTCAAAATCCTCTCGAACATCTCGAATAAAAGTGATATTAATGCGTCAGGGACACCGAAAGTCGCTTACTTTTACACAGAGGCGGAAATTACAGAATCCTGGCTCTCATTCTAAAGGAAAGCTCTATAAATCAATGCCTAATAAAGCCCTTCTAGTGGATACAGAAGCATGGGCGTATATGAGGGGGGGGGGGCTGAGGGGGCTGCAGCCCCTCCCGAAATTTTGAATTGATGATAAAAACCTCTCGTAAAACCCTTAAAAATAAATTAAATAAGATCACTTAGTTCATAAAACATATTTTATTTTACGTGTAATTGCGTTTTAGTTGCCTAAAACTATTCCAAGCTCTAAATATTTAGTATTCCATACCCTGGAAATGGTCTCAGCCCCCCCCCCCCGAAATTGTTTTTATATACGCCCATGTACAGAAGGATCAAGAAGAAGTACACAAGATTGAGTAGAATACCCTGCCTAATATAGCCTATATAGAATAATAAGCCTATCTAGTAAATACACAAGGACAAATAAAAGTCTTGACGAATAACAAGTCAAGAAAAAAAACTTTATTTAACAAAATAAAACAAAGTTTAGTTGCCCAACTACAATAGAATAATATACCTAATTAAGTCCATGGAGTAGACACAAATGGACCAAAAAAAGTCCGTCACGCAGGAGCTGCATAACTAAGCACTTTCCGCAGAATTTGGGTAGTGTAGATTGCTTTCCAGAACAATTTGCTTAAAATATCCTACATAAATAAAATAAAAACATGAATAGTTCTCTTTTAAATTTGTAATGAGTAACTGATCAATTAATAATTTGCTTCCAGAGTTATGTTTACACATGGTACCAATTACACTACGTAATAAATACAAAAAACCTCATATTATCGTATTTTGATCTAACGCAGGAACAGGATACAGTCACTCTAGTGGTAGAAAGCGCTCCTTGCGGCGGCTTTGTGAACCTACGTCTGACGGGCTTTTCTATTGAAATATATTACAAATTAAACCCCCGCTTTCCGATTGACCGATTCAGCTCATTTTTACAACACTTCTTTCTCATGAGTTACCCACGACGTATACCGCGTTTCGTTACAATACAGCAGAAATTACGACCGGTATGAGTATATTAAGAATTTGGGTCAAGAGTAAACCCCCCCTTCTAATGAACCGATTTTTCGTTATTTTTACAACACATATTTACCTGTAGATTACCACTACGAATACCGAGTTTCGTCGAAATATACCAAAAATCACGGCTGGTAGTGGCGAATTGGTATTGTGGGTCCGGTTTAAACCCCCCCCCTCCTAATGAACCGATTTAGTTTATTTTTACAACAGTTATTTACCTGTGGATTACCACTACGAATACCAAGTTTCATCGAAATATACCAAAAATCACGGCTGGTAGTGGCGAATTGGTATTGTGGGTCCGGAGTAAACCCCCCCCCTTCTAATGAACCGATTTAGTTCATTTTTATATCTCACTTTTCTCTCTATATTACCACTACGAATACCAAGTGTCGTTGAAATATAACAAATATTACGGCTGACATAGTCAAATTAGTGTTTTGGGTTCGGCGTAAACCCCCCCTTCCGGTGGACCGACTTTGGTGGTTAACGAACTCGTTCAATCGTTTGCTAATTGAATGCTATATACCAAGTTTCGTGACGAAAAAACAAAAACTCTGGCCGCTATCGTGTTAACAGACATATATATATATATATATATATATATATATATATATATATATATATATATATATATATATATATATATGTGCATATATATATATATAGATATATATACATTTTAACGGGGGTCATTTTCGGTGTCTACTAGGTAGGATCGATAAAGATTTGAAGAAATTTTTCAAAAATTCCGTCATGAGTCCAACCTCAATAGCTACTTTCCTTCGGAGGAAAGTGCTAACAAGCCTTGTGGAATATTGTTTTTTTTTTCTAATTAAATACTTTTTATCAATATTTAGTATATAACCTTTGTTGAAAACTATTGATTGCTAATTGATGAATCGGTTTAAAACTAAGTAGTCTTTATGAATATTTATTATATAACCTTATGTTTGGATCTGTGTTTTTGGGGTGCTCTCCGCCTAGGCTTTGTATTTGTGTCGGCAGATACCTGGGGTATATAACAGCTCATGAGGATTAACTCTTAGCAGGTAAATTTCCTGCGGACCTTCTGCTTCTACGGGCATTGAACAGCCATATTCGCTCATAGTATCTAACCGTTGTGAAGTTTATTTTTTGGATTTAGGACTTAATATACTTATGTACACTAAATCATAGCAAGAAGTAATCCTCCGTCGTCAGTTCTTAACTATGTAGACTCGCTAATGTTATCCAATCTTAGATACATCGTATTTAAAATCCACAGCAAAAACACGACATTTCATCAGAATCCCCTGCTGAATAAAACTTATATAGAATATTATGCAAAATAAAGCCTATCTAGTGGATAAAAATAGAGGAAAAAAGCCGTTCGTGGTGGTAGAAAATCTTAAAAGTATTTCGCTCAGAAATCTCCGAAATATTGTCACTAATTTTACGTATCCTGATTTATAGCCAAATAGATTTATATTCTATAATCAATAAGAAAAACCTACTAACAATAAAAAACTATGGGTAACAGATGAAAATAGGGAATACCAAGAATAATTCTAAAGAACGAAATCAACACCGGTACTGTAATCTAGATATTCATACGGCATCTTCGAATTCTAACAAACAAAATATTGATTCTAATTATACGTATCCTGTTTTATTGACAAATACATTTGACTACTCTAAGCAATTAAAAACACTAGGGAATATGCCAAAGAACTCGGAATAGGAGCGTCGACAGTTTCAAGACATTTGAAGGAAATCGACAAATCCAAAACTGACATTTCATACGGTACAGCCTGATATATTTTTAACAATGAATAGCTTTTCTTATTTTAATTAATCTGTTTTATTGTCTAATACATTATCCTACTATAACCAATGAAAAAACAACAAGGAATAAAAACAAACAAGAAGAACCGTTCGAATAAACGAAATCAATTACTTCAAAGTTTAAGCACTTATTTCTCCGATTGACATAGCCTAATCAAAAATTGTTTCAGAATCTTTTTTGTAGAACATTTAGTAAGCTTTCGCATGGCAACCCTCCGTTTACCAATATTCCTAACCGTCTTCGAGATATCAGGGAAGGTATACGAAGTTCCCAAAACATTTCATGCCTGTTAATAAAATATTTTATTCTAATCCTTCCTTAGCTCCAAACGTAACCGAAATTTTAACAAATTAGTGTTGATGAAATTCAAACATGCAGAAAATGTTTCAACTGAATACCGTAATTTTAAGTATAAAAATCAAAGACAAAAAGAACAGTTCGAATAAGCGAAATCAATTACTTTAAAGTTTTAAGCACTTATTTCTCCGATTGACATCGCTTAATCAAAACTTTCATTAGAACCTTTTTTGTAGAGCATTTAGTAAGCTTTCCAATGGTATTCTTCTGTTTCCCAAGATTCTTAACCTTTTTCGAGATATTAAGGAAAGTATACAAAGTTACCAAAACTTTTTTATGTCTGTTAATAAAATATTTTATTCTAATCCTTCCTTAACTGCAAACGCAACCAAAATTTCAACATATTAGTTTTAATGAAAGTAGAAGATGAAGTAAATGTTTCAACTGAATCCCATGATTCTAAGTACCCAAACCAAAAAAAGTCCGACTCGCAGGAACTGCATCATCTTAGCGCGGTTCCTTTCTTATCCCTAGTCTAATTTGGAAAGATTAAAATATTTATTTATTGATAAGGCTTCGCAACTTTGGCGAATCGCCTTAAGATTAAAATAGAAGCAGTTATTATTTTGGTTCCACCAGTCTTGAAAGGTCTTGATTTACGATCTTACCTGGAAGGGTCGGTCAACACTTGAAAGTGTCCCGCTATTTACAAGGTCTTGGAATCTAGGAAATCTATATTTCTAACAATAAATTGTTTTGTTATTTTACTTACCTAGTTTTATCGTAAAATACATTATCCAACTATAAGCAATTAAGAAATAACAAGGAATAAAAACAGACAAAAAAACCGTTCGAATAAACGAAATCAATTACTTTATTGGTTTAAGCACTTATTTCTCCGATTGACATCGCCTAATTAAAACTTTCGTCAGAACATTTTTTGTAGAGCATTTAGTAAGCTTTCGAATGGTAACCTTTCGCAATTTTCAACCGTTTTCGAGATATTAAGAAATTATACGAAATTCCCAAAACTGTTCATTATTTCTAGCAATAGAAAATTGGTCTCATTTTACCTATCCTGTTTTACACACAAATACATTTTCTTAACATAAGAAATTACAAAAATAAAAATCAATAAAAAACTAAGGGAAAGAGACAAAAATTACAAAAAGAACGACAAACACCCGTCCATAAGAACTAAACAGACGTATTTGAAGTTTTAAGCACTTATTTCTTCGACTGACCTCACCTAATCAAAACTTGTTTCAGAATCTTTTCTGTAGAGAATTTAGAAAGCTTTCAAATAGTTTCTATCCACTTATGAAAATTTCCCAACCGTGTTCGAGATATTAATGAAAATATACGAAGTTCCCAAAACTTTTCATGTCTGTTCATAAAATATTTTATTCTAACCCTTCCTTAACTCCAAACGTAGACAAAAGTTTAAGATATTAGTTTTGATAAAATTTGAACATGCAGATAATGTTTCAACTGAATCCCGTGATTCTAAGTACCCAAACCAAAAACGGTATTCAGCAACTATTTTTCCAATTTTCTCGAAAACGGTTAAATCTATCGCCTTAAAAACGGTTTCATTCGTTTTCCTAGGCCAAGAAGCCTACAAAAAGAGTACTTACAAGCTTATGTACTCAAAAACGTAAGCGTTACGATTTTTTCTGCGCGAATTTCGCCCCAACCGCCATCTTCCAGTGGGCGGATTTTGCTGGTTAACGAACTTGACCTTTCAAATTGGACGACGGATTTTTGTACCAAATTTCATCAAAATCGGACCATCAGGGAAGCCAGAAATGAGCGAACAGACAAATATATATATATATATATATATATATATATATATATATATATATATATATATATAAATAAATATATACATATATATATATATATATATATATATACAAATTTGAACCACCGTTATTTTCGGTCTCATTTTTCCAAGATTCCAAGACCTTGTCACTAGCGGGTCTCTTTCTAGTGTAGCGGACCCTTCCAGGTAAGATTGTAAATCATGTATGTCACCTTTCAAGACTTTACTACTCACAGGAATGGCGTTAGTGACCTGGAAGATGGCGGTTGGGGCGAAATTCGCGCAAATAAAATCGCAACGCTTACATTTTTGAGTTCATATGCTTGTAAGTACTCGTTTTGTAGGCTTCTTGGCCTAGGAAAACGAATGAAACCGTTTTTAAGGCGATAGCTTTAACCGTTTTCGAGAAAATTGGGAACATAGTTGCTGAATAACGTTTTTGGTTTTGGTACATAAAATCATGGGATTCAGTTGAAACATTTTTTGCATGTTCAAATTTTATCAAAACTAATATCTTAAACTTTTGGTTACGTTTGGAGTTAAGGAAGGGTTAGAATAAAATATTTTATGAACAGACATGAAAAGTTTTGGGAACTTCGTATATTTTCATTAATATCTCGAACACGGTTGGGAAATTTTCATAAGTGGATAGAAACTATTTGAAAGCTTTCTAAATTCTCTACAGAAAAGATTCTGAAACAAGTTTTGATTAGGTGATGTCAGTCGAAGAAATAAGAGCTTAAAACTTCAAATACGTCTGTTTAGTTCTTATGAACGGGTGTTTGTCGTTCTTTTTGTAATTTTTGTCTCTTTCCCTTAGTTTTTTATTGATTTTTATTTTTGTAATTTCTTATGTTAAGAAAATGTATTTGTGTGTAAAACAGGATAGGTAAAATGAGACCAATTTTCTATTGCTAGAAATAATGAAATGTTTTGGGAACTTCGTATAATTTCTTAATACCTCGAAAACGGTTGAAAATATTGGGAAGCGAAAGGTTACCATTCGAAAGCTTACTAAATGCTCTACAAAAAATGTTCTGACGAAAGTTTTAATTAGGCGATGTCAATCGGAGAAATAAGTGCTTAAACCATTAAAGTAATTGATTTCGTTTATTCGAACGGTTTTTTTGTCTGTTTTTATTCCTTGTTATTTCTTAATTGCTTATAGTTGGATAATGTATTTTACGATAAAACTAGGTAAGTAAAATAACAAAACAATTTATTGTTAGAAATATAGATTTCCTAGATTCCAAGACCTTGTAAATAGCGGGACACTTTCAAGTGTTGACCGACCCTTCCAGGTAAGATTGTAAATCATGACCTTTCAAGACTTTACTACTCACAGGAATGTCGTTAGTGACCTTAAGGGTTGACACGCCATTATAATAATTAATTTAAAAAAAAAGACTGGTGGAACCAAAATAATAACTGCTTCTATTTTAATCTTTCCAAATTAGACTAGGGATATGAACGGAACCGCGGTAAGATGATGCAGTCCTGCGAGACGGACTTTTTTTATTGCATTTATTTTTAGAATTAGTACTATAGTACAGGTGCGGGAAGTATAAGAACATAATAACACTTTAAAGATTTTAATATTTTTCAATGCATTGAACTGTGAAATAAGTATCTCTAGAAGTGGATTGTGGGAGCTGGCCGACCCTGCCAGGTAAGGCCATAAGGGCTTTTGAAGGAAGATATGGTTTGATATTGTATGAACCAAAATACTATCTGTTTCTATTTTAACCTTTCAAAATGAGACTAGGGATAAAAACTGAACCGTGGTAAGATGACGCAGTTTCCATAATAAGGGTCTCCAGGTCAGCTGTGTATCAAGTATAATATTCTAGGACGGTAATGGATTCTAACTGATTTCATATCTATTGTTTGGTTGTTAGCGCGATTCCATAGCGTTTAAACCCACTTATGACGTCGTCCCGATGAGACAACCCGACTAGAAGTGTTCACGTTACAGATCCCAACGTTTCCAAAATTGTATAAAAAAAAACAAAAAAACTCAGGCTTGACATAATTTACTATATAAATTCGGTCCCGAAGCGTTTAAACTTTATGAGGCCTAATCTTCATATATATAAGATTGAAGCAGTGCAGAGGTTGAGTATGGAAATAAAAACCGCCGTGTTAGGATTAGTACAAACGCACAAAGCCCACAGAACAGCAACAAAGATAAGCATTATTATTAAATTTGCTGGTTTGTGACGATTTCGGGCATATATCGAAATCAGATCTTATGCCTTTAAGTGATCTAAAAGATATAAAAAAAAAAAACAGATATAACAATCACTGCGGTTAGAGGAGAATATAAACGGCAGTGATTCACCGTTACCTTAACTCCATCCAATCACCGATTCTTGGAGGGAAATGAAGCAGCTACTTAATAAGGTCAAACAGTTTTCCCGGCTAAATCGACCTATTGACGTTAGAAAGTGTAAAATAAAGAAAACCACACTGTCATTATAGAAAGAACCGCGAGTAATTAGTATTTACTTGAAAATGGGATATTACTCGATCTGGGTTATCGATGGCAGTTTGGGGTTAACCTACCGTCACGGGGGTGTTTCTGATATGCTATTTTCTTTTATGCTTTTTACAGTTTATAAAAGAGTTTTTGGGTCTGTTTGTGAAGACCACATCCAGTTACTTGTGAAGAATCTTTAGTGAGTATAACTGTGATTCAGCACATGCGCATAACTCATTAGCTTTTCTATTGGCTATTCCTATGGGCAATTCTATTGGTTGTTGCTGGTAGTAAAGTAACCTTTAACACTCAAGTCAATCCAGCTCGCAAAAATATTAATTTTAAGGAGTCGGATTGACTTGAGTTTTGATATCTTCTTGGGCGAGCGAAGTGAGTAATAAAAAATATAAATATGCTGTAGAACCACCGGACAAAAAAAATCGGTAAGGAGGCCCCTAAACTTGACAATTACCATTGATTTTTACAATATTAATCTTTTTAGCGCGGTTCCTCCCTCCCCCATAGGGAGGAACCCCGCTTATAAGGTTGATCTCATGACGCAATCCGGAAGTGCAGACTAGAAAAGTTTGCGTTTCAGAACCCGTAGAGAACGAAAATAACGGTGGTTCATATTTGTATATATATATATGCAATCATATTTTAAAGAATCACAGTTTTAGGACTTCCGTATCCCAAAACTTATGAGAATGCTGATGATAAAGAAGCAGCTGAGTGATTAGAATGAGATAAGAACGGGTCGAGTAGAGAAATGATTGATGACCCCGTTTTGATTGAAAAGGATTAGATTTTCAATGATCAGTGTTGCCAACGACAGAACAAAGGCAATTAGCGGATAGTCAGTGTTGCCCTTTCACAACAACACTACCTGCTTTCTCCTCATGACTAGTTCATGAGGAATTACACTTTGGGTTGGGCATAGGGGTAATTTGTATCTGCAATAAAGTACTATTAAAAATAATAAATCTTTTGAGAATCATCGTAAAAAAAAAAAAAAAAAAAAAAAAAAAAAAAAAAAAAAAAAAAAAAAAAAAAAAAAAAAAAATCAACTCGATAAAAACGTGTCATCTAGGTGAATTTACTTTTCATCCTTATCCCTGGTACGATTTGAAAATTTATACAGGAAACTGGTAGAAGCCAAGCGGAAACAAATACTAACACAAACACGCTTCTCATTTTCATATCGTCTTTTAAAGAACAAAATACAACTAAGAAGTCCGAATCTAAGGAACTGCATCATCTTAACCAGTTTTCGTTCTTATACCTAGTGTATGAATAGTAGGAGTTATTGGTAGGTTTTGATATTTTGTGAAAAATATAAAATGATATTTCAAAGAGAAGGGAGATTTAAGGCGCCACATCAAGAAACATTCAGTATCCTAAGCGGAAATGACTCCCCGCCTTCCCGACCCGTTCGCTCTAAGAAAACGCTATTACCAATACGTTCTCCATTTTCTTACCTTATTTTAGTAAAATACTCATTTTACTGTTAAATGTAATTTAAAATAAAAAACAACCAATTAAAAACAACCAATAAAAACAACCAATTAAAAACAACCAATTAAAAACAACCAATAAAAACAACCAATTAAAAAGTGAGTTAAACAAAGACAAAACGCCATTCAAAAGAACAAAACTAACTCTTTCTAAGATTTAAGCACTTATTTCTGCGATTGACATCTCCCCATCGAAAATTGCTTCAGAACCTCTTTTCTAGAGAATTTAGTAAGCTTTCGAATGGTCGCCTTCCACTTATCACGATTTTCTAGCCTTTTTCGAGATATTTAAGAAAAACTTTCATGTCTATTAACATTTTTTTTCGTTTTAATACTTTCTAAATAGGAAATGTAACGATTTTAATGGGATCCAACGATTCTAATTAACCATACCAAAAATTAGCTCGATATATCTCATTGAAAATGGTTTCATTCGTTTCCCTGCGTTATAGAACCAATAAGAAGTGTACTTGCAAGCGTATTAACTCGAAAACTAAAGCGTTACGATTTTTTTTTCGCAAGCCCGCTATGGATTGATCTAAGTTAAGAGGATAGCCCCATAAACAGGCCAAGATACCTAAAAATATATGTATTATATCAGAAAAGACAGAATATTTTATTGGTAACTCATTTCTAAATAGATTGAACTATTAATGTGAGTTATCAAAGTTAACTAAAATACCTTCAAGCAATGAAATATTAAAAAGTGAAGCCAATGTTTAAAATTAGAGCTAGTTTTTATATTTACCCCAATAGTGAGGCCCTTCAGAGCGAAGACTGTGAGTAGTGTTAGCAGTGTAGTTATAACTCCTAGCTTATACATGATAGGCAGCAGGACAAGCTTCATACGACGCATACCGAACTTGAAGGTTCTGCTTTCTGAAATATAGAAAAATTTATATTAGTAAACATTGTAGTTAAAAATTGTAATAGTAATTTAGAATAAGCTACGATTTTTATCTACAATGGCTGTAAAGAATTATGTAAACACATTTCCTTCAACAGAAACCATCAATAAGAATATATATGTATATATATATACACATATATATACACATATATGTATACTAGCTGTGTCCGCGACTTCGTCCGCATGGATATTGACTTAGGGCAGAATTTACGGATATATATGTCTTTTGTCATACCTGTTGGTGAAGACCGTCGTCACTGGCATCGGTGAGAGTACTGTGGACAAGCGCATTCGACGTAAATACATCATTCTCAAGCGTTATTATCAGTTAGCACTGATTTTTTTTTTGTAACGAAAGAACTCTTGCGCCCTCACGATTTCGGAGACGGCTTTACTTGAAAAAGGTGTTATCCAATTATTCCACGCTCCATAGCTTACATAATTAATAGATAATCTGAACGAAAGGAAAATCTAGACGAATCGTGTCTACAAATGTACTGTTGGGAATCCCACTTTCCTTTAAGAACTTCTTTAATTCGTACATGTTTAAATATATCAGACGAAAATAGGCTCCCAAAGATCCGGTATCTGTGACTGTGATCCGATCTCTTTGGTGCATAAAGAGGTTCGGATCAGAATTTGGAATCTGTTGTACGATCAATTGAAACATTTATTCTAGGTAGTAAACGAAGAAATAAAACACATTCTACAATCGACGGTGGGATTTAAAACCTTAGAAATGTCCTACATTAACATGAGGAAGTAAACGAATCGGAATTTACTAATGAGTGTGGATGTTTAGTAATTCTGGGTTTCAAAGCTTTAATTAGTGTTGAAAGAAAGTTTTGGTTCCCACTTTCACGAATTAGTCCCCTGATGGATCAATATGCACATTCCAAGGAGGCAAAGAAGCGAAAGCAATATTAGTTCTGTTCCTTTCTTGTACCCAAACCAAGATAAATAAACAACATAGGTTTTGTGAGAGGGCAGTGAAAACATTCAAGCGTCTATTTGCAGCTTCTTGAAGCAACGGACTTGACCAAGAAAAGCGACTACAACTATTCCTTTCATCTTACAGAAGGTGCCCTCAAAAGATATATATATATATACGCGAGGCGGCTGAAAAGTACTTTCGACCTCCTAAAACCAGATTTAAAACGCACAGTTTTAAAACACGGAGGAACCAATTTATGGCCAACTTAAATTGTACCACAAAGAAGTTTCACGGCAAAATAAAAACGACATAAAATACAAATGGCAACTGAACTGGTCGAGCATAACAGAAAACAAACTTCGACAAATTAAACAGACCGTAAGCGACTGGGCTTCGTCATACAGGGATTCAAGGCGAGAAGAAGTAGTGTTAGCCAGACTAAGGATAGGCCACACACGTATAACTCATGAATACCTTATGACAAAGTCTGATAAACCACTGTGCCAAATCTGTAACAAAGACCTCACAGTTCAACATATACTGACAGACTGTAATTTGAGACAAGACTTGGAAATTCCACGGGACATGAACGAACTACTCCGTGATAGCAGTCACCATATCAACGCTATACTTACCTTTCTTAAAGACAACAATATTTTTAACAAAATTTAACAAACCCCAGACCAAACTACTCAAATAGTCAACATGTAGGTGTAGTATGTATTACAACAACCACTTAATTTTCTTAATTATATTTCATCCTGTCTTTGATTGTCCAAACTATGCTTATAACATCGCCGTTGAAAGTTTTTTTTTTTTTTTTTTAATAAACATCACTCATGACGTAATATATTCATTTATTCATCATTATTTTACATAGGATCCTTCCTATTGATTGTACATGGGGCTATTGTTCTTATTTTGTTGCGATTATATATAGTCATATTGTACATAGGAACTATTTTCTTCGTTTCCTTTATAATTATAAGTTTTTCTTAAAAATGTATTGTTTTTTACTAGTTAATTTTACTTTTAGCTGTATGTTATTCACAAACTTAATTGTATAATTAGATTGATACACACAATAATGCTATTGGATTTGTAATTATGTAATATTGTAACTATTTTGTTGTTGTTATGTATTTCTATTTTATATGTGTACCTGGGCGAAACGCTGTCAATGCGGGGTGCTCAAAAATAAATTATAAAAAAAACAAAAACAAAAAAAAAACGCACAGTTTTGGAAAAGGTCTGCTAGCAAAAATCTATTTATGATCGAAAGTCCCACCACCTTGAATTCAATGTAGGAGACTGTATGGGTCTTAAATTCCCGTCCGGTGGAAGGGTACAAAGAACCACGTATACTCCGAAAGACTGGAAAGTATTCTTACAAAATTAAAGTTGAGGAAGAGAGCAGAGGTCCCACGCAGACCATATCAAATCCGCCAACGCAGAATCCAATAAGCTTGCCAACGCCAATCCAGAAATAATGAGAGGGAAAAGTTCAGCAACATCAGTTTCACCCATGCATGCGAAATTAGACTACTGAGGTGTCTACCTGAAGAGTGAATTGTATCCCGCGCAAAATTCGGGGTGCTACAGGGCTAGATGGCCAAGGAACAAGATATTACAGAATTTGAATAGATAACCAAAATGGGCCTAAAGCTCCAGAAACAATCACTCACTCACTCACTGTTGGGCGCTACAGTCCTTGTAGGAACTAGGCCTCTGCCACCATCCTCCTCCATTCCACTCGGTTTGCTGCTAGGTTCCTCCAATTTCTGATCCCTAGCATCCACAAGTCCTCCTCCAGATCATCAAGCCACCTCTGTCTTGGTCTGCCTCTCTTTCTTTTTCCCCCCGGTGCACCATTCATCATCAATTTAGGTAGCCTACAGGGTTCCATTCTCTCCACGTGCCCTAACCACCGTAGTCTACCTTTCTTGATGACTTAGAGGATATCAGGCTCGCCATACATTTCGGTAAGTTCGGCATTGCTTCTGACCCTCCACCTGTGCTGCTCTCTTACGGCTCCAAAAATCTTCCTCAGGACTCTTCTTTCCCAGACCAGCAGACCTCTCCTCATTTATTTGGTCAGATTCCACGTTTCGCTGCCGTACACAACAACTGGTCTTATATAATAAAATAATAAAAAAAAAAAACAGTTTTATATAATAAAATCTTTGCCTTCCTGGAGAGACTTTTGTATCGGAGAGCTTTCTGCAAGGCGTAGAAACATCTGTTTCCCGCCACAATTCGGCCCTTAACCTCCGCTTCCAGGTCATTGTTCTCCGTTACTACTCCCCCCAGGTATTTAAATGTGCTACAGCTACGGTACGTGTCCTTGCCCAGAAAAAATATGCTGCAAATAACCCAGTGTAATTATTGTAGACGTTCTTATGGACATACATTTCTACCATCTAGCACTTTCTATAAAAAATAAAAAATTCTTCCCAAGTTAAAGGCCATACGCAATGTGACTTCATAGATAATACGTCTAAATGAGACTACTGAGTTTGATGGTGCCTCGAGACTACTAGAGCGTGCGAGGGGCAAATTATTTCATCGTGTATGAAACATGTAGGTCAGTGGTGTAAATTCGAGAGTAATTGTTTGTAGAAAGTTCGGCTAGGAGACAGCTGTCTGGCCCTGCTGCTGTTGAAGCGGGAGATAGCTGTCCGGGCTTCCTGACAGATGGATTCTATGAGGAACTTCAGGATGCTGTGTGGGGAAAGTATGGTGTTTTCTTCGGAAAATATAGTTTTCACTTGATACTGAAGAAATTATTTTGGAAAGCATTGCATTTCCCGAACTGAGTAATGATATTTTCTCACTATCTCTCCTTCCGATAAGAGATGTCCACATTTCAGATCCTATAGGTCACGAAAATTTCCGTGGTTAAAATTGTTATATCGTCGATACAAATGCAAAGTAACGAATGTGAAAAAATGCATCTTTCATTGTCAATCTTTACTAATTTCTGCTGGACTTATGTACGGCAAATTCTTGAATCTTAGATCACTCTATTAAAGGGAAAGTATTCCACTATCAAAAGGTCAAATCTGCCGAATATTTGACTGTCCAAAAATAAGTTATGAATAAATGCTTTTCCACTCTGAAAACTGTTGATTTTCATATTCGATACTTTGCATTTGTAGCGACGATATATGCAAATAAATTTATGAAAGGTCACGTTCGTCTAGCATGATCCGTTCTTCGGAACGTGGTATTTTGGGCGAAATTCGCACGAAAAAAAATCGTAGCACCTACCTTATTGCGTTATAGGTACACGTTTTATAATTAGACGTGGAGAATCTAATGAATCCATTTCTATGTCCGTTTCTGTAATTATTTTCGAGAAAAGTGGAGAAAACTTGGGGGGGGGGGGGGTTTCTTGAGATTGTTTAATATAATTATTGTTATAAATATTGAAAAATATCGTAGTTTTTATTCGGAAGCTTATTACATTTCCTGCATAAACGGGTTTAATAAATGTTTGATAGAGAGATGTCACTCAGAGAAATCGATGCTTAACCCATTCGAGACGACCTGTACACCGTGTTTGCAATAACAGTAATGTGCAATTATCAGTTATTCTGAGTAAACTAGTCGTCGAAATATGATTTTTCTTGAACTAATAAAATTTGTAAAGTACAGGGAAACAAATTTTAGCATCGGTTTTAATGTGTACAAAAAAATTAAAAATTATCTGTATTTAATTTTACCTTACATGCAACACATGGTGCACAATCCGTAAAAATGGTTCTCGCAATAAAAAAGTCCGACTCGCAGGAACTGCGTCATCTTAGCGCGGTTCCATTCATATCCCTAGTGTTATTTTGTAGACTTAGAATAGAAACAGTTATTACTTTGTTTGGATCATTCCTAATGCAAACAAATATGAAAAAAAAAACAAGATTTTCGGCTAGGGATGAAACTATCCTAAGCAGAAATTACTCTTTCTGCCGTCCCAAGTTTCGGTCTACGAAGACTCTTCTACGAATATATTTCAAATTTACTTAACTTGCAGTGCTAACATATCCATTTTACTTTTAAATGCAATTAAACAAAATAAAATTGTACAGGTAAAGGTAACTGTCAGCTGTCCTAGAATGCTTGATGAGAACAATGAATCTTGATTTATGAAGTGCAATAAAAGCCTACCTGAACCGGCAGACTACCTCGACCCGGACTGACCCTACACGGCGAATATTTACGTTTTCAGTTCTGTTACAGGTTCAAAGAATTTGTATTTATTCCCCTGTTTTATTGAGAAATACATCCTCCTCCTAGAAGCAATAACAAAATAACAAGAAATAAAAACAGACAAAAAGAACCGTATAAATAAACGAAATCAATTATCGTTAATCAAACTTCTAAGTTATATGTACTTATTTCTCCGTTTGACATCGCCTAATCAAAACTTTCTTCAGAACCTGTTTTCTAGAGCATTTAGTAAGCTTTCGAATGGTAACCATCCGTTTACCAAGATTCTCAACCGTTTTCGAGATATTAAGGAAAGTATATGAAGTTTCCAAAGCTTTTCATCTCAATTAATAAATTATTTTAATTTAACCCTTCCTTAACTCCAAACGTAAGTAAATTTTCAGCATACTAGTTTTGATGAAATTAGAACATGCAGAAAATGTTTCAACTGAATCCCATAATTCGAAGTACCAAAATCAAAGACAAAAAGAACCGTTCGAATAAACAAAATCAATTACTTCAAAGTTTAAGCACTTATTTATCCGATTGACATCGCTTATTCAAAACTTTCTTTAGAACTTTTTTTGTAGACCATTTAGTAAGCTTTCGAATGGTAACCTTTCGCTTCCCAAGATTGTCAACGGTTTTCGAGATACTAACGAAAGTATAAAAGGTTACCAAAACTTTTCTTGTCTGTTAATAAAATATTTTATTCTAACCCTTCCTTTACTCCAAACGTAACCAAAATTTCAACATATTAGTGTTGATAATATTCGAACTTGCAGAAAATGTTTCAACTGAATCCCATAATTCTAAGTACCAAAATCAAAGACAAAAAGAACAGTTCGAATAAGCGAAATCAATTACTTAAAAGTTTTAAGCACTTATATTTCCGATTGACATCGCTTATTCAAAACTTTCTTTAGAACCTTTCTTGTAGACCATTTAGTAAGCTTTCGAATGGTAACCTTTCGCTTCCCAAGATTTTCAACCGTTTTCGAGATATTAAGAAATTATACGAAGTTCCCAAAACTTTTTATTATTTCTGACAACAGAAAATTGGTCTCATTTTACCTATCCTGTTTTACACACACATACATTTTCCTTACAAATACAACATAAGAAATTACAAAAATAAAAAGCAATAAAAAACCAAGGGAAAGAGACAAAAATTACAAAAAGAACGACAAAAACCCGTTCATAAGAACAAAACAGACGTATTTGAAGTTGTAAGCACTTATTTCTCCGATTGACATAACCTAATCAAAAATAGTTTTAAAATCATTTTTGTAGAGAATTTAGTAAGCTTTCAAATAGTTTCAATCCACTTACCACGATTTCCCAACCGTGTTCGAGATATTAATGAAAGTATACGAAGTTTCCAAAACTTTTCATGTCTGTTCATAAAATATTTTATTCTAACCCTTCCTTAACTCCAAACGTAACATAACTTTCAACATATTAGTTTTAATGAAAGTAGAACATGCAGATAATGTTTCAACTGAATCCCGTTATTCTAAGTACCCAAACCAAAAACGGTATTCAAAAACTATTTTTCCAATTTTCCCGACAACGGTTAAAGCTATCGCCTTGAAAATGGTTTCATTCGTTTTCCTAGCCCAAGAAGCCTATAAAACGAGTACTTACAAGCTTATGAACTCAAAAACGTAAGCGTTACGATTTTTTATGCGCGAATTTCGCCCCAAACGCCATCTTCCAGTGGGCGGATTTTGCTGTTTAACGAACTTGACCTTTCAAATTGGACGACAGATTTTTGTACCAAATTTCATCAAAATCGGACAATTCGTCTTCTACCTAGAGAGCGAACAGACAAATATATATATATATATATATATATATATATACAAATTTGAACCACCGTTATTTTCGGTTTCTAGGGGTTCTGAAACGCGAAATTTTCTAGTCGGCACTTCCGGATTGTTTCATTGTATCAACCTTATAAGCGGGGTTCCTCCCTATGGGGGAGGGAGGAACCGCGCTAAAAAATTTCCCGAACTTACTAATTGGATTATTTCCATAGTAAATATATTTTAGCACTTTCCTCCGAAGGAAAGTAACTATTGAGGTTGCACTCATGACGGAATTTCTTCGAATCTTTATCGATCCTACCTAGTAGACACCGAAAATGACCCCAGTTAAAATGTGTGTATATATATATGTATATATATATATATATATATATATATATATATATATATATATGCATATATAGTTATATATGTGTCCGTTAACACGATACCGGCCAGAGTTTTTGTTTCTTCCCCACGAATGTTGGTATGTAGTATTCCCCAATCAAACGATTGATACTTGATATTTATTTATTAAGAGTTTCGCAACTTTTGGCGACTTGCTCTTTAACATACATCAAGATATTACAAAATACTTTTTGCACATTGTATATATAACAAGTCAGTACATTTTATGAGTATAGCTAGTACATTAGTGAGCTAATTAATAATAACAATAACATGTTTTATATAATATATTTCACAATAACAATAAGGTAATATGATAGATATTAAATAGAGTGTGAAGAGGGGGAAAAAAAAAGTGGGGGGGGGGAGGGTAGAAGAGGTAAGATTATATTGGAGATAGGGCTTTATTTTTAAATGTAGGTTAATTAACTTAATTTCTTAAAAATGTAAATGATTTTATAAAGGCTATTTCGTTCATTATTTTAAATTAACTTTAGGAGGTAAATTGGAGATAAGGCTAAATTGGATAAGGCTAAATTGGATATATTTTTGAATATAGGTAAATTGTCTTTAAGTGAGTTTGTATGGTGTTAATATGTGGACTATTTCAAACGATTGAACGAGTTCGTTAACCATCAAAAGCAGTCCATCCGGAGAGGGAGGGGGTTTAATCCGGAGCCAAAGTAGTTATTTACCAATACCAGATGTAATTTTTGTTTTATATCAACGAAACTCGGTATTCGTTGTGGTCAACTAAAGAGAAAAATGTGTTGTAAAAATAAACTAAATCGGTTTATTAGGAGGGGGGGGGTTACTCTGGACCCGAATTACTAATTTGCTCATGCCGGTCGTAATTTCTGCAGTATTGTAACGAAACGCAGTATACGTCCTGGGTATCTAATAAGGAAGGAGTGTTGTAAAAATGAACTAAATCGGTCTATCGGAAGGGGGGGGGGATTTACTTTGTACTATGTTTCAATTGAATTTAAACAGGTATTATTTATGTTTTTATTTTATTTATCTATATAGGTTATTTTAAGCAAATTATTCAGGAATGCACTGGACACTACCCAATTCTGAGGAAAGTGGTTAGTTATGCACCTCCTGCGTGACGGGCTTTTTTAAAAATTAAAAATGAATAATATAAAGAAGAAAAAATCGCTAAAAAAATAGGCTTGTAAAAAAATAGTCATGTTCGAAAAAAATAGTCTTCTCGAATGGGTTAAAGAAAGTAATTTCTGCTAAGAATACTTTAAATTTTCTGTTGTGGAGCCTAAGATCATGCTTCGTTTTGAGATTTAATTTTAAATTTTTACATAGCCCGTTCGGATATACGGAATAGTTCTACAACGAAGTGGTGTTTATATTTTAGTGTGTGAATAAACTGGTTTTAAATTTGTTAAATGTAAATATTTCAGATTGAATGAGTTAGAATGGGTTAGAGTATTGTGTACAGTTCATTCAGCTTTGCAAATGGCCGAACAGAAAGGAGAATGCGAGAGGAATTTTCGGTCTATCTGAACGGGCTACAGTACTTACAACTATTATGTTGCCTGAATTAAATCTTAGACCGTTTCCGGACCTTAGATTTTTCTAAAAGTGACAATTTCAGGTTTCTACCTTGTCCATTCAATGAAGATATCGGAATAGGTTCCGTTGTCTGAAACAATAATCTAATTTTCACGGATGGATAATCATAGAAGATAGAATACATACACGGGCTATTTGGATGTACACTGGGTTACGAGTATTTTCCACGAATCGTACGTAGAAAAAGTCCCTTTTCCTAAAACGGAAGTACAATATACACAATTCCCTAAATGTGAGCTATCAGGACCCGTTGCCTAAATCGAATCTGCAACAGGTTCCGTTCACCAAATTGGGTAAATAACGAATTCCGTTAACTATAACCGGTTGTGTTGCTTAACTCGGGCCAACTAGGTTTCGATAAATCAAACCCATTACAGGTTTTTGAGAGATTTCGTTCAGGAGTTCGGCCGTGTAGTGTCATAATATATATATAACTATATTTTTTAGCACTTTCCTCCGAAGGAAAGTAGCTATTGAGGTTGCACTCAAGACGGAATTTTTGAAAAATTTCTTCAAATCTTTATCGATCCTACCTAGTAGACACCGAAAATGACCCCCGTCAAAATTTATATATATATATATGTATATATATATATACACGTATATATATACATGTCTGTTAACACGATATCGGCCAGAGTTTTTGTTTTTTCGTCACGAAACTTGGTATATAGCATTCAATTAGGAAACAATTGCACGAGTTCGTTAACCATTAAAATCGGTCCATCGGAAGGGGGGGGGGGGGGTTTACACCGGACCCAAAGCACTAATTTGACTATGCCAGCCGTAATTTTTGTTATATTTCAACGAAACTAAGTATTCTTAGTGGTATTCTACAGGGAAAAATGGGTTGTAAACGTAAACTAAATCGAATCATTAGGAGGGGGGTTTACTCCAGACCCAAAATACCAATTCGACACTACCAGCCGTAATTTTTGTTATATTTTGACGAAAATCAGTACTCGTAGTGGTGATATACAGATAAAAATTTGTTGTAAAAATAAACTAAATTTATTTGGAGGGGGGGGGGGGTTTACTCCGTATCCAAATTCCTAATATACTCATACCGGTCGTAATTCTGCTGTATTGTAACGAAACGCGTATACGTCGTGGGTAACTCACGAGAAAGAAGTGTTGTAAAAATGAGCTAAATCGGTCAATCGGAAAGGGGGGTTTACTTTTTACTATGTTTGAATAGATTTGCCCCCAGACGTAGGTTCGCAATGCCACCGCAAGGAGCGCTATCTACCACTAGGGGGGCTGTATCCTCTTCCTTCGTCAGTTCAAATGATGAAAATATGAAGTTTTTTGTATTTATTAAGTAGTGTAGAATGTACCATGTGTAAACATAACTCTGGAATTTAATTAATTACAAAATTAATAATTGAACAGTTACTCATTACAAAAGTAAAAGAGAACTATTCATTTTTTTACTTTATTTATATAGGCCCTTTTAAGCAAATTATTTAGTAATGCAGTCTACACTACTCAAATTCTGAAAAAAGTTCTTAGTTATGCAGCTCCTGCGTGACGGACTTTTATATGAATGCTGACGTTTCGGCTTGAACTCCAAGCCTTCATCAGGGCTCGAAACAAGGATGAATAGACATATAGTACTAATTTACATTAAAAATGACTCAGCCCAAATAAAGGCTTGACATTCAAGCTGAAAAGTTGTCAAAAATAAAACACATATAAATATGGAGGGAGGGAGGAACTGCGCTAAAAGAACGACTCACAGGAACTGCGCTAAAAGTACGACTCACAGGAACTGCGCTAAAAGTACGACTCACAGGAACTGCGCTAAAAGAACGACTCACAGGAACTGCGCTAAAAGTACGACTCACAGGAACTGCGCTAAAAGTACGACTCACAGGAACTGCGCCAACTTAGTGCGTCCAGTGGCGGCATTACATGTTGAAAACAAAATTTATGGCATGGTCATTCTAAGGTAAAATAAATAATTTTTAAGCATTTAAAACATAAATTGGAAGCAAAATGACATGTTGGAACAGTATAACACTGTTCCAACATGCCATTTTGCTTATAATGACACGTAGTTTTCAGAAGTGACAAAATACTGTCAGTATAACACTGTTCCAACATGCCATTTTGCTAATAATGACACGTAGTTTTCAGAAGTGACAAAATACTGTCAGTATAACACTGTTCCAACATGTCATTTTGCTAATAATGACACGTAGTTTTCAGAAGTGACAAAATACTGTCAGTTTAACACTGTTCCAACATGTCATTTTGCTAATAATGACACGTAGTTTTCAGAAGTGACAAAATACTGTCAGTATAACACTGTTCCAACATGTCATTTTGCTAATGATGACACGTAGTTTTCAGAAGTGACAAAATACTGTCAGTATAACACTGTTCCAACATGTCATTTTGCTAATAATGACACGTAGTTTTCAGAAGTGACAAAATACTGTCAGTATAACACTGTTCCAACATGTCATTTTGCTAATAATGACACGTAGTTTTCAGAAGTGACAAAATACTGTCAGTTTAACACTGTTCCAACATGTCATTTTGCTAATAATGACACGTAGTTTTCAGAAGTGACAAAATACTGTCAGTATAACACTGTTCCAACATGTCATTTTGCTAATGATGACACGTAGTTTTCAGAAGTGACAAAATACTGTCAGTATAACACTGTTCCAACATGTCATTTTGCTAATAATGACACGTAGTTTTCAGAAGTGACAAAATACTGTCAGTATAACACTGTTCCAACATGTCATTTTGCTAATAATGACACGTAGTTTTCAGAAGTGACAAAATACTGTCAGTTTAACACTGTTCCAACATGTCATTTTGCTAATAATGACACGTAGTTTTCAGAAGTGACAAAATACTGTCAGTATAACACTGTTCCAACATGTCATTTTGCTAATGATGACACGTAGTTTTCAGAAGTGACAAAATACTGTCAGTATAACACTGTTCCAACATGTCATTTTGCTAATAATGACACGTAGTTTTCAGAAGTGACAAAATACTGTCAGTATAACACTGTTCCAACATGTCATTTTGCTAATAATGACACGTAGTTTTCAGAAGTGACAAAATACTGTCAGTATAACACTGTTCCAACATGTCATTTTGCTAATAATGACACGTAGTTTTCAGAAGTGACAAAATACTGTCAGTATAACACTGTTCCAACATGTCATTTTGCTAATAATGACACGTAGTTTTCAGAAGTGACAAAATACTGTCAGTATTTTGTCACTTCTGAAAACTTTGATTATTTGACATACGACATATTGCGGTTTCCACGACGATTTACCAAGGTCCGAAAAATAATCATTGTCCAAAAGTAACCTAAATTTAACATCTTAGTTTGGATGAATTTCAAACACGCAGAAGATATTTCAACGGAATCTGATGATTCAAAGCACCCAAACCAGTCGTTTCCTACGTTAGATAAGTCTTATCTACGTCTGCAAGTATACATACATACATTTTCTACCATTTCTATTAAACAGTGTGATTGAAATCCGGGTCATATTGTGGATTTATATTAAAGGTAAGAATGAAGTTTCACGCCCTCAAAACCGATTTCTTTCAAATTTTGTACAATAACGTATTTTGATGCACTAAACACGAATACGTTAAAAAAAACCCTTCGCATAGTTAATAGAATAATTAATAGAATTCTATTAATTTTAGCGAGTTGGATTGACTGGGGTTTTGTTATCTTCTTGAGCGAGCGTAGCGAGCGGAAACGCATAGCACGTATGCCCTTAAGCGACAGGTGACGACGGGTGAGGATGCCCTTAAAATTAACAATATTTTTGAATAAATGGTTTCTGTACATTTCAAATGAGAATTCTCTGCTTCCTAATGTTACATATCTGCGCATGCGCGTGTTTACAAACACGCTGTTGACGCCTAGTTTTATACCCTTCCTAACAGTGAAATTTAATGCTTAATATTATATTCTATTAGAATTCTATTAATTTTAGCGAGTTGGATTGACTGGGGTTTTGTTATCTTCTTGAGCGAGCGTAGCGAGCGGAAACGCATAGCATGCCTTAAAGTCGTCATTTATGCCATAAAGTCGTCACAAAAGTTGTTTACATTAGCTCTCATAACCCGCATAACACTGAACTTTAGTGCTTAATAACTTCTTTCCTAGTTAAATGCAAAGGTTTTTTTTAACGTATTCGTGTTTAGTGCATCAAAATACGTTATTGTACAAAATTTGAAAGAAATCGGTTTTGAGGGCGTGAAACTTCATTTTTACCTTATTAAATAGTTGTGTTTAAATAATTGAAAAATTAAATAAAATAAAGTGAGTTCCTCAGTACTGGCGAGTTTTGTTATTATTGATAAGACGTGGGCCTTTTGGCGTAATGAATAAATTGTACATTTAATATGTTCCGTTATACGAGTTCCTATTTACTACGAAAAGGTTTCAGAAAATTGGCTAGGAATCCCGAGCATGATTCTTCATTCATCATTCATAAAAACTTAATGCTCCGATCCAGGTACTAGAATGAGGTGAAAGCATGGACGGGCATACGCTGGGGAATGTGTAGAAAGTACTTTGTAAACAATGGAAGGAGGCCGGTGTCCGATATCAGGTTGATGAATAATTATCAATCTACCTGATCATAATCAAGAAGATAGATTGACATACAGAAAGACTAATTGATATATTAGTCCATGTTATACGGTTTTCAGAAGATGAAAATTGCATTCATTTTAATTGCAGAGACACTGTATAAATCCTATTGATCAGTATAAGTCTTAAAAAGATTATAACGTAAACACTGACATTATTTATGTATAGCCTTGTTCATAAAGTAGTTACAACTTGTACTTGGCTTACTAGTGCTCTGAAAAGAAATAAGAATGACTTCCAGACGTGTAGCAAGAACTGCTACAAGTGGCAAAGTAATGAAGTTAGGACTTAGTCTCCTGTAGCACTGAAAAGAGCCATTTTAGTAGGTTTTACTCTTCAATGCCATTAAAACTTAAAATGCCAAAAATGTACTTGGTCTACTTGTGCTCTGAACCCTCCATAAAATATATTAGTGCGTACAATGCGAATCGGACAGGAACACAGACAGACAGATGACACAAAGGATTATAATTGACAGACTATTTTTAGTGCGGTTCCTCCCTCACACAAAAGACAGGAAACGCGCTTATGAGGTTTACCTCATACCTTAATCCGGAATTAACTAAAAGAGAATTTCATGTTTCAACCTATAGATGACGAAAATAACAAGGGTCCAAATTTGTATTTACATATTTACATATATATATATATATATATATATATATATATATATATATATATATATATATATATATATATATATATATATATATATATAATGTTCCAGGTAGTTGGTAACAGCTTATTAAGTCTTCAATAGTTTTGTATTTTAGTTACATTTTTGACGTGGAAACGTTTCGGCTATAAGCCATTTTCAATCCAATTGTCTGTATGATTTCGCATTATTTTTTTATATATACATTATTTTTATATATATACACAAGACAAACACATCTAGCCCTCCGTTACAGAAGCAGACTCAAATATATAAAATAATATGTAATAATTGAGGCAATAATAATATCATCCATGAAATAATAGAGACACGAACCATACAATTTTATAAAAAATGAAATTTCCTCCTCAAATTAAATAATATAAAATTTACAAGCACATAACCTGAAGATATAATGTATATATAAAAAAAATAATGCAAAATCATACAGACAATTGGATTGAAAATGGCTTATAGCCGAAACGTTTCCACGATAAAAAGTCCGTCACGCAGGAGCTGCATAACTAAGAACTTTCCTCAGAATTTGGGTAGTGTAGATTGCTTTCCAGAACAATTTGCTTAAAATATCCTACATAAATAAAATAAAAACATGAATATTTCTCTTTTAAATTTCTAATGAGTAACTGATCAATTAATAATTTGCTTCCAGAGTTATGTTTACACATGGTACCTATTACACTACGTAATAAATACAAAAAACCTCATATTATCGTATTTTGATCTAACGCAGGAACAGGATACAGTCACTCTAGTGGTAGAAAGCGCTCCTTGCGGCGGCTTTGTGAACCTACGTCTGACGGGCTTTTCTATTGAAATATATTACAAATTAAACCCCCGCTTTCCGATTGACCAATTCAGCTCATTTTTACAACACTTCTTTCTCATGAGTTTCCCACGACGTATACCGCGTTTCGTTACAATACAGCAGAAATTACGACCGGTATGAGTATATTAAGAATTTGGGTCAAGAGTAAACCCCCCCTTCTAATGAACCGATTTAGTTTATTTTTACAACACATATTTACCTGTAGATTACCACTACGAATACCGAGTTTCGTCGAAATATACCAAAAATCACGGCTGGTAGTGGCGAATTGGTATTGTGGGTCCGGAGTAAACCCCCCCTCCTAATGAACCGATTTAGTTTATTTTTACAACAGTTATTTACCTGTGGATTACCACTACGAATACCGAGTTTCATCGAAATATACCAAAAATCACGGCTGGTAGTGGCGAATTGGTATTGTGGGTCCGGAGTAAACCCCCCCTTCTAATGAACCGATTTAGTTCATTTTTATATCTCACTTTTCTCTCTATATTACCACTACGAATACCAAGTTTCGTTGAAATATAACAAATATTACGGCTGACATAGTCAAATTAGTGTTTTGGGTTCGGGGTAAACCCCCCCTTCCGGTGGACCGACTTTGGTGGTTAACGAACTCGTTCAACCGTTTGCTAATTGAATGCTATATACCAAGTTTCGTGACGAAAAAACAAAAACTCTGGCCGCTATCGTGTTAACAGATATATATATATATATATATATATATATATATATATATATATATATATATATATAGATATATATAAATTTTAACGGGGGTCATTTTCGGTGTCTACTAGGTAGGATCGATAAAGATTTGAAGAAATTTTTCAAAAATTCCGTCATGAGTCCAACCTCAATAGCTACTTTCCTTCGGAGGAAAGTGCTAAAATGTAATTAAAATACAAAACTATTGAATAATTAATAAGCTGTTACCAACTACCTAGAACATCTTAGTTTTCAACTTAGCATCTACAACAATCTATATGTATATATATATATATATATATATTGTTGTATATATATATATATATATATATATATATATATATATGTGTGTGTGTGTGTGTGTGTTTGTGTGTTTTCTTTTAAACTATTGTACTTGGCTGGAAATTACATGTGTTTTAGCACTTTCCTCCGAAGGAGAATAGCTATTGAGGTTGGACTCGAATCTTTATCGATCCTAGCTATATATATATGTCCTAGCTATATATATATATATATATATATATATATATATATATATATATATATATATATATATATATATAGTTATATATGTGTCCGTTAACACGATACCGGTCAGAGTAGTATTCCCCAATCAAACGATTGAACGAGTTCGTTAACCAACAAAATCGGTCCATCTGGAGAGGGGGTTTACTCCGGAGGCAAAGTAGTTATTTGCCAATACAAGCCATAATTTGTGTGGTATTTCAACGAAACTCGGTATTCTTTCTGGTCAACTAAAGAGAAAAATGTGTTGTAAAAATAACCTAAATCGGTTCATTAGGAGGGGGGGGGGGGGGGTTACTCCAGACCCAAATTACTAATTTGCTCATACCGGTCGTAATTTCTGCTGTATTGTAACGAAACGCGGTATACGTCCTGGGTATCTAATAAGGAAGAATTGTTGTAAAAAAGAACTAAATCGGTCTATCGGAAGGGGGGGGGGATTTACTTTGTACTATGTTTGAGTTGAATTTAAACAGGTGTTATTTATGTTTTAATTTTATTTATCTATATAGGTTATTTTAAGCAAATTATTCAGGAATGCACTCGACACTACCCAATTCTGAGAAAGTGCTTAGTTATGCACCTCCTGCGTGACGGAATTTGTTGTAATACGGCTTCTTTCTCCAGCGGTCTTGCTCCTCTTTTCTTCGCAATATTTCGCTGGATTCCTCTCCGGCTACTTCTGGCTGTCACTCATTCTTACTGGTTGGTAAGGGAATTCCCTTACCAACCAGCAAGGACTGCCAGAAGAGGAGCAAGACCGAGATGTATATATGAAAAAAAAAATTTCAGGTGAGCGTCTCAGGTCACCAAACTTCCCAAATTGACTCACTAGAAAATGGCACCCCTCCGGGCTCTAATTTAAGTGTTACATTGTTCCAAATTGCAATAAATGACATCATTAGTGCCCTGAGGCCAGGTATACAACGTGCTCTATATGCAGACGATTTTGCAATCTACACGAGTAGTGAATCCCTAGACTTTGCACAAATTAAATTGCAGGCTACTATAAGGAACTTCGAAGTATGGTCCAATATGTCTGAGTTTAAACTTCTCAAAAGAGAAAACTAAATGTATGCATTTCTGCAGAAAGAAAAATGCAGGTCTAATCCTATATTTAACATATTCGACTACATCTTACCCTATGCAGACAATTTCAAATTCCTATTTCTTCATATGGATTGTAAGCTAAGGTGGATTGACCATATGAAAACAACTAAGCAGACATTTATAAACAGCATAAACTTCCTTAAAGGTCTTGCCAACACAGTGGGGATGTGACCGGAAAACGTTGATGAATATTTACAGGACACTCGTAAGATCCGTTGAACTATGCCTCCCCTGTTTACACCTCTGCTAGTCCATCTGCTTTAAAAATGTCGGACAGTATCCACAATGGTGGGATCAGGCTAGCTTTAGGTGCCTTCTGGACATGTGCATAGAAAGTGGGGAGCCACCGCTGTCCTTAAGACGAACAGCAAGCTGCTTGACATATTTAACTTCTATTCAAGGATTTCCAAACCACATTGTCCATAAAAAATCGTATTATTGACGAATCAAATTAAATGCCAAACGATAATACAATATCGAACCCTTCCAAGTATAGAGTGATGAAATATCTTGAAGAATTCAATATTCCCATGCCTCAAGTTAGCAGGACTGAATCAGAAACCACGCCACCTTGGTGGATTCCTAATTACAACATCAATACCACCATGTCTCGTTATCCCAAGGAAACTACATCAAGTCACGAATATTGCTCCCTGTACCGGAGGGAATCAGTAAATATCGTGACCATTTGATGTTGTTCACGGATACATCTAAGGGAGGTCGAGCAGGATATGGTGTGGTAACAGGTGCTGTTATCAACAAAAGGAATTTACATGATTCAAATTAAATACTCTTCGGGGAGCTTTATGCTATTTTGCAAGCATTAAAGATTTCACAGGGATATTTTCAGAACCAAGTTCTCATATAACGGCCTCTCTGGGTGCAGTACAAGCCTCAAGTAATCAAGAATCCATTAATGGATTAATTCAGAAAGTACGTAAAATGTGTTACGAGTTGAGGCACAAAGCATTCCCTTTCATGTGGGTACCATCGCACTACGGCATCAAGGGGAATGAACGAGCAGACCAAGAAGCAAACAGTGCTCGTTCTGATAATGGAGCTGAAGTGCAGGATTTAAAGAGGTACATAAAAAAAAAAAAATAATACAAAAATGGACAGCAAAGTGGCCACAAGGACGTACGAGATTCTTAGGGAAAAATGCAATACCAGAATATGTGATAGAGCTCTACGCCACTCTCTGAGAGATGAAGTAGCGTTGGCCAGATTGAGAAGAGGACATTCTGCGCTAACACACACTTTTATTCTAAAAACGTGTGAGATATGCGTCAAACCATTAACAATATAACATATTCTTATTTCCTGCAAACAATTTGAGAATATTCGAGCAACTCGTTATATACCACCCACCTTAGAGGAAGCACTGAAAGACGAAGAAACAACCATTCAAAATCTTTTAACCTTTCTAAAGGAGAGCAGAATATATAACTAATTATAGCCAATCTGTACTGCCAATGACCCATATGGGTAGAGTCGGAATAATTAAAATAAAGTAAAAATTAAAAATATAAAAATAGTTTATTTGAAAACGTAAGCATATTTTTGATATTGAATACCAAGGGGGGATGCAGACCCCTCATCCCACACGATATGCACATCAAACACGAAGATTGTATGCTCATTTAGAATGCTCGCCTTCGATGTAGGAATTAATTATAGAAACCATTACCGTGTAAATGCAAAATCGTTTACATGGTTTATATGAGTGCGAATAATATTTCTTTTCTGAATTATAAGCTCCTTGAAACATGAAAGGTTGTTTGACAGAATTATCACTTTCTATGTAGTTAATTCGCAGAATTATCACCCTCTATGTAGTTAAGTGACCATGGGCGTATACAGATATAAAGGGGGGGCTGAGGGGGCCCCAGCCCCTCCTCCCCCCCCCAGAAATATTCATTTCTTGGTAAAAATGTGTCATAAAACCTTAAAAATAAATTAAATAAGATCACTTAGTTAATAAAAAGTTTATTTTAGGCGTAATAGCGTTTTAGTTGCCTAAAACTATTCCAAGTTTTAACTTTTTCATATTCCATACCCTGAAAATGTTCTCAGCCCCCCCCCCCGAAATTTTCCCAGCCCCTCCCGAAATTATTTTCTATATACGCCCATGTATTTGACAGAATTATCACTTCCAATGTAAGTTAAGCGACATTTTTAATCCTCTCAATGAATTAAGATGAATAGTTATGAGGTTTATAAAAAATAAATGTTAATGGCATTATTAATGTATACAATTATAAGAGGGGGTTTAAATGTAAAATGAATTTCAACTGATAAGAAGCTGTTTATCCAGTTTATGTGATAGTTGAGAATGCACAAGAAATTTATTACATTATATTTCGCAAGGACACATAAAACTGATTCATTTTGTAACATTACGGACACTTGATGTGATTAATGAAGCAACTAGGTATGTGTATAGATTATATCGCTTTTCAAGTCCAAGCATGTTATTGGAGTTCAACATTTTGTTGTTGTGAGGAGACGAATCAGAAAACATACAAGTTAATCTTTAGACTATTGGAGTTCGACTTACCTTCTTTATGCCTGCATTCGGTGACTCCCAGAGAGAAGTCTCCTTCCTTGCTCTCGGAAACGGTAAGGTCTACACCCGGAAGAAGGTTCCAAAACAGGGAGTGGGTCTTGAAGATATCTTCTGCTCTCTTGTAGACCTCCATGAGCGTGAATTCACGTCCATCGCGTGGGTTTGTACGTGAAACATCCTGCCTGATCCCAGGGACCCTGTCCAAGGACAGACCAGGAAGTAGCCTGAAGGACTGGGAGGCGGCGATCTTGTCGAAAGCCGCTACCACGTTGGCCTTGAGCGTGGTCAAGGTACCGGCGTTGGGGGATATTCCGCTGCTGGGGGTGGTCACGCTGCTGTATGCGGTCGCGCTGCTGGAGGCGGGACCGCTGCTATCGTAGCACGCGGCTCCAACGACGAGGAGCAGAACGAGGATCATCACGGACTGCAGAGACTGGGCCGGTTAGCGGTCACCGCCGAGTGGGGACACGACTACAGCCGAACTCACCCGACCTCTTGTTTGGAAAGCAATTAACCTAAAATCTTCTCTGTTAAATTCGTTTTCGGCTGACGGTATTTAAATATCAACAACGCATAACTTTAAAGAGCAAGTTCATTGTCTTCTCAGCAGGTGAATTTTCGTTTCATTCTTTATGTTTACTAACTATCCATTTTATCATACACTTTGGACGCTTGCGTTTGGTTTTACAGGTCCTGGTTAAATACGCCAAATAAAATAATATACTCATTTCAGCACAAATTCATACAACTTTATAAATCATATACCTGATTATAATCAGGTTTGTTTACATAGCAAAGTGTAAATATATATCTATATTTATTTGGTATAAGATATTGGTAATTTACATCACTAGAAAACTAGATGATTAGTAAAGTAATTTTTTAATTTAACTAATTTTATTAAGTATATTTACTTATCATGTTTCTCGTGTTCCTGCATGCCTATTCCGTGGCTATGTCATTTGGTAGAAGGTCCCATTTCATTGGCATATATAGAAAATAATTTCGGGGGGGGGCTGAGAGAATTTAGGAGCTATGAAATACTCCATACCTCCATAGAACTTGAAATAGTTAGTCAATTAAAACGCTATCACACCCAAAAAGATATTTTTTAATGAACTAAGTGATTTTATTTAATTTATTTTTAAGGATTTTATGACACATTATTCCTTCATTTAAGGGAGGGGGCTGCAGCCACCTCAGCCCCCTCTCTTATATACGACCATGTCCCATTTCATGATATGTTGGGCAATTCTGAATACTCGGAGCAATGGAGATTCCTCGAACGCTCTGATTTCTTAAAAAATGAAAATGCTTTTAAAAAAAGATACCAGCTCAAAATCTAGGAATCCACCTAAACATCAACCGAAGATGAACTACAGGGCAACGAACTCAGAAGAGCATTAATAAACACATAGTGCGACCAGCTATAAACCTACGAATCCAAAGTAAAGAACAACTTAGTTCAGGGCCGCCACATCTCAGAGCCGGGCCCAAGACCAGATCACGGGCCCCCACTTCTCAGAGCCGATCCCCTACTTCTCAGAGCCAGAATGTAAATTCTAGTACTTTGCTATAGGACTTTGGGCATTTTAAAATTATTTTCATCTTGAGTTTTGAGTGAAATGAGAATAAAAGCCAACAATCGGTCAGCAAACTTTGCACTTTCGGTACTTGTAGTTTTATTACGACTCCTAATGAAATATACTATTCTGGGACTGCACTTGTTTTGTCGTTCATGTACATTAAAAACAATATAGATCCCATTTCAATAAATATAGGCTACGCTCGTCTATATTTCTAACCCCCATTCTTTTTACAAGCACATAACCTATACATTTTTTCCAATTAGCGAGGCCCGGGACAACTGAACCCGGTTGCCCCCCCCCATGTGGCGGCCCTGACTTAGTTTGAAGTTCAGGACAACGGACAGCATTAAGGGAAGAGCATTTAGACACAAATACTATTAGCAATTCAATACCTAGGAATACAAACTAAGAAGCAACTAAGTCGGAACGTTAGGACAACAAACTGAGAAGCAGTATTTAAGACTCAAATACTGCTTCTAGTTCAAAACCTAGGAATACAAACTAAACTGCATCTGTAGTTGAACTACTGGGCAACAGACCGAGAAGAGCATTAGCCAGGCTCGTCGCATTCCGTGTTTACTAATTAATTAATAGTCGGATTTAATTGAAACGTCCGTAAGACTTGTATTACTTGGAAAGTTCGTGTGGATTATGTAATAATATATATTATAACAGTAATTAATTCTTTGCATCAGAAAGACATTTTAGCACGTTCGCTGTCTTTCTTTAGGGAGGTAATCGTTTGCGGCTTCTACTCTATCCTCGAAAATGCTTCATATGTTTTTTGTCTATACAATCTAAGAAATTCATAGTTTGATTACCATCATTACATAGGTAATGTAACGCCTTAAGGATGCCAAACCGAAATGTACATAACACGTAATATACACCTGCCCTCTGTAACACCGTTTCATGGCTCTAGGGATTGTAAGTTTGAAAGGCCTTCCTTAGATGTTAAAAATTAATCTCTTTCACATTCTTCACACTCATATAACGAAGGAGCCAATATGGTGTATGTATATATATATATATATATATATATATATATATATATATATATATATATATGTTCAATGAATATCAAACCAGTGAAAATAGGATTGTGGAAAACACAACTTTCTCCAAGGGCTTTGGCGAATGAATTATTCAGAGTGTAAGTGATTCTCATACCATGAACTATTCTCCCACGGTGGAGGGCGTGGAGGTATGGCCCTGTTTATGGGAGTTCATGTCACTCATGAGGTATTCAGGGCAAATATGTTAGTTCTAGACGGTAGATACTGGTGCCGGACAGTAAGATATGTGGGAGTGCTGGACGTGGTGCGCAAACTCTTCAGCAAGGCATTTGTTTCAATGAAAATAGTATTTTTTTAGTTAGCATCGCTTTGGCAGGATGGGTAGATGGCTGGATTGCCGGTGAATCTAGTTTCGAAAGCGCTTGAAGCTGATTGAATTGTTTCTACGAGTTGTTGCTCTTGATGGTCCGCTCACCGTGGTCCTTAAGGGAATATCAAGTCGAAAGAGTTGTTGAAGCCATCGGAGGTTGGTACCCAAAGATGAAGTCACCCATCCAAGATCCCGTCTCAAAATGTGTCCCTTGCTGTGCAAAGAAGAAAAGGGGCAAAAAAGAAGCAGTAAGATATCTTTTGATAAATTTAATAGTATTCGTTCCAAAAATACAAAAGATTCTAAAATATATAAGTGTTTTTAGAAATATTCTTTTAATTTTTATATCCCCCCTCCCATTATTTTGGACTTTCATCCCGTACATTATTCGACTTGAACCCATTTATGTTGAAGATATCACTACAATATATATATATATATATATATATATATATATATATATATATATATATATATATAAACACACACATAAGCTTGAATTACCGTTATTTTCCTGATCTGTGGGTTTTGAAACGTGACATTTTCTAGACGGAACTTCCGGATTGAATCATGAGGTCAACCTTGTAAGCGGGTTTCCTTCCTATGGAGGGAGGAAGAAAAAGTGCTAAAAAGTAATCCGTACATTTTACTTAAAATGAAAACCTTCATCATCACATCTATAATTTATTTGTAAAGATACACATCGTCCCTTCCATGTCGAACTATCGAATATGAAAAATCTCGTTTTTCAGATTCGAGACTTTGCTCTTGGATTGTGGACAATACGGCTTGTCGTAGATTGTCGCAACTCTAACCCCTTTAGAATAGCCTTTAATGCCTTAAATAAAGTATCGCAATTTTTCAATATATTACCTCATCAAGCGATAAAACATGTTCGTTCCTTAATTAGTTCCGATTTGCATATTCGTTAGTTTGACATGGTAGGGTTGATATGTCCATGTAACTGTCAATAAAGCAGCAGACCTGTTGTAGCTTTAGTTAGTTCCTGGTTTCTCCTTCTGAATCTAGCGGAGATGCGAGAGGAATGACAATGCCAGACCTATATCAGGCACCCTAGCTAGGACAATGCAAGCCTATATCGAGGACTGCTTAAGGATGCCTGGGTGTCTGTACATTCCTTCTCCCGATCTAGAGCAGGATCTGGGGGAAAGTTTTGTCACTTCTATCACCATCACGATATCAGGCATGCATTTCCCTTGTGTTTCCTTATATCGTCGCTACAAATGCAAAGTATCGAATGTGAAAATCGCCACTTTTCAGAGTGGAAAAGCATTTATTCATAACTTTTTTTTGGACAGTCAAATATTCGGCAGATTTGACCTTTTGATAGTGGAATACTTTCCCTTTAATAGAGTGATCTATGATTCAACAATTTGCCGTGCATAAGTCCAGCGGAAATCAGTAAAGATTGACAGTGATAGATGCATTTTTTCACATTCGTTACTTTGCATTTGTATTGACGATATTTTATTTATTTATTTTTTTTTTATTTATTGATTATAGGTGCTTCTACTGCCAAGGTCATTAGCACCTCTGTTTGTTTGTTTTTTTTTTGTTTTTTTTGTTGTTGTTTTTTTGCGGAAGGAAGTTGGCAACTACTGCACATTTAAAACTACTATTACAGATACTATTTACATTGGCTCTTCGTTTTTAACAAATATTAGAAGAACCATTAACCCTAACCTACCACTAAAACTAAAACTAAATAAGCTATTTACATATTTACACGTTTAATCCCTAATACTCACTCATACAATAAATACATTCATACACAATATACATACACTCAAATATATATATACATACATATACATACATACATATATATATTTCCATTAAATACGAGCACAAGTCATATGTACACTCCAAAACAAAACTTCCACTTAATAGTAAACTTACACAACAGATAATTTCAATACAGTTATATCAGGCTATACATTTTGATATATTTTAAATAATCTATCAGTCTCTTTACAGATGGCTCACTTCTAGACAACAAGTCACTAAGATTACTTGCTAGTTGGTGCCGAAGCCTAGCTTCCTGAAGCGATGCGCAGTCCACCAAGATGTGTTTTACATCAAGGAGGTCCCCACATCGCGAGCATTGAGGCCTTCTGCGCCCAACCAGGTGATAACCATGTGATAGACGAGTGTGACCGATCCTTAGTCGTGTTATCACTACGTCATCTCGTCTCTTTGGAATGCTCATTGGTTTCATGGTAGTTACAGACTCTTCTATGTTTCTAATGAACAGAGGTTTGTTATTATACTCCTCCTGCAATTTTTGCTTCACCAGATGTTTGAATAATTGTTTGACGTCATTGATGTGTAGAGGGGAGGCAGGATCAGGCGCTACTGAGGCTGCCTGCCGCGCCAACTCGTCCGCCCTGCCATTGCCACCAATGCCAGCATGTCCTGGTATCCAGAGGAACGTTACTATCGCTCCTCTGGATCGTGCAGTTGTAACTAGATTGATGATTTCCAATAACAGAGGGTCTTGAGTAAATTTATTCTTGAGAGCAATCAGAGAGCTATATGAATCGGAGCATACTAATATTCTGGATTCAAGGTTCCCGTATCGTTCTAAAGCTATTTTAATTGCTATCAGTTCTGCATGGAATATGCTTGTATTTGGGTGCAAGTGGACCGAGTGCTGTATTTCATTGTCTATGAATATACCGCACCCGACCCCGTTGCACATCTTTGAGCCATCTGTGAAAATCATTAAATGTTTAGTATATCTCTGACTCGCTTCGAGGAAACACTTATTATAAACAGCCGATGAAGTACAATTTTTTCCATATCGAGCCAATGTGAGGTCAATAGAGAGATCTGGGATAACCCATGGTCTTGTAAAGGGGCGTTGGATCGCCATAATGTTATCCCAAGAGCCGTTATAACGCAGCTTAGCTTCATCTGCTCTCACAACCAAAGGTCTAGTTATAGTCCGCCTAGTACTATAGATGCCTGATAAAGCGTCGCTCTGTACCATATCATGTAGGAAATGATTAGTTTTAGTCTGCAGCGATGTTGTGTACGTCAATGCCAGTAGATTCCTCCTATGTTCTGGAGGTAGATGTCCGGACTCCACATAAATGGAGTCCAATGGACTTGTTCTGAAGGCACCAATGGCAACTCGAAGTCCTGCATTGTAGAGTGTATCAAGCTGCCGGAGCCATGATTTACGAGCAGATCCGTATATTGGACACCCATAATCAACTCTGGACCTGATAAGTGCATCAAAAATCTGTAAAAGTACAGATTTTTCGGCTCCCCACTTTAGTCGTGACAGAGTTTTTAGAATTCGGAGCGATGCCTCACATCTCTGAACAGCATGACTAATGTGTTTTTTCCATCTCAATTGCTTGTCCATTACCAGCCCAAGAAATATGTGTTCATCTTTGAAGACTATCTCAGAATCACCCATAAAAAGATTAGGGTGACTATGAGGTTTACGGAGTCTACAAAAGTGAACACCTACTGTTTTCTCGGGAGAGAGTGTTAAACCTCGTCTTACGGCCGTTTCATTAACCACATTAATCGCTTCTTGCAGGTTCTGGGCATCAGAATCCTCAGGAGGATGAGGAACAAACAGAGCGAGGTCGTCCGCGTAGAGCGACCTGCCTATCCGCTCCCCCACACCATCGGCAATTCCGTTAATTGCTACCAAAAAAAGTGTAACACTCAACACAGATCCCTGTGGGATTCCAATCTCCTGCACACGTGGGGTTGACAGAGCGTCACTTATTCTGACTTTAAATGTCCTTTCCTCAAGAAAACTCTTGAGGAACAGGGGCAGCCTACCTCTGAACCCCCACCCGTGCAGTCGACGGAGAATGTCGTGTCTCCAAACTCTGTCATATGCCTGTTTAATATCAAAGAATATCGCAGTAACATGTTGGCGGGAGGTGAAGGCATTTTGAATTGTATGCTCCAATAGCATCAACTGGTCTTGAGTGGTGTATCCTTTTCTGAAACCGGCTTGGTATGTGGATATGAAATTATTTATTTCTAATTCATGAACCAAACGGTAATTCACCATAGCTTCCAGGAGCTTTCCCATACAACAAAGAAGTGATATAGGTCTGTAGCTACCTGGAGACTTTGGGTCCTTACCGGGTTTTATGATCGGTATGATAATTGCCTCTTTCCAAGCCTTGGGGTACTTAGCACTGGTCCAAAGTTGATTAAATAACTCAAGTAATTTTATAATCGCCTTATCAGGGAGGTTAAGGAGCATTTCATACGGCACCCCATCACATCCCGGTGAAGATCTCCTAGATGATGCCTGGAGCGCCCTTTCCAATTCTTCAATTGTGAACGGAGCATTGTAGTCAGACGAAATGTCATCGATCGTTCCGAAGTCTAGAGGAATTGATTCACCGTCGGCCTTTATTTGTAGGAACTCGTTCGTGTAGCTCGAAGTACTAAATGAGGAGCCGAAGTGGTCTGCAAAAATTCTTGCGACCACCTGTGGCTCATTGGTATATTCTCCATTTTTTAGGAGGAATGGTATTTGGCTCTTGAAATACCTGCCACCAATCGCTCTAATTTTTCTACAGACTTCGGAAGGAGATGCATTTCTCGTTATAGATGTTACATAATTCGCCCAGGATTCTCTCTTCTTTTGGAGTTTTACCCGTCTTTCTATTGCTCGTGCTTTCTTGAAGGAGATAAGGTTTGCTTCAGTGGGTTATCGTCTGAAGCGGTTAAATGCCTTCTTTTTGGTCCGATTAACCTCCCTGCATTCCTCATCCCACCAAGGAACAGGCGGTCTCCTTGAGTGGTATGAGGAAAATGGTATTGACTGACGTGCAGCATCGTTTATTGCTAACGTCATCTTATGAAGGAGATCCTCTGAAGAATTAGCCGAGTCGGGTAAACAGATTAAGTCTTGGTATTTATTCCAGTCGGCAAGTTTAAAATTCCATTTTACAGGTTTCATATGCTCACTATATCTCCCAGCATGGTTTATTATTATTGGGAAATGATCTGACCGGTGAAGGTCCCCAAGCACACTCCACTGGAGATAGGTCCCAATTGATGGACTTACGACTGAAAGGTCGATTACATCCAGTTTTCCTGATGATTCTGTAAAGTGGGTGGGTGAACCATCATTGATAATCACAAGGTCCACCTCCTCAAGGCCACTGTACAGTAGGCGGCCCCGAGCGGTGGTCCTTTGTGATCCCCAGGCAACATGGTGAGTATTGAAGTCACCTAGCACAATTATTGGAGGTGGTAATTGATTAATGAGGTCTTTTATGTCATTTATATTATATCCTCTTCCGTCTGGAAGGTATAGTGAGCATATTCTGCACCTTATCGGAGCCTCCAGACGCACAGCGACTGCTTGTAATGGTGTTACTAGACTAATAGAGCGAGCTCCCAGATTCTCCATAGTGTACAGAGCAACATCTCCGTGGCTTCGGCCACCAGGTAGTATTCTTGGCTCTTTGTGTACACATTTGTAGCCACCCAACTGACGGGCCGCTCCTAGAGGAAACTTTGTTTCCTGAAGCGCCACCACTAGTGGGTTATAAGTTCGTAGTAGGTAGCGCAGTTCGTCACTATGTTCAGTAAAGCCACGTATGTTCCACTGAAGTAATCTATTTAACTGGGACATTTATTTGTTTTTAAATTATATTTGGACCGACTCAGCAAGTTGTTTCCCGGAACTGCGATTTTTCGCTTTTTCCTTTACTTTCTTTCGCCTCCCCTTTAGAGGGAGGAAAGGGCCACCTCCGTGAAGAAGAAGGAAGTTTAGGAATGCCAGATGTAGGGTCTATTTCTTTTACCGATTCTTCATTTTTCTCCACCGAAATGGAGATATTTAAAGGGGGGTTAGAGGTGGATGGTATTGTACAAACGGGTGGGGGACTGATTGGGGGTGGGAGGGGATTTGGGGGTTTCGGTGTTTCAGGTATAGAGGTTTTGAGGGATATCGGTTCTTTCGGATTTTTTTTTTTGTAATATTTTTCTCTTTTACTTCTTTGCAAGCCTCATTTTTGGCTGCACTGGAGTATGTACCTCTCCAGGCATAAGATGCACTTCTAGCAAGTACTCTTGCTTCCTTGAACGTCAAATTTTTTATTTCAGTCCGCATTTTTTGTATTTCATTTTCTATTTTGTACTCTATGCAGTCTTTAGAGCGTGAATTGTGGGGGCCCTCGCAGTTTGGACATTTGGGAGGAGAAGGGCAAGTATCTGGATTATGGGATGGATACCCACAAATACATATCTCCCGCTCTGATTTGCACCTCATCGCCGAATGTCCAAACCTTTGGCACCTAAAACACCTCAATGGTGGTGGGATGTAAGGCCGGACTCTTAATTTGTAAAAGGCAGCTTGTATATTAGTAGGGATTTCAGGACGATTAAATGTCAGCATAACGCTTCCAGTAAATTTTAAGGTATCATCCTTGCTGCTCGCTGACCTCTCCTTGCGGAAAAATCTGCGGACAGCAATGACACCCTGATCTTTTAATCCCTCCAATATTTCTTCATCTGATGAGTGCTCAAAGTCTAAGCAGGTAACCATTCCTCTGGAAGTGTTCAGTGTTTTATGCAATTCTGCCTTAACACTAAACTCTCCCAGAGTTTTAGTCGTTAGCATATTTTCGGATTGAACCTGCGTAGTTGTTTCTATTAATAATGAGCCATTTGCCATTTTACTGATTCCGGCCACATTACCATGTTCCTGTAGTATAATTTTGTTAATTAGAAACGGAGATACCTTGGTAAAGGAATTGTCATCCGCTCTGCTCAAAACTATATACTTCGAGAATTTTTGCTCTTTCGTGACAAGTTCTTCGAGTGGCCTTTTGTTTCCTCTTTTTATCTTCTTTTTCTCAGGAGACCTCGACGGCAGCCTATAAGGGGTCAAAGTGTACTGAGAAATCGAATTTTCCTTATCATTACTCAACGTCTGGTTCATATCAGTTGTATTCTGACCCGAACAAGACGCCATAGTTAAACTATTTCCTACAGCTTCCTTGAAGGTAACTGAGGTTTTGTTTCCATGAGACATCGGAGGGTCCATATCCATGCGTATGTCGCCCAGAGGGTCCTGCATTCCCTCTGGGTTATCCTTTAGGGGCAATCCGGCTGTATCCTTTATAGTGCTTGTAGGTACGATTTTTTTAAGTGACTCAGACCCCTAATCTTCGTCACCGAGTCTGCTGGTGGGGCTGCCACCTGGGCCGGCAGACCGACACAGTTCCTCCCGAAGGAGAGGATCCGTTCAGCAGGGGAGGTGTCCCTGCCTCATCACGGATCCCCGCCTCTGCTTTTCGCCGTTCATGTACTCTACAAGAACGTTGCCCAGGGGGTACCACGGGGAGGAAAAGCAGTAGGCGTTGACGGGAATCAGGTATACTAGGAGATGCTAAGCAGTGGAATAGGGCACTATAGCTTAGCAGAGCTCCCAAAAGAAGTCGGACGGCTCCCATATCCGCACGTCCGCTCCAGCAACCCTTTAGCCCGCCCATTTACCCCCCATTGACGATATTATAACAACATTCGTGAAAGAATATTATGGATAGTCACGACATGCTGTATTTGAGAGTCTGCCGTCCGTTACTTTAGCAGCTATTTAGGTTGTGTGGACGATTAGCAAAATTTCTAGCGCGTTTCCACCCTCCGTATAGGGAGAAACATTTACTCATGACCTCGAACCGATTACACTATCAAGAAGTATGGACGAGAAATGTTGACATTTCATAAAATGTTGGTACGAAAAATTGAATGACAAGGAGTGGTGTGGCATGGTATAAAGTTGTATGATTTGAAGTCGTTTTATATGAAGGGGTATGACGTGAACGTTGCTTAGGGTGAAGTGTCATAACTTTGAGTCGCGTGGAATGAAGTGGCGTGATATTACATGAAGTACATGTAATATCACGCCACTTCATGACATGAAGTTGCATGACATAAAGTTGCATGGCATGGCATAAAGTTACGTGACATGAACTGGGGAGGCATAACACAAAGTTCTGTGGTAGGAGATAAGTGCCTTGGCATGAGGTCGCATGACATGAAATAGCTTGGCATGACATAAAGTGGCGTGGGATGACAGAGAGGGGCATGAAATGACGTAGTGTCGCACTATGTGTACGTCATGAAGTAGCGTAACCTGACAAAGTGGTGTGGTATGGCATGATGTGGCATACCAGGAAGTGGCATAATATAAATACGTATGGAATGACCTGAGGTGGCTTAGCATGAAGTAGCGTGGCATGACATACATTGCCATGGCATCATATTGCATGGATAAGTGGCTTGGCATGTATATACAAATTTGAAGTACACTTTTTTTGTGAGTTATGGGTTAAGAACTACTAAGAGCCTCAAATGATCAAACTGGACTAAAAAACAACATCTCCCTGTCTGATTATAACTTTGAAAGTGTGTCCAGTTTCACTTACTTAGGCTTCTATATCAACAAGGAAAACAGGATTAGCTACGAAATACAAAAAAGAATAATGGCTGGCAATAGAGCATATTATGTAAACCTCAAGCTCCTCAAATCAAACATTGTCTCAAGGAAGACCAAATTGAAGCTATACAATACTCTTATCAAACTGGTTGTTACCTACAAGTCGGAAGCATGGTGCCATCCATCTACAGACTGCCATAAGCTAAGGATTTTTTAAAGACGGATCATTAGAAGGATATATGGTGCAGTTAAGATAGATGGAAAATGGAAGATAAAGAGTAATGCTGAAATCGCAGCCATACTGTAAAATCAGGATATTGTTAATTATATAAAAGCGGGTAGGCTGCAATGGGCGGGTCACATTGTGAAAATGAAGGAAGAGAGGTTGCAGAAGAAGATGTTGGACATGGCAATCTTAGGAAAAAAGAGGTGGCCAAGAAGCCGTTGGAAAGATGAAGTAGCAAGGGATGCTGCTAAGCTGAGCATCAAAAATTGGACAGATGGAAGGGCATAGTCCGGAAGGCCAAGGGTCACAAAGACCTGTAGAGCGGGGGAGTAAGTAAGTATGGGTTAAGAAACCCAGAAGAAGATGGGAGTTCCGGAATGCATCTTGAGGCCTACCTCATAAGCAGGTTTCTTCCCTATGGAGGGAGAGAGGAACCCCGCTAACACAGTCTGTTGGAAAATGATAGAAATTACACTCATTCTGAAGACTGGGTCATTAAAAAAAAAACAAAAAAAAAACACGATTTAACACCCAAGATCTCAGATTTTAATGAAACTTGGCTTGTTTGTTCCTTTCATGGATATAAGTAAGGATATAAAATAGTCTTGCTCTGTCTCAAATGTTTTGTTTGTTTTTTGTTTTTTTGTTGCTTTTCTCACACCCTGCTAAAGTTATTTAAATTTCAGTTATCCTTGATTGGGAAAAGGAAATTTAATTTGTTTTTCCATAGAAAATAAATTACACCTTCCTTATTTACCAACTTTTTATTACAAACCTTCAATAGATAATAAAACCAGAAAAAATATTATTATAACCGCAAAAAGTCTAAAAATGGCCAGAAAAAAGTCTAAAGTTGTAAAATGAAAATTTTTGTAATGAAATATGGCATTCCACACTAAGTGTAATATCATCAATACGCAAAAATATAATCACAAATGAGAATAACATCTCATGACCATAACTTTTAATTATTGATATATTTTTAATAACTCTTAATAAATGCATACATAAATAAACATATAAATGATTTTAATTCGCTCTAGAAATAACTTTAGAGATGATTTTAGAAATAATTTTAGTCTAAATAAATTTTAGAAATAATTTAGTTCCAAATCTTTTCTGGAACTAACAGGCATAATTAAATAAATCATTTTAACAATTTAAAATTATAATAATTATAAAAATGAGAAGATCAGTAATAACTGATGAAGTATTATTATTAAGAAACGAAAAATTAACACATTATCAACTGTTCGTCTCCTTTCTCCTAGGACCAAAAGAAAATCATGAATTCTTTTCAATGGGCACACGGTGTTTTTTTTTGTTGTAACTCAAATTCAAATACACTAAACTTACTTTCAGTAAAATAAACGTTTATAAATTTCAAAAAACCGCTGTTATCCTTTTGGTAAGAGAAAACAGCCACCTAGGCCCATGAAATGGTATCACAAATTAGTGATACCATTTTACCACAAAGTACTTTGTCACAAATTAGTAACCAAAATTCCTTTTGGAACGGTACTATTAAATGGTATCAAGCTGGTGAAATAATAAAAAATAAACTTAAAAAAGTTGTAAATGTAGTATTTTCTTAAAGTACTCCATGTTTGGTTTCTTCTTTGTCTTCTTATCCCTCTCTCTCTCTCTCTCTCCTTCATGTTCTTGGGTTGTAGGATTATAAGGAGTCGTAGTGATGGGGGGGGGGGTTTGAGAGACTTCCTGTTTCTCAAAAGTTGGCATCCATCTCTCATTATAGCTACTTGGGTTTTCACCTTCAGATTTTAAAACGGCTTCAAGAATTTCCTTTCTACAGCAGCAAATCTGCATTTCTCTCCATTGGTTGTATCTTGGTCTTCGTTTTGCTGAATCAGTGGTGAGCCTTGGTGGTAAATTATCTTTCAGCTGCCTCCCCATTAATAACTGAGCTGGTGGCGATATGTCAAGGACTTCTGCTCTACATGGATTCAGCTGATCACTACAAATATAAAAGTGAATGTATTACTACTTGTAGGATTCATGCAACAATGTTGTACTAAGAAACTTGTTCTTAAGGTACATCGATGGCTTACCAAATCTACAGATGGAGCTGTTCGCTAAACTGGGAGACCGGCACCGTTTATATTCTTCAGTAATTTGGCATAAATTTACCACATTGCTGAGGAAAGTGCCTAGTTATGCAGCTCCTGCATGACAGACTTTTATTTATTTCAGTATCAATTAAACAATTTTCAAACTATTGTAATAATTTGTTTAGAGAAGTTTTGTCATTAAATAATGATTTATCTTGATAAATTTAGCCTCACTTTGATTATAGATTTCAAAATATTGATTCTAGAGGGATTAAATTTATCATTTTCTCAACGTGTTTTCCAATTGGAAATTTTGTTGACAGAAGTTTGAAAATTACATAATTGGTACCTACTGAAATAGATTTATTTATTTATTTTTTTATGGCGCTTCGACAACTAGGCCATTAGTGCCGACATCCAGGGTGCAGCCAGGAATTTTCCCAACGAGCCGTGATGAGAAAATTCCTGCCGCTGGCGGGGATCGAACCCACCATCTCCCGCTTATGAATCTAAGGCGCTAGCCAATAGACCACGGGAAACCCCCTACTGAAATATTTCATATATATCTATTTAGATATTAACACTTTCGCTGCGACAGCTGTAAATGTGAATCCGCTCCATTTACGAGCCTTGTGAATCTAATGGGAAAAGTAATGGAGGAGTGTACTTCGGAAGGGACACTCGTAAGCGGGTAGGATCGCTAGTGTCCTTCTGGAAGGACACCCACAGCGAAAGTGTTAAAAAACAAAAGCAATGCAATATGCTCAGTTATTGTATTTAATAGAGGATGAAGGCATACATATTTTCAACTAATACAATATAACTCACAAGAAGAACACAAAACTTCTTTAAACAAATTATTAGAAAAGTTTGAAAATTATTTGTCAGCTAAACGAAAGGTGGAATATCAAAGATTCAAATTTTTCACTAGAAAACAAATGGAAGGGGAACCATTGAAGCAATTTGTTACAGATCTTAAAAACAAAGCCTCAAGTTGTGAATTCAATTAATTAAAAGAGGAATTAGTTATTTATTTATATGTGTAACAAAAAGGCAACAAAGGATTAGCGAACCTTCTCCCCGATCTGCTAAACCAAACAAGAGGAAAGGAAGTAATGCAAAAAATCTCACTTTAAGACTAAGCAGTTTAGATTTTTTCCAGAAACAAGGTAAAGAGGAAGTAGAAAGTCAACCAGCAACACCGGACAATGAAAAAAAGAAGCTAGAGAGAGATGGGAATAAAGACCGACAGAAATCACCATAGCATATAAATCAATACAAACAACATGCGGTACCAAAATAGAATCTGGAAACGGACAACATAAAAAGCAAAAGTAGCAATGCAAGTCTATTTAGGGTATGTACTCTAAATTTAAGGATATTATTAGGAGAGGAAAGGAAAACATTATTGGAGTGTGCGGTACAGCAAATAAAATGGGATTTGATTGGAATCTCAGAAATCAGAAGAAATTGTGGGAGGTGTTAGGTTTTTAGTGAAGGAAGAATGGAAAAATAAAGTAATAGGTTTTCATGAAATTAGCTCCCGAATAGCTGTATTAAAAATAGATATAGGGAAGAAAAAAGTATTTGCACTTGTTTAGGTTTATGCACCAACTGCAAGCCCAAGTGAAGAAGAAAAGATAAACTTCTACAATGATCTCCGGAAAACAGTAGATCCTCTATTGAAAGCGCCAAAAGACACTATTATGATAATGGGCAACTGGAATGGTAGGATAGGAGAGCGAGCCTATGGAGAAGAAATCTAATGGGAAAATCTTGGGTTGGCTCAAGAAATGAAAAAGGCGAAGCACGTGTTAATTTTGCACTTAACAACAAACTGAGAATTCTCAACGCCTATTTCCCTAAGAAGAAGAAAAATAATTGGACTTGGCGAGCACACAAAGACAAAAAAATACGAAATAGATTTCATGATAACAAATAGTATGAAGTTGTAAAAAAAACCAAAAAAACAATGAAATAATTGCCAACCTTAACTTCAAAACTGATCATTGTATGATTCGTACAATTCAAAGACTTGACAAGATGAAGCAAATCAGACTACTTCCAACAAAACAGCGCAAAGCAGAAAACATAAATATTGAGGAGTTTCAAGAAAAAAAAAATAAAGAAATTAATCATTCCATACCTAGATGTAGGTAGATGCGCCGTTAAAAAAAAAAAAAAAAAAAAAAAAAAAAAAAAAAAAAAAAAAAAAAAAAAAAAAAAAAAAAAAAAATTAATCATTCCTTGGAAAAAAAAAAGAAAAAGAAAACAAAAACTCTAAGAGCTATACTCTTTATTTATAAAAGAGTTAAAGAAATAACACAAATAATGAAAGGAAAAAAGGGCTAAAATCAAAAGTCTCCATTAATACTCTACAAAAGTTAGAAAAGCGAAGAAAATAAATAAATCAGGATATTTCATGACACAATTGACAATTCTAAACTGGGAAATAAGGCAAAACATAAAAAAGGACTTAAGGAGATAAAATGAATAGAAAATAATAGAAATATTAGAATCGAGTAGATTAACCAAAAAAATAAAAATAGAAATGAGTGAAGGGCGTGTTTGGCCTGTAAGTTATGAAGACAAGGAAGGAAATTTAATAAGTAACAGAAAAGACATGACCCAGATTGCTACAAATTTCTATGAAGAACTATATGATTTTGAAGACTTCAAAACAATACAAAGAAGTAGCAACCTAAAATAAATATTAGAACCTGTGCCCTTTATTTTTAATGGTGATAGAGAAAATGCTATAAAGCACCTGAAGAAGAGCAAAAACCCTGGTGAAGATGGCATAACAAACAAAATATTAAAAATAGGTGGGGATGACTTTGTGTGAATTCTAGGATTATTTAACTCATAGGCTTTCACGGTCCGAGTCATTACAAATATTATAGTCTTCTGGTATTGACCGTGTCACAAGTCATACTGCCACTTTCCTCAGGGCTTAGTCTGAGAATTACTCTAGGATTATTATTTAATAATATCCTTGAAGCAGATGAAATCCCAGAAGTATGGAAAATATCAAAAATCATTTTACTTCACAAAAAAGGTGATAGGAAGAAACTGGATAACTATAGACCCATCCCCCTAGGATCAACAATAGGTAAACTCTTTTCCAGAATAATCCAAACCAGATTAACTATGGAAATAGAAGAAAACATACCTAGTGACCAAGCAGGATTCAGGAGGGTCTGTCCTTGATCATTTACAAACCGTTAACCAACTTATTGAAAAAGCAAATGAATACTGTATCAAACTCTTCCTAGGTTTTGTGGATTTTTCAAAAGCCTTCGACAGCATATATCACTCCAATATCTCCATAGGCTTAGAGTCGATTGGTGTTGAAAAGAAATATACTTCCCTGATTGAGAAATTATACACAGGAAACACAGGATTCATTTCAGGTGAAAATAGAGGAGAAAAGTTCCCTATAAAAAGAGGTGTAAGACAGGGTGACACACTATCCACAACTATCTTCACAGTCAAGTTAAAAGAAGACTTCAACGAACTGCAGTGGGATGGAATAGCATTTACAGTAAACAACAAAAAATTAAATAAGCTCAAATTTTCAGATGATGTAGTTTTAATCACCTCAACAGAGGATAAACTTATTAAAATGATTTTTGACTTACAAGAGAGTAGTATTAGACACGGCCTATACTTGAATACCAGTAAAACAAAAATAATAGCCAACTAAAATACTAAAAATCGGACATCACTCTTCCCAAAAATCGAAACTGCTGAAGAGGTAATACACCTAGGACAAATAATCTCCTTCATAGTTAGGGAGTCAAAAGAAATTGAAACACATATTGCAAAAGCATGAAAGAAGTATTGGATCCTAAAACCAATATTGAAGGGCAGCATTAATACTGACTTATAACGAGGGACCGGATTTTTAGAATAAAATAAGCATCCGATTAGGTTTTTGCAACAGGCATTTTAGGTCTTTTTAGGTTTTTGTTTAAAAATCGATTTTAGGTGATAAAAATGTTCTAATAGGTTCGAAAATAGGTTCAATCTATTAAAATTAATCACCAATCATTTTTAATTTTTAATTATCATTGATAAATTAATATGTATATTTTGATCATAGAGACATAAAAATAAACAACAAATAACATTATTTTATAGAATAGTGGCTATATTGAAAAGGGGAAAAAATATGAGGAAATAAAAATAAAATATGAGTAATTTTTAAAAAGAAGAATAAGTAGTCCAAATGGCTAACGGCCATAGCCACGTTCAATGCACCGGTTCCCTTAGATCACCGAAGTTAAGCAACGTCGGGCGTGGCTAGTACCTGAATGGGTGACCGACCACGTGATAATAGAAAAGGGTGGCAACTTGTAGATAATAGCCCTAATGTTGATACGCCATTAAACACACACACACACACAACAAAAAAAAAGTAGTACAAATATTCAACAACATTTTTATTTAAACAACAAATTGACTTAAATCTATACAAATAAATAAATTTTATTAATAAAGCAATGTTAAAAAAGAGGGAAAAATTATTTAATAAAATATACATTAATCAAAAAAATAACATAAAATATGTTAAAAACAAAATAATGAAATCGTGGAAACTTTTAAAAGGGAAAATATGAAGCTAAAATAGGTATCTACTGTTGTTACAGTAAATTACCATATAGGTGCCCAGATTTTCTTAAAGAGGTTTAAACAGGACAGGAAACACACTCCTATGAGCGGAAAGAATTAACAAATACAAAAATTCTCACACCAAATTTTCTTTGTATTGTCTATTTTAAAGATTAGGTATGTCTTGGTCAATAAATCGTCATTTAGGTGATTTTAGGTCATAACAGCAAGAATAGGTTATTTTAGGTTTTTTCAAATTTGCAGGAATGATATTACAAGTCGCGAATCATATAAATACCCGAACAGTATCCTGTTTAGATGAAAGGAAAAAAAAAAGGTGAAAACCTAAGAATCCGGTCCCTACTTATAACATATAGTATTTAATAGCTGTATTGTTCCAGTACTGACTTATGGTTGCCAGACATGGTCTCTCACAAAAGCAGTCATTAATAAGATTGAAGTGTGCCAGAGGGGTATGGGGCAAAGTATGCTGGGCATAAGAGAAGTGACAGGCTAAAAAATACGGTACTTAAAAAGAGGATGAACACTGTTGACATGTTAAACCATTGTCTTTTTTGTTTAAATTATCATTTCCCCCCCCCCCCCCCCAAAAGGAAGGAAATTCTGAGGTGTCTCATTTAAAAGCACAATTGGTTTGATCCATTCCTTACACCTTAATAAGTCCTTTATTTACATAATCATTTTACAACGTTTTGGCCTTCAGGCCATTTTCAATATCTAGAAGGAAAATAAAGTAAGTGTTACAATATAAATAACCCTCTAATTAAACAATTTATATTAATTTAACCCTATGACAATTATTTTGTACTTTAGTTTACCTTAATACTAGCAGCCTCTTTTTTAAAACTTTTAAGTTTAGGCTTTGTCATCCTGGCAATTCTTTTCATAAAAACTAAACATTATATATTATTATTATTATCAGTTATGCTAATTCCACGATAATTACACTTGTAATTAAAACTTTACATCAAATTTTATAAGCAATCAGGGAAGAATTGCTAAGGAAAAATAACATAAGCTGGGCAAAGCGTGTTATTGAAGGGGTTCCGCTTCACAATAAAAGGAGAAAAGGGAGGCAGAAAAGAAGATGGGCCGACATATTTAGGAAGTTGGAAGGTTCGACCTGGAGTAGAAAAGCCAAGGAGAGGGACTACTGGAGGATGAAGGCTGGCGAACTCTGCTCCTAGGTTTGTTAAAAGACTTTACACTCCCTAGCGGGAAAGTATATATACTGTACATATATATACGGTTTTGCATCAATTTGTATTTTATTTTCATTATATAATATTAGCAGTATCTATACATATATAAATAAAGACCTATTATTATTATTATTTATAAGTGGGATTAATAATGATTCCTTCAGGGAAAAGATCTTAGAGATGGAACAAAAAAACCATATATGATACTATTAAAATGGCAATAACTATTGAAAAATCTAGGGAACAGTCAAAAATAAAAAAAAGGGAGAAGATTTTACTCTAAAGATAATTGAAAAAATAAAAAAAATATGTAAATCCCACACAAAAAAGAAGATATAACTATAAAACCAGGCATCAGCCTTATCCTGGCTAGAAAAGGGTGGTGACCTATAGATAACCCGTCCTAAAATTCTGAGTTAATTATAATGGACGTTAAAATTTAAATAAATAAATAACTATAAAACCTCTACTAAATTAAAAATAAATAAAAAAATTTGATCCCTCAAAATGAAATGGATCTGGATATACTAACCCTACTTTAAAATGCACAGCATTTAGTGCTAGCTGTTTTAAATGTCGTAGAAAAGAACATTTTGATTCTCAATGTTTTAATAAAAATCCCCAAAACATTAGAATTATTTTTTTGTTTTTTGTTTAACGGTGTAGCAACAATTGGGTAACTAACACCGGGCTATCTACAGCTTGCCGCTCTTTTATAATGCCAACAGCACGTGTTCGGTCACCCATTCAGGTACTGGCCACTCCCAACGTTGCTTAACTTCGGTGATCAACGGGAACCGGTGCATTCAAGGACGCTACGGCTGTTGGCATTAGAATTATTAACAATGTTTTTAGTAGGTACAGAAGAAATTAAAAACAAATACTTTGTAGATAAAATAGATTCCCTAAGCACAGAATGGAATATCAACCTTCTTTTGGAAAATGAATCATATGTGAAATTTAAATTAGACACAGGGACTATGGTGAATATAATTAATTTGAATATTCTACAATCCATGAAAATTTCAAGGCAAGAATTATCCAGAACTAATCAAAAATTAACCACGTTTACTGCTGAAAAATTACATTTTCCAAGAAAAATATTTTTAAATGCTCACCATAAAAATAAAATAATATTTTTAGGATTTTTTGTTGTAAATTCCGAAACTCCTTGTTTATTAGGCCTTGATGCTTGTGTTCAACTTGACCTAGCAAAACTGCTAAAAATAAGACAGCCTTGGCTTATCACACTATCAAATAGAAACATAATTTTGATTCTGAAAACATTAGCACATTAGGTAAAGAAAGAAATAGAATGAAAAGAAAGATTCAGCAAAATATCCATATCATAAAAAATTGAAAGAAAGTGGAACATCAAAAAAAATGAAATACACCAGCTGAATAATATTTTCATTAACTTATTTGATACACAATAAAATTTTAATTAGGTAGATGAGTTTTTTTTTTTTTTTTTTTTTTTTTAAATTTTTGAGACTATATTTCTTCTAGAGATTAATTTTAAACATATTACATATCGATTTTCAATCAGCTGACTAGTATCGAATTCTTTCAGAATATGACCAGTCCTCCTTCTCCTTAAGTTGAGGCTGGCAATATTTTTTAATTTTTAAATTGTACCACAACCACAATTTATTGTAAATAATGATATAGCCAATTTTATATATCATTTGATATTAGTAGAATTCATTTAAATAATATGGTTGTATTTTTGCATGAGGAGGCCCGGTAGCTGTGAGCGTTAAGGCATGAGCACTTATTACTCCGTGCCAAAGGTCGTGGGTTCGATTCCCACTAGGACTAGGGGTGGTGGATTTTCGTTCGAAAAAATAAAAGGCATCACCCTATCCCGCTGGAAAAGGGTGGTAACCTATAGATAACCCATCCCAAAATTTGTAGTTAATAATAATGGACGTTAAAATTTAAATAAATAAATAAATTTTTGCATGAATCATCATTCATTTCTTTACACTCTAATGAATATATATTTGTACAAGAGTGTTCAACTCCCAATACTGTAGATTTAGATATTAACATAATTAAAATTTATTAAAGACCTTTGGTTATTAAAAATTTTAATATATCATTTGAAATCTTAGATTTAGTAAATATATCTCAAATAGAATTCGATCAATTGTCAGTAACTTCATCTCTAGACATATACAGGGTATTCTAGTAAGGAGGTGATTCTAGACATAATTTCCAACAAAAAATATCATTTGAAGGGAAAAACAGTTATGTCCTATTTTATGTTTTTTTTTTTTTTTTTTTTTTTTTTTTTTTTTTTTTTTTTTTTTTTTTTTTTTTTTTTTTTTTTTAACGTTGTCATGTTTTTTATTGAATAAGAAAGGATTGCCACAAGGTCCTTAAATTCTAATTATGCCATCATAACATAGATAAAATTTATTTTTAAAAAACAGTGATTTAATTCACTAAAAAAACAGTGATTTAATTCACTAAATCCATTGACAGAAAATACTTTCTGGACGTCCAAAAACGCACTTCTCTTTTTCTCAATGAATCGAAGTGTTAAGTGCTCACGCCTTAACACTCATGGCCACCAGGCCTCCATATATCATACAGTTACATCTCTATGACACACTGTTACATTTCATATACCATAAAGTTCTATGTCATGTGGCATACAGGTTCATGTCATATGGCATAAAGGTGCATGTCATGAGGCCTGCAGATGCAGGTCTAGTCAGGTGGCAGGTCAATGTCATATGCATTAAAGGTCCATTTCACTTAGCAAGCAGGTCTGTTATTATTCATAATTTTTCATCTACTCAATATTTTATTTTCATTTAAAGCCTATGTTTTAAGTCAAGGACATTTAGAAATACTGAAAATATTTTTAAGGTCTCCCACTAGCCATGGCTGAACCTATAGTGGACAAATATATTTTGGGCATACAAAGAGGCAGACATTTTGTTAAGGTTGAATTTTTTGTCTTTTATGTATGAAATGGAAATAAATAACACAATACTTCTGTCCAATTCTCTCTGGGACAATAACGTTTTGCTAACGCCCACTGATTGAAGGTATGTCTTCTGGAATGTTCAACACCTTAGTACCTTCCTTTGTGTGTCCTATTTATATTTAACTTTGGTTGTCACATTTCTTGGTCATTACACTTCAAAAGGTTTGAACTTCTCTATTAAAGATTGATTTTGTTAGGTTTTGTTTACTTTATTTTGGAAGTTATGACGGTTTGAAATCGTAATACTACCGAACCGCACAATACATAATTCTGAACTATTCTAATCACAATGGAGGTAACGGGGTTTCCCTGTGGCAGAGTGGCTCTCTCTTGTGCCACTGATTGAGTCCCTCTTGTGGGAGGTTGACTTTCTTAGCAATCACATCACTGAAAAACTTTCATGAATATCTAGAAAGGGTGACAACCTTTAGATAGCCTATATATATACGGATGTGCCTTAGTGCACAATGGACTCATAAATTATCGAAACGTGCTAAGATGACACAGGTCCTGAAAGGCGGATGTTTTCCATTCTTCTCTCAACTAAAGTTGTTCTTGATTGAGTCTGGCCACATTAAATTATCGAATTAATGAACTTTTCCATTAATAGTTTGAAAAAAAAACTCCCAGGAACTGCGTCATCTTAGCGTGGTTCGGATCTTATCCCTAGAGTCATTTGGAAAGCTTGAAACAAAAACAGTTATTATTTTGGTTAGAACTTTCGAGAAATAATTTTATGGCCCCAGATACGTGAGCGATGGCAAGGATACCTTTACCAGGAAAAATTACCCAGGCGTTCTCAACGTCCGCTCCAAGAAAACACTATTACCAAAACGTTTCTCATTTTCTTGTCTTCTTTTACTATATTACCAATTTTACAGATAAATTAAATTAAAAAAAAAAAAAAAAAAAAAAAAAAAAAAAACCAACAACCAATTAAAAAGTTAGGTAAACTGAGACAAACCCCCGTTCAAAAGAACAAATCCAGCAATTTGGAAGTTTTAAGCACTTATTTCTCCGCTAGACATCGCCCTATCGAAAATTACATCAGAACCTTTTTGGTGGAAAACTTAGTAAACTTTCGAATGTTTACCTTCCAGTTACCACGATTTCTCGAGATGTTTTAGAAAATATACCAAGATCCGAAAAGCTTTCATGTTTATTCATACAATTTTTTTTTCTTATACTTCTTTAACTCGAAATGTAACCAAAATTTAAATATTTAATTTAGATGAATGTCCAACATCTGGAACAAGTTTCAACTGAAACAATCGTTTCTGTATACCCAAACCGAAAATTAGTTTGTTCTGAAAAGAAGTTGTATTACTTTTTCTCGTAAACGGTTATAGATATCGCTTTAATATATATATATATATATATATATATATATATATATATATATATATATATATATATATATATATATATATATATATGCATATATACAAACTTGAACCACCGTTATGTTTGTGTTCTGAAACGTGAAATTTTCTAGTCGGCATTCCCGGATTGCGTCATGAAGTCAACCTCATAAGCGGGTTTCCTCTCTACGAAGGAATGGAGGAACCACTCTAAAAAAACGTAAACAAGCTACTGAGAACTCTCTCTCTCTCTCTCTCTCTCTCTCTCGTTGTCAAGGACACTTAGCGGTCGGAAATGATCATAAGAACCTAGATGCGCGCGGAGTCGTGGATCATTATCAACGGGGAAAGTGGCTTGTTTCGCAGCGTTGTTGGCTTCTAGTTAGAGTACCATTGTGGGAAAATTAGCGAATACTTTATAATGATCTAAAAAGTCAAAATTGCATTGCTCGAATGGGTCCGGTGTTGTCACCATGCCCTAAATTTCTAGACGGCACTTCCGGATTGTATCATAAGGCCAACCATCTCATAAGCAGGTTTCCTCCCTATGAAGGGAAGGAGGAAACGGGCTAACATGTTGATCTGTTTTGGACATATAGGTAACACATAAAATAAATATTCTTGAAGGTCATTACGGCATTCTATCAGCTCGGAAAGGTTTTATAGAAAATAAAAGTCATTTACTACACTGATATTTAAACAGTCCAAAGAAATGTCCTCGGTACACTAATATATATATATATATATATATATATATATATATATATATATATATATATATATATAGGGTGGATTGTGATGGAAATGTTTCAAGGTGGGACTTTCTTACCTTGGCTACCGAGTTTCGTTGCAAGTAATCAAAAATTACGGCCAGTTCGCGAAATTACTAATTTGGTTCCAGAGTAACCCCCCTAATGGACTGATTTATTTTATTTATTTTTTAAATCTTTCTTTGAACAGTTTATTTTATTTTTCAAGTTATGTCGTACCTTAAATGTTCATCTAAGAAATTTGTAATTTTACAATTTCGCTCTCGAACTAAAAATATAAACTACAGCCTTCCATAAAATTTAAACAAGTTCAAATTTACTCACATATGTAGAATCCGTGTTTTGTATAGCATTTACACAAAACTTAAAAAGCAAACCTTCATCTAAGATATAAAATCAGTGATCTTCTTCTGGCGAACCGAATTAAAACTGCTTGAAGAAGCAATGTTTTGCCATTCGCACGTACCACCCGACATACCATGTCAAACTATCGAATATGCAAATCGGAGCAAACTAGAGAACGAACATATTCTATCCATTGACTAAGTAATATACCAAAAAATGGGCTTATTCGATACTTTATTTAAGACACTAAAGGCTATTCTAAAGGGGTTAGTGTTCTGACAATTAGCGAAAAGCCGTATCGTCCACAATCCAAGAGCAAAGTCTCAAATCTGAAAAACGAGATTTTGCATATTCGATAGTTTGACATGGTAGGGACGATATAAATTTTACCAGCGATCAGAGTCTTAGTACAGTGCATTTTAAATTTCAGTGTACAAGAATATTTTCTTACCTTTAATCCCTGACACATCAGATGCTTTATACGCACTATAAAGTCAATATATGGCATTATAGAGCAAAACACCGTCTATTCCAAACAGGGATCGGTCCTAATTATTTCGGATCAGCGCGACTTAACTGTATATATATATACGTTTTAACGGATATCATTTTCGCTATCAAGTTCGGGGTATCGATGAAGATTTTAAAGAAATTTGTCAAAAATCCTCACATAAGTACAACCTAATAGCTAATATCTTTGGAATGTGAAATAAGAGAAGTACCATACAGTATGAGAAGGTGTTCTACCCTATCGGTAACACCTGCACAGCTGTGAAGATGAAGCCATGGGTGTAAAAGGGTTAATATGCTGAGGTGGATATACACCGGATCATTACCCGAGTAGGTAGCTTTCTACAGATAATAGCAATTTGTTTTTTCGTAGCCAGCTGTAAATTTCTAAGGTAGAAATTGTCAGGGTTCAGTCGTTGTGTCTTAAAAGACTAAATTTTTTACGTGAAAATGGGTTTTATTGTTTGCCGCCATTTTGGCTTGAAACTCAGCCCTTCATCAGGGCTGTAAAACAAGTAGGACAGATTCAATACTAACATAGGCGTATACAGAAGATATTCAAAAAAGTACGTCACGCAGGAGCTGCATAACTAAGCACTTTCCTCAGAATTTGGGTAGTGTAGACTGCTTTCCAGAACAATTTGCTTAAAATATCCTACATAAATAAAATAAAAACATGAATAGTTCTCTTTTAAATTTGTAATGAGTAACTGATCGATTATTAATTTGCTTCCAGAGTTATGTTTACACATGGTACCTATTACACTACGTAATAAATACAAAAAACCTCATATTATCGTATTTTGATCTAACGCAGGAACAGGATACAGTCACTCTAGTGGTAGAAAGCGCTCCTTGCAGTGGCTTTGTGAACCTACGTCTGGCAGACTTTTCTATTGAAATATATTACAAATTAAACCCCCGCTTTCCGATTGACCGATTCAGCTCATTTTTACAACACTTCTTTCTCATGAGTTACCCACGACGTATACCGCGTTTCGTTACAATACAGCAGAAATTACGACAGGTATGAGTATATTAGGAATCTGGGTCCGGAGTAAACCCCCCTTCTAATGAACCGATTTAGTTTATTATTACAACACATATTTACCTGTAGATTACCACTACGAATACCGAGTTTCGTCGAAATATACCAAAAATCACGGCTGGTAGTGGCGAATTGGTATTGTGGGTCCGGAGTAAACCCCCCCTCCTAATGAACCGATTTAGTTTATTTTTATAACACATATTTACCTGTGGATTACCACTACGAATACCGAGTTTCGTCAAAATATACCAAAAATCACGGCTGGTAGTGGCGAATTGGTATTGTGAGCCCGGAGTTAACCCCCCTTCTAATGAACCGATTTAGTACATTTTTATATCTCACTTTTCTCTCTATATTACCACTACGAATGCCAAGTTTCGTTGAAATATAACAAATATTACGGCTGACATGGTCAAATTAGTGACCATTTGGGTTCGGGGTAAACCCCCCCCCTTCCGGTGGACCGACTTTGGTGGTAAACGAACTCGTTCAATCGTTTGCTAATTGAATGCTATATACCAAGTTTCGTGACGAAAAAACAAAAACTCTGGCCGCTATCGTGTTAACAGACATATGTATATATATATATATATATATATATATATATATATATATATATATATATATATATATATATAAATTTTAACGGGGGTCATTATCGGTGTCTACTAGGTAGGATCGATAAAGATTTGAAGAAATTTTTCAAAAATTCCGTCATGAGTCCAACCTCTATAGCTACTTTCCTTCGGAGGAAAGTGCTAAAACAGAAAAACATTGTACAGCAAGAGTGGGCTATAGCAAGAGCTTAAATTAGAGGTAGATAAATACTGGTTTAAGACCTAGATAGATGGTTAACATGGATACAGATAAAAAATAAACAAATAAATTACAAAAAATAAATTTGTTTAGAGCCTTCTGCTCAAATTCAGGAACATAAACATGCTTTAGATCCACGGTATAACATAATATGTTATACCGTACATTGCATAGGTATATATTATAGTCTTATTCTATATTAGTCTTATTTTTCGTACATGGCCACCGCGCACGCGCGAATGCCAGCGGACACATTTTTGTGTTCCTTTTTTGTAACATACAGACTTCTTTTTCATACATGGCCAATGCGCATGCGCGAACGCCAGCAAACACTTTTTTGTAACGTGTTTTAGGCTTACCGATGAGAAGAAGGAGAACTATGCCTGAAGGATGCTTAATCATTTCTGACTGTGGTTGATCAGGGTAAGTTTGGGGGGTTGGAGTGGGTGGGGGAGGAGGAGTCTTTGACAGAAATGTGGTAGTAGAGCATCAAAGAATATAATAAAAGTGTGATGATTAGAGCCCGGAAGTTAGTCAAAATGTTTTTTTTTTGTCTGAATGGATGTATTGAAGAATCAGATAGAAATAAATATGTTTCCGTGCATTTAGGAAGTGTAGAGACAATTTTGATTTTGCCTTTTCTGGCTATTTTAAGATTTAAAGCCTTTTTTTGCCTTTTTTGCTCATTATGCAATTTTTTTCTGCGATTTAAACATTGTAAAAAACACATAACGAATTTCGAATTTCAGTTCGTCGAAAACAAAAAAGGTTTCACAAATTAAATTACATTTTGCCTTCACAAATATCAATTCGAAACCTTATTTTCGCAACCCTTCCTTGGTAGAAGGCATGCACAATAATGAATAGCAGGAAAGAGAGATGATGAGAGAAGTACGTCTCCTTCCTCACACCCCTTTTGCTGTGACAATGGTGTAGTTACCTGGTATTCCGGATTTAGAAATGATAAGATAATGCAGAGGAAGTTTTTCCATTATGAAAAACATTTTCCTTAGAAGGTCTATGAGAGTTGATACTTTGAAAAAGCATCTTGTTGTTGCTTGTAAGAAGGGAAAGTAAGAGTAAGTACACTAATTCTGTGATAAATTGATAATAAAGAAATGAATGAGTATTTAAAATACATATTTTCATTAATCATGAGTGAGATTCCTCTTTGCCTTCACTCCTAATAAATGCCTATTTTAATTACAGTACTGCCTATTTTCAGTATTTCAAGTGCCTTTTTGCCTGCCTATTTTAACCAAAAATAAATGCCTATCTTCCCGGCTCTAGTTATGATAATGTAAGAGGGGCAGGTATGGAGGGTTTTATTGCAGGCGGCATAGAGTTTTAGCAAGATATTTTATTAAGAAATAGAGGCCGAACCCTGACAATATTTACCTTCGCATCACCAACGGTCAACGATCTCCTTTCAAAGCTTTATATTTCGATGGCTGCTTATGTCAAAGTAGGTTCCAAACTCTTCGGTTGTGTTTTATAACCACTCATTGCACATAACTCAATTTTTAGCATAAATATGCTTTAGCGATGACTAAACTGATAAAAAGCGTTACAAAAAAGTGTCCGCTGGCGTTCGCATATGCGCGGCGGCCATGTATGAACATCGCCACCCCGCATATGCCTATGTAACCACATAGCATGTGGTTACATAGGTTTGTCGGGTGGACCTAAAGCATATTTATGTTCCTGAATTTGAGCAGCTGGCTCTCAACGAAATTAATTTTATGAATTCTCAATACTAATATATCGTCGATACCAAAGCAAACTAACGAATATGAAAAAGTGCATCTTTCATTGTCCATCTTTAATAATTTCTGCTCGACTTATTTACGGCAAATTCTTCAATCTGACTTCACTCTATTAAAGGGAAAGTATTCCACTATCAAAAGGTCAAATATGCCGAATATTTGACTGTCCAAAAAAAAGTTATGAATAAATACTTTTCCACTCTGAAAAGTGGTGATTTTCATATTCGTTAGTTTGCTTTTGTATCGACGATATATATATATATATATATATATATATATATATATATATATATATATATATATATATATATAGGTAAATACTTACACACATTTTGCTAATATTATTTTTTAATTTTGTTAGAAATTGTCAAGAGAAAGTTCCATCGTTGGCCATGTGAATTATTCAGGAGCTATAATGACGTGTTTAAGAAAATAATTTTCGGGAGAACTTTCCCTGGGGTATCGAACCTTGACAATCGTTGAATGTTATTCTGTAGAGTGTGAAATATTAAATAAATGTTTACAATCTTAAATACAACAATTCAGGATTATTTTGATGTTTCATTTCCATTATTTTTTTAAAAGATATGAACTTGAAGGCTATGAGCGCTGTGATGTGGCTAGAACACATGCAAATTGTTATGACATACACGTCAGTTATATATATTTTTGAATGTATGTAATTAATTACCAAATGTTGTTTCTCTTTTATAATATGCCCAGGGCTAATGTTGATTTTAGAAAACGTGATGGCAACCAAACGACCTCATTTTTCTAATGATTTTTTATCGGAATTCATCGGAACTTTTTTTTTACGCGTTTCCGCCAAAGGGAGGAAACCCGCTTATGACACAATCCGGAAGTTACCAAGAAATGACACTTTTCAGAAACCTTGAGTTTCTTCTCTCCCACCCGAGACTGTCCCCCTCTAGCAGGCTCAAAAGTGGTCCTTTTTTGATAAAGTTTCGTACGAAAATACTTTTCTCATTTTAAAGGTAAAGTAAGTTAACCAGCAGAATCTGTTCACCGCAACATAGTTTTTGGAGCGTCATTCGTGCAAAAAAATCATAGTGTCTAGGTTTATGTGTTGAAATGCTTGCAGGTACTCGTTTTAAGGTTCCTTAAAGTAGGAAAACGAATTAAACCATTTTTAAATGGATATCTTTAACAGTTGAAAAATTGATACAACTACTTTTCCAAACTAATTTTCAGTTTGGTTATTCAGAAACGTTTGATTCAGTAGGCATTTGTCCCAGACGTTTGACATTCATCTAATCTAAGATTTTTTAATTTTGGTTGCGTTGGAAGGCAAGGAAGTATTAAGAAAAAAGTCCGTCTCGCAGGACTGCATCATCTTAGCGCGGTTCCGTTCATATCCCTAGTCTAATTTGGAAAGATTAAAATAGAAGCAGTTATTATTTTGGTTCCACCAGTCTTTTTTTTTAAATTAATTATTATAATGGCGTGTCAACCCTTAAGGTCACTAACGCCATTCCTGTGAGTTGTAAAGTCTTGAAAGATCATGATTTACAATCTTACCTGGAAGGGTCTGCTACACTAGAAACGAACCCGCTAGTGACAAGGTCTTGGAATCTTGGAAACCCATATCTCTAACATTAAATTGTTTTTCCTATTTTTCTTAACTTGTTTTATTTTCAAATACATTATCCAACAATAAGCAATTAAAAAATAACAAGGAATAAAAAACAGACAAAAAGAACAGTTCGAATAAGCGAAATCAATTACTTTAAAGTTTTAAGCTCTTATTTCTCCGATTGACATCGCCTAATCAAAACTTTCATTTAATAAGCTTTCTAATGGTATTCTTCCGTTTACCAAGATTCTCAACCTTTTTCGAGATATTAAGGAAAGTATACAAAGTTACCAAAACTTTTTTATGTCTGTTAATAAAATATTTTATTCTAACCCTTCCTTAACTCCAAACGCAACCAAAATTTCAACATATTAGTTTTAATGAAAGTAGAAGATGCAGTAAATGTTTCAACTGAATCCCATGATTCTAAGTACCCAAACCAAAAACGGCATTCAAAAATTATTTTTTCAGTTTTCTCGAAAACGGTTAAAGCTATCGCCTTGAAAATGGTTTCATTCGTTTTCCTAGCCCAAGAAGCCTATAAAACGAGTACTTACAAGCTTATGAACTCAAAAACGTAAGCGTTACGATTTTTTTTGCGCGAATTTCGCCCCAAACGCCATCTTCCAGTGGGCGGATTTTGCTGGTTAACGAACTTGACCTTTCAAATTGGACGAAGGATTTTTGTACCAAATTTCATCAAAATCGGACCATTCGTCTTCTATCTAGAGAGCGAACAGACAAATATATATATATATATATATATATATATATATATATATATATATATATATATATAAATAAATATATACATATATATATACAAATTTGAACCACCGTTATTTTCGGTCTCTAGGGGTTCTGAAACGCGAAATTTTCTAGTCGGCACTTCCGGATTGTTTCATTGTATCAACCCTATAAGCGGGGTTCCTCCCTATGGGGGAGGGAGGAACCGCGCTAAAAATGTAGTAATATACATGAAAAGTTTTCATATTTTGGTATATTTTCTAAAATAGGGATTACGTTTTAGCAATCATAGGCTTCCAGGTATTCGTTGTGTAACCTTGGCAAACGTAGGAATCCATGTTTCTGGCAGTATCGGTAACCGTTCTTGAGAAAAACTATTACTTTACTACTGAATAAAACTAGTTTTCCTTACTTATTTTTGGTTTGGGTATTTAGAAGCGACGGATTCTGTTGAAACTTGCCTCAGATGTTTCTAATCCAACCATACTAAAATATTTTTATTTTAGTAGGTAACAGAAAACAAGCAGTTTTGGTAATAGAGTTTTCCTGGAGCGAACGTGAAGAAAGATTATGGAATATTTTCCGCTTTGGATAAGGTTTCTTCCTTCTCTTTGATAATTAATTTGTATGTTTTACGAAAGATCAAAACCTACCACTAAGTGCTTCTATTTCTTTACTAATGGCTCTAGGTATATGGACGGAAACGCGCTCAAAGTCAAAAACGTCTACCAGCTGTCTGTCTGTATGTTTGTCCCTTATACAAATCCACACCGTTCGTCCGATTTTGACTAAACTCGGTACACACGTAGATCTTAATCTGGGGAGTGCCGTAGGCTAGGTCAAAAAAATCTACCAGCTGTCTGTCTGTATGTTTGTCCCTTATACAAATCCACACCATTCGACAAATTTTTACGAAACTTGGTATACATGTATGTCTTGATACGGGGGGTGTTATAGGTTAGGTCAAAGTCGTCTAGGACTCACAGTTGGGAGGCCACGGGTTCATAACAGTTACAGATTCGTGTTATTAGATTTTAATAATACTTATTTGTTGTCTAATTTATGTAGGCTTTTCTATACGCAGAAAGTAGGCGTAGCATGGCACGCCGGATAACGGCTAGTAGTTAAATAAAAGGGGCGTCGACATTTCTTGTCTGCACTTTCTGATTGCGTCCCCGGGTCAATATCATTAGCTCGTTTTTATCTCATTGGAACCCTAAAGGATTTAAGCTTTTAAACAAATCCAAATCCTTGTATTTTTTCGCCACCACACCATCCCTACTTTCTCTTGCCCCTCCTCCACTTCGACATTCTGGCGAGAAGTACAAACACTGATCCAAGTAAAGGTGCCAATGAGAGAGAAAGCGTTCAAAGCACCGCTTGTACTTTGTAGAATCGTTCGCTGGCTGAACTGCATCGGACATCGAGACTGAAATATCTTAAGATGGATTAGGTTGGATCCTCGTCGCGAGACATGTGCTGCTTCCAGATGGACTCCGTGCTCTGCATACATCCCCTGTTTTACACCTCACGTCGCGTATCGTCTAATTGAGCTTTCGCCGACCCGGACTCTGGAAAGCAGTCGAAACAATCGATGCCTCCTCATTTCGTTGTGGAATAGCGGTTCTTTTCTTTGGTGATAAATACCGCGTGTGGAAGCGTAAAAAAAAATCTGTTAAGAAATTAGATTTTTTGATATTTATATTTTATAGTGAACCAATCTTCTTCAATCCAATATGTTTCAGGCGGAAGGTCAATGAAAGAGAATTAAGAAAGTCAATTCATTTTATTTGTTCTTGCTCTACATGTTTCACACCTTAGGTGCCTCTTCAGGAGCTAAAAAACTCAATTACCTAAAACTTCTAGCCTAATTTAGGTGCAGCCTAGCAATGTAGGTGCAGCCTAGCAATGTAGGTGCAGCCTAGCAATGTAGGTGCAGCCTAGCAATGTAGGTGCAGCCTAGCAATGTAGGTGCAGCCTAGCAATCTAGGTGCAGCCTAGCAATGTAGGTGCAGCCTAGCAATCTAGGTGCAGCCTAGCAATGTAGGTACAGCCTAGCAATCTAGGTGCATCCTAGCAATGTAGGTGTAGCCTAGCAATCTAGGTGCAGCCTAGCAATGTAGGTGCCCTCTAAGTGGCCCAAGAAGCCTGTATTATGTATAAATGGACGTTCAAATTTAAATGAACAATGTAACACTTGTTTAACATTTATTATTTTATTTTTAACGCCCCTTTATTAATGACAGGTTCTTGTTGGAAGACCAGCTTCCCGATTATTGTGGCGCGTAAATCTCGTTTTTCAAGATTTTTTTTAGGGGGTGTTTTCAGGAAATATCAAAGCATAGTATTAACTGTTTGCAAGTTTTCCAAATGACTCGAAGGGCATGAACGGTCACACGCTAAGATGTTGAAGTTCCTTTGAGTCGGACTTATTATCAAATAGTGAATCTCATTGACATTGTAAGTAACCAAATTTTATGTGATGGCACTTCAGCTCTTTCCAAAAAAAGTATTGCTAGCACCCGAAAAAAAAGTACAAGGGTGACAGCCGAAAAAATATTATTATTTTTTCTAATGGGACGATGTCCCAGAATGAAGTATTTTTTTCATTCATTCAAAAAAAATTCGCGATATCCGGCTTCGGTAGATTAAGCCGGTTTTCGGACGCACCAGGTTTGAGCGTGAGCAGGTGAAATCTTGATACCAGATCAATTTACGAAATTAGGTTTCAGGCCCGAACCCCCATCGAAAAAAAAACACCTTATTAATGTATTATTCCGATTCCTAAGATGTGGGTTTGTTTTCCAATTGTAGCAAGTTGAGTTCTTTCATCCATGTACTTACTGAAAGAATTCCCTCCTCCTAATGTAAAAGGTATAAGGCTATAGATTGTCAGGCGCTGATTACCTGATTTCAGATGCGTGGTAAAAATAAAATGGCAAAGGAATAAGTGTGTCATATTAGCTAGTTTCCATATAATTTGTATCCTTCATATGTCCTGGAAAGGTTGGAATAGAAATTCTTAATATCACTTTTTGGATTTTTGCAAACCGAGCAAGAGTTTGGCTTCTTGAATGGTTGGCGCAATTATTAATGCACAATATTAGATAACAGGTTCATCTGTATTACATTGACGTTTTTACTTGATACTGGTTAATATCATGAAACCGTTGTATCTTGATACATTTTATTTTTGTATTCACTTATCAGTTAAAATATTTTCTATTAAATTATGAAATAATGGACCAAATTGCAGCACAAACCCCAAATTTTAAATTAATCCGAGAAATAGCCCCAAAAATAATAGCATAGCTGCTTAAAGATGACCTAGACCATATCAACAAAACATCCTACAGTTCCATATATAGTGCAATTCATACCTACAACAGCTACCTTCTAACAAATATGGACATAAACAGACACAGAAACATCCTACAGTTCCATATATAGTGCAATTCATACCTACAACAGCTACCTTCTAACAAATATGGACATAAACAGACACAGAAACATCCTACAGTTCCATATATAGTGCAATTCATACCTACAACAGCTACCATCTAGCAAATATGGACATAAACAGACACAGAAACATCCTACAGTTCCATATACAGTGCAATTCATACCTACAACAGCTACCTTCTAACAAATATGGACATAAACAGACACAGAAACATCCTACAGTTCCATATATAGTGCAATTCATACCTACAACAGCTACCTTCTAACAAATATGGACATAAACAGACACAGAAACATCCTACAGTTCCATATATAGTGCAATTCATACCTACAACAGCTACCTTCTAGCAAATATGGACATAAACAGACACAGAAACATCCTACAGTTCCATATATAGTGCAATTCATACCTACAACAGCTACCTTCTAACAAATATGGACATAAACAGACACAGAAACATCCTACAGTTCCATATATAGTGCAATTCATACCTACAACAGCTACCTTCTAACAAATATGGACATAAACAGGCACAGAAACATCCTACAGTTCCATATATAGTGCAATTCATACCTACAACAGCTACCTTCTAACAAATATGAACATAAACAGACACAGAAACATCCTACAGTTCCATATATAGTGCAATTCATACCTACAACAGCTACCTTCTAACAAATATGAACATAAACAGACACAGAAACATCCTACAGTTCCATATATAGTGCAATTCATACCTACAACAGCTACCTTCTAATAAATATGGACATAAACAGACACAGAAACATCAGTCAACTAAGATTAGCGAACAAGAATATACTTTACCACAGCATCCACCGTCAAAGATTCAAAATACTAATGAACAAAATATGTACCAACTGTGAATTGTAACAAGAAGACTTGGAGCATCTGCTGTGGGGTTACTCCAATCTCAGAAATACTCTGAAACCCATTATTGATGAACACACCAAGAACTCTGCAACATATTATTTCCTGACCACCTCTAACATCACCGATATAAATGCCTTTTGCATTTACTTGGAGAATGTAATGAAGAAAAGAGGCAACCATAACGTATAGTGGCTGAACCGAACAATCAGATCTTAATTAATTTATATTATAAAAGCGTATTTTATTTTCTTGTTTTATAAGAGTCTGCTCTAATTTACTTTCCATGAATTGTATATACTTACCCCGACCATATTTGTAAGAACAATGTTCAATTACAAATAAATATTATTATTATTATTATTATCAGCCGGAACGCCAACTAATAGAAAGTCCGACTCGCAGGAACTGCAGCATCTTAGCGCGGTTCCGTTCTTATCCCTAGACTCATTTAGAATGATTAAAATAGAAGCTGTTATTATTTTGGGTACACATTTATAGAAAGGTCTTGATTTACGATCTTACCTGGATGGGTCGGCCAACCCTCCCTAGGAAGGACACCGCTAGGCAGTTGAAAAGCTATATCTTGGAAATCCATATCTCTAACATTTTATATTTATATATATATATATATATATATATATATATCTTTATATATATATATATATATATATATATATATATATATATATATATATATATATATCTTTATTCGAAAATTACACAATACATCCAGTATTTTTTATAATTATTTTGTTCTTGATTACATGTCTTGAAAGACCGATAGGGAAAAAGGCCCATTGGCAAAACCTATTGTCTTAAACTTTTAAAACAAGTTACATTTACCCTTAAAGTAGCTATTTACAATTTGTTAAACATTGAATTGTTTTTCTTATTTTTCTTAACCTGATTTATTATCAAATACATTATCCAACTATAAGCAATTAAAAAATAACAAGGAATAAAAACGGACAAAAAGAACAGTTCGAATAAGCGAAATCAATTACTTTAAAGTTTTAAGCACTTACTTCTCCGATTGACACCGCCTAATCAAGGCTTTTATCAGTACATTTTTTGTAGAGCATTTAGTAAGCTTTTTAATGGAATTCTTCCGTTTCCCAAGATTCTCAACCTTTTTCAAGATATTAAGGAAAGTATACAAAGTTACCAAAACTTTTTATGTCTGTTAATAAAATATTTTATTCTAACCCTTCCTTAACTCCAAACGTAACCAAAATTTCAACATATTAGTTTTAATGAAAGTAGAACATGCAGAAAATGTTTCAACTGAATCCCATGATTCTAAGTACCCAAACCAAAAACGGTATTCAAAAACTATTTTTCCAATTTTCTCGAAAACGGTTAAAGCTATCGCCTTGAAAATGGTTTCATTCGTTTTCCTTTGCCAATAAGCCTATAAAACGAGTACTTACAAGCATATGAACTCAAAAACGTAAGCGTTACGATTTTTTTGCGCGAATTTCGCCCCAAACGCCATCTTCCAGTAGGCGGATTTTGCTGGTTAACGAACTTGACCTTTCAAATTGGACGACGGATTTTTGTACCAAATTTCATCAAAATCGGACCATTAGGGAAGCCAGAAATGAGCGAACAGGCAAATATATATATATATATATATATATATATATATATATATATATATATATATATATATATATATATACACACACAAATTTGAGCCACCGTCATTTTCGGTCTCTAGGGATTCTGAAACGCAAAATTTTCTAGTCGGCACTTACGGATTGTTTCATGGTTCCTCCCTTTGAAGGGAGGAAGGAACCGCGCTAATACCTCAAACCCCCAAAAGAAAAAGACTAACGAAAAAGAAACATTATTATTCTAGTAAAGAGGCCCTTTTAAATTCACTCATTCACTTATCAGGCGAACCGTCAACAAATAGGTGAATTATTAAAAAGTCCGACTCGCAGGAACTGCGTCATCTTAGCGCGGTTACGTACATCTCGAAGAAATGGAATAGATTAGCATCACAAATAACAGGAAACTGACACTAGCCAACGTAAACAGAAATGGATAATTCTTAATCTGAGTCAATACAATTTTTTACTGAAAACGTACTTTCTCTTCGACTACTGCTGAGAAGGCTCTATTCTAAACAACCAAAAAATCATTGTCATTTTAAGTATCTTGTTTTACTAGCAAATTCGTTTTACAGTTATAATCAACTGTAAATATGTGCTTCAGTAACGATAACTTCAGTTGGAGGCTATGAGGAAGGTTATATAGAAAGAATTCAAAACAAACCTATGTATACGCCATCATGATATTGGCCAGAGCCATCTTGATTACCGCACCCATTCCAAACTTATTTCCAATACCTTTCACCGTTTCTTAGCTTATTTCACTATTATACTAATTTTACTGATAAATTAAATTTAAAACAAAAAACAACCAATTAATAAGTGAGATAAACAAAGAGAAAGTCCGATTCGCAGGAACTGCGTCATCTTAGCGCGGTTCCGTTCTTATCTTTAGTGTTTATGAAGGCATAGAATAGAAACAGTTATTACTTTGTTTAGATCAATAGCGAAACACCTATCCAAATGAAATCTCAAACAAACCAGTCTTGAAAGGTCTTGATTTACAATCTTACCTGTATGGTTCAGCTATCCCATAATTCGGGCAGAAAGGCCTCCGCTCAGAGGCATTTGGAAAGCCTTGGGATCTCTCTCTTTGAACACTACATTTTTAACAATAAATTGATCTTCTTATTTTACTTAATCTGTTTTGTTGTCAAATACATTATCCGACTATAAGCAATTTAAAAATAACAAGGAATATAACAGACAAAAAGAACCATTCGAATAAACGAAATCAATTACTTTAAAGTTTTAAGCACTTATTTCTCCGATTGACATCGCCTAATTAAAACTTTCTTTAGACCCTTTTTTGTAGAGCATTTAGTAAGCTTTCGAATGGTAACCTTCTGCTTCCCAAGATTGTCAACGGTTTTCGAGATACTAACGAAAGTATACCAAGTTACCAAAACTTTTCTTGTCTGTTAATAAAATATTTTATTCTAACCCTTTCTTTAATCCAAACATAACCAAAATTTCAACATATTAGTGTTGACGAAATTCGAACATGCAGAAAATGTTTCAACTGAATCCCATAATTCTAAGTACCCAAACCAAAAACGGTATTCAAAAACTATTTTTCCAATTTTCTCGAAAACGGTTAAAGCTATCGCCTTGAAAATGGTTTCATTCGTTTTCCTTTGCCAATAAGCCTATAAAACGAGTACTTACAAGCATATGAACTCAAAAACGTAAGCGTTACGATTTTTTTTGCGCGAATTTCGCCCCAAACGCCATCTTCCAGTAGGCGGATTTTGCTGGTTAACGAACTTGACCTTTCAAATTGGACGACGGATTTTTGAACCGAATTTCATCAAAATCGGACCTTGAACCACCGTTCATTTTCGGTCTCTAGGGATTCTGAAACGCAATATTTTCTAGTCGGCACTTACGGATTGTTTCATGAGATCAACCTAAGAGCGAACAGACAGGCATATATATATATATATATATATATATATATATATATATATATATATACAAATTTGAACCACCTATATTTTCGTGATCTATGGGGTCTGAAACGAAAAAGTTTCTAGTCAGCACTTCCGGATTGCGTCATGAGGTCAACCTCATAAGCGGGTTCTCCCTATGGAGATAAGGAGTAACTGCGCTAAAACGATATATTAATCCCAGCTCTACTAGTGTCGCATATTGAGTGCCTCGTCAGGAGCTAAAATTTAGAATATTTACGGCTCCAGTACGCAAGAGAACCTTCCACTATCCGGGACACATGATGACTGTCGAATGAGTAGTTGTTTCTAGTGATGGGCGATAGCCGAAAGTTACTATCGATATATCGATAGTTAATGACTATCAATAGTCATGAACTATCGATAGAGTTTTTACTTTTTTCTAGAATTTAAGTTCTCATCATCTGGAGGGCTTTGGTATTAAATACTGACAAGTCTGGCGAATAATATACTGAAAAGGAACCGCCTGGTGAATACAACCCACTACATAATGTAGCCAGAAAAAGACTTTTTGTTCCAGGCTCGTCTGTAGCCTCAGAACGGGTATTTTCAGCCGCTGGAAAAATCATTTCTGAGCAGTGGATCAGACTGAGCCAAAGAAAAGCGGAAATGTTTTTCCTTTCTGGTAATATGTGGCTCAGGGAGCACAAAAAAAAAAGTTTGAAATACTTTTTTATGCCTCTTGATATTTTTTCTTTGGAAATGTTTTTATAAAATTAAATAAATTCGTTTTAAATCTTTGTGTAATCTTATAAATATACCTAATCCTGCAATTAATAGATAATTAAATTCAATAACATTAAATTCTTCATTGGAGAGGTATTTAAGGAATAGGGAAAGCCACTATCGATAGTACCGATATTTTTTAACCGATAGTATCGGCTTATCGATAGTGCTGAACTATCGACTATCGCCCATCCCTAGTTGTTTCTCTTCCTAATGCCCCCACAGGCTTTCGGGCTGATGTTTTTTCGATCAGTTCTTTCCCTTCTTTATGAAAAACCACAGCAATCATCAGCAGTTTGTCTTCCGAAAAAGTTGCCATTGTGGTGTCTTGGTACAAAGGTGCTTTCTAACTAGAGATGAACACAGTGCCCATTGTGAGTGGAAGAACTAGATTGCTAGAATCAAGGACCCTGTCACGGTAATGTCACCATGTGGTCTCCTGATGGATCTTTCTTATAGTACTTAAGGTTACATTCACTGCGCGGTAGATAACCCTATGCGGCACGGTACATTCTAGTTTATGAACTCTAAGAACTCTCGATGCTGCTAATTAATTTATCTAGAAACAGAAATTATTTATTTTTCCTTATATAAGCAGAAGGTCTATAAATAAAAATCAAATTAACATAAACGTCAATTTATTAAAATTGGCTTTAAATGTTTCGCATCCTTGGATGCTTCTTTAGAAGCCTAAAAACTAGATACAGCCTAATGGTACGAAGTGAATCTTCCGCTAGAAAAGCCAGATCATTACTGAAGATCATCAACGTAGATAACAACAGTCAGCTGTGTTTTTACTCAGCTGTTAAAATATCGATAGTGTCCACAGTCAAAAAGAAAGATTACTCACAGAAATTAATAAAACTAGATCATTTTTTACTTTTTATAGAAATAGATATTTCTATTCTTTATCTAATTATTTAAATTTTAACGTCCATTTATTATTAACTACGAATTTTAGGGACGGGTTATCTATAGGTTACCACCCTTTTCTAGCCAGGATAGAGATGATGCCTTTTTGTTTTTCGAAAGAAAAGCCACCACTCCTAGTGGGAATCGAACCCAAGACACCACGGAGTGATAAGTGCTCACTCCTTAACCCTCAAGGCCATCGGGTCTCCATTATCTAATTAATAAAGAAATATATTATTAAAATATTTTATTTCGGTTTTCTAAAAAAAAATGAATCATTCGGAGGACGATTAGTTACCTTGTAATGTCATATTTTCAAGTAGCTCGTTGAATAAAAATGTAGTCGGTTGTTCTTGTGATATTTATATCTCAGTCCGATGAGGTGAAACGAATGACAATTCCAAATCAATCAATATTTTTTGAACCAATACATAAAAGAGTATTATTTACAAATGGTTAAGGGAGGAAAAAAAATATACATTAACAAAATAAATATTAAAAACAAAATAAAAATAGGAATAAATAAATAAATAAAAATAAACAGAAAATGATTATTGCAAATGAAAGAAGTTTTGAAAGCATCTTGGCTTCATCGTGTTGCAATCCTCTCTCCTAGCTGATAGTAGCTGGCTCCTTGTATTGGGAGTTTTCCGCAGTGCCTTTGGGTGAGCTTTTCAATGAGCTCTGCGGAGTGGACAACCCCGAGCTCTCTGTGGATTTGTTTGTTTCGTATAAAAGGAGGTGCATTTAGAAGAATTCGAAGAATTTTATTTTGAAAGGTCTGAAGTCTTCATCTGTTTGTGTTACTGGTACTGTGCCAAACTGGGCATGCGTAAGTCAGTAATGAAAGTAATAGAGCTCTGTATAATAGAACTGCGCATTTGTGTCTAAGTGGTGTTTTCTTGTTTAAAAGTGGGTAGACAATTCAAAATGAAATGTGTAGCTATTGCTGCGCTATCATTAAATATTTTAAGTTTATTTGGTTCATTGTTAAGGGAGTGAAACTATTTCCAAACGTGTAAATTATTATCAAATGGTATCTATTGTTCACTGATAAGGATTAAAAGTTTCTGTGACACTTCTGGTGCAAATCCGAGTAGACACGAAGCTACTCTACACCAAGACGATCCTTGCAGTCATAGTTCGCTGTTTTCTTCTCTAAAGGTAAATATTATTTATTTCTATTGCAAGACCGTAGCGATTAAAGATAAATATATCAATGTAAAATGTTAGAGGATTATTACAAATAGTTGTTAGTTTGTGCAAGTGACTATAACTATCAGGAGTTTACATCAGTTAGTCAATAGATTTAGTCGATTCCGTTCCTTTGGTCGAGCTTCCATTAAATCTTTAGCTGAGATTGGTGTTCCAGAGACGAGTATGCTAATGTCCTGAGCAAGCAGACGTTGCACCTTGTTAATATTTGGTGAAAATTACAATAATTACCACCATTTTTGAGTCCGGGCTTCCTGGATCAGTTTCCGCCAGTTGTGTCTGCCCTTTAAAACATACAGTTGACATGTATTCAAGAATCATGAGCAACACAATATTGGCAACTCAGTTTAGTCCTTCCTCTTCTAGTCTCATGTCCCTGCTCAAAGAGTACATTCTTGACGATTGCTTGATGTTCCGTTCTCGCCAGATCACCAATCATAAACTCCAAATATGAACAAACCTGGATAAGTTGGGATTGTAAAGAGAGTAAAGGTTCAATGATCCGACGACGCCAATCACCGTTCAGCATAGATCGTGCGCAATATTTTTCTTTCTTGGTCCTAAATTGCCGTCCTATAAGTTTGGTTAGGAGGAGCTTCTTGGAGCCATATGCCAGCAACGATCAGATCTGTTCTTGCAAAGAAATACATTGGTTGCTCTGGGTAAGAGCCAGTTCTTCTAATAAAACCCAAAGGAGCACCGATTTGAGTTTATTATCTGGCATATTATTTCTTGGGAAATTGTTTTATTCCATTTGACCAAGGTATATGTATTAATTACCCCAACTTATCCAGTTTGACCCTATTCCTGAAAATTTCTCTCCACAGGTTGGACCGTGAGAAGATACTTCGACTATGATGCGTCGAACCTTAGCCCATTGCACTTCATTGCTTCCAAAAACGAGCATCCACAATTGTCCGGTGCAATGTCCCCATAGTTTTAGTGTACTATTGGAATATGAACTACTTTCGTATCCAATCCTAAGATGAATCTTCGACTAAACCTATAGCTCAGGTTCCTGTTCTTGGTTAGTATGCTAATACCTCAAACTGCCCTCGCAGCTTCCTACTGACATTCAGAAGGAAAGCCGAAACTCTCACTGGTCCAGCTTTATTGTTTCATCAAAAATATCTAGGTCATTGGTCAAGTGGAATGTAACCCTACGTGTTGTTTACTCTCCACAAATATATTTCTTTCTTCGGATGGTATTTTTATGAATATTTGTAACTCATTAGGACATATTAGTTTTAATAATAATCGGGTTCATCTTTGCATAATCGGCTTCTTTTTTTTTTTTTTTTTTTTTTTTTTTTTTTTTTTTTTTTTTTTTTATAGTGTTACAACCCTAGTGGGTCATCAAACACAGATATTCGGAGTTAATTTGTTGGAGCTATTTAATTTTAAAGTAGCAGGGACCGAGATAACAGACCGAGGGGCAGGCGGAGTCCCCACGGCGACACAAGGACGCTACTCTCATATATTTCATGAGTTTCCTTTCTGTTTCTATCATCGAAGCCCTGAAAGGAGCTGTGGTCGCCCCCTGGTGCTGGAGGGCGAGCAAAGACTCCAAGGCTTGGGCCCAGAACTTGGCCCAGAGACCGTCCGAGTGTCGCCCCAGGAACACCCCCGTCCCTATAATCGGCTTCATCGAGGCCCGAGAGTATTGCGTACCAAATGAGTTCGATTCTATCTAGGGATGTTGACTTTTCTTTTAAGATAATAGGAATCTGCCTTATATCCTCACTAACAATAATGCGCTTGTTAATAATTATTACCATTTTTTTTCCTAATACTTCCTTACCACCGAACGCAATCAAAATTCATTCATTTTCGATTACTTGGATATCGAACATCTAGAAAAAGTTTCAACTAAATCAATCGATTCTGAGTACCCAAACTGAAAATCTGTTTGGAAAACTAGGTGTGTAAATGTTCCTCCTGTCCTGTAAAACGGTTATCGCTTTAAAATTGGTTTCATTCTTTTCCTTGCGTTATGAAACCTATAAAACGAGTAACTGCAAGCATTTGAACTCGAAAACATAAGCGTTACGATTTTTTTCTCCTCCGAATTTCGCCTCAAAACCCACTTTCCGGTGGACGGAACTTGCGGGTTAACGAACTTGACCTTTCAAATTACTACAAAGAACAACATAGAGGCTACATAGAGACACATTTTCGATGATCACTAATTTTCCAAAAAAACATTCTTGCAAGGTACTGAATCCGACAATAAATGTAATATTTAATTACCTATCCAACAGTATACCCAGAACTGGAAATACCCCCGAATTTTGTAATATAATTAGAAGAAAATTTAGTTTTGATGTAAATGGTAATCAGTACAATCAAACAAAATTGGGTGTTTTCTGCATAAAGCAAAAAGTTTTTTTTTCAAAATAACCATAAGAATGCGCAATTTGGTCTCAAAGGCAATACGATTCATAACCCACCGAATCCGCCTACCTTTACAATATTTATTCGAAAACATCTCGCAAAAAATCATAGATTCTGCGGCCATGGGGCTGAGGTGACTGCATCCCCCCCCCCGAAATGTTGATTCATTGGTAAAAATGTGTCATTAAAACCTCAAAAATAAATTAAATAAGACCACAGTTCGAGAAAAATAATGTTTTTTTGGGTGTGAAACGTTTCAATTGTACTTATACTATTCTAATTTCTAGTATGTTAATATTCCATATCCCCTAAATCCTAATATATACATATATAAATAGGGTGTATCATATATAATTATATATATATATATATATATATATATATATATATATATATATAAATAGATTGTTAGATAGAGTGGTAGGTACAATCGAGTTCTTTGTAGCCGGTTGGATGTGAACGTATAAACGCGATAATGTAAGCACGTGGGATTGTTGCTAATGAGTTTGACAGGAGGTGACCACGTGGCAATGCCTTCCCTGGAGATATTGATTGTTTAGATATCAAACACGGTAGTGTTTAGAAAGGGAGAGTGTGTCAATAGAATGTAGAGAGAGTGAAAACATTCAATAGCTTTGAACCTGATCATGAACGATTCAAGAGTTGCCGCATGTCATATCTTCGCTGGCAGCCTTTCACTGATAACGTGTCTCGTACCTCACTGCTGTTAATTGTTCTATTTGGTGGATATATTTTCATATCAAACACTGGAAAAGTTCTACAGTTTTTGAACATGTTTTTTTTTGCTCATAGACCTGTTAACGTTTCTATTGTAGCGAATTTCCAAGCTGCCCCCCCCCAATAAATTATATGTAATTGCATTCAAAACTTTGTCCATCCTCTCTGTGTTCGGTTAACAAATAATTTTAAAATTTTAGCATGATTCTGTCTGCCGTAATGGAAGATAAAGCCGCTTTTGACGTCAACCTTTGATGGTATTTGGCCCAAGGACATGAATGATAATGGTTTTGCTTTGACGTGGTCCCAGGTACATTTTTTTTATGTACCCAGACGTGGGGATTCGAATGATATCATTCACTGGATTGAGAAGCTTCAACACACTCGAATTTTAGTTTGGCATGCTCAAAAAACAAGGAGACACTTGGAAAATGTCCACAGCTCTCCGAAGCTATATATATGAATGTGTGTGTTTATTTATTTATTTTATTTTTTTCGTATAATGGACGATAAGCATACTATAGAAAGTCTTCTATGAAGACAGGACTGTGATCTATAATGATATTTTAGTATATGAAACAGTAATTATTTATTAAAATATATTAAAAGAATACATTTGAAATAAAAAATCATAACTTTATGTCATAATATTCATATTCAGCAACGTGTTTCTGACTAATCAAGTTTATTTACTTTATGGATTTATGTTGCGTAGGTCAAACCATAGTTCTTATATTTTTCCTTTTGTACCACTTTATTAGTTGTTTGCCCTACATGTTTCGTGGCCTACATGCAACCTCCTCAGGGGCCATTACATCCCTGCGCGTGGTACGTTCGCTATATGGGTAGCCGAGGGTTCCGAGGATGTCTGAAATGTGTGTGTTTAGTTAGACGTCAAATATCGACAATGTCATTTTATAATCGAAACCTAAATATTTGACAAGGTGAGTTGCAAAAACCAGAAGAAAGTTTGTTGCGAGAATGTGGAACAGAGTCAGCAAAAAAAACAAAGCCAGTAGAAGGACAACTAATATCTCATATTCTCTCTCACTCCCTATATAATCTAACACATGACGATAATTTTATTAACTTTTTGCTGTGCGGGGACGCTTTCCGAGTCACAGCTCCATCATCAGCGCATGTGATATTCTTTGCCGTGTAGACATTCCAGCCGTAAAATTATATGTGCTGGGGTAGCGCAACGTTATACAGTGCCACCACAATCCGGCCTAATCAATATCTAGTTATAATGGAATAATGTTGTTTGCTATTCAGTATAAAATATCTACTCACTAGCTGTATTTAAAAGGTAGATGATGTTCTCATAAACTAATTAGAAAACTTAAAAATCATTGAAGTAACAATTTATTAATATTGAATAGGTAAGGGGTCTCCCGTGGTCTAGTGGCTAGCACCTTAGATTCATAAGCGGGAGATGGTGGGTTCCATGGTTGAGAAAATTCCCCGCTGCACCCTGAATGTCGGCACTAATGACCTAGATGTCGATAAAAAAAAAAAATAAAAAAAATGTGTATAGGTAAATTATTTAAAACGAAAACCAACAAAGAATCTGTTAACAATTGACATAAATAGTTATTTATTGTTTAACTCTAATGATAATAGTAAACAGTAGTAATACAGTGTACACTACACACGTTGCTTATTTATGCAGCTCCTGCTTGACGGGTTATTTAATCGAAAATCTACATTAAATCCTAATATTTTTTAATATTAATGTCTTATTTTTCGGGATTTTTATTGCTTTTTTCACCACATTTACATATTCATATTCTACAACACGACTGACAACAAGCTTCAAGAAATCAAGCACACTGTACAGAAATGGTCATCCAGTAAAAGACCAAATAGACGGGAAGAAGTGGTTTTATGCCGCCTAAGGATTGGCCATTCACGACTGACACAGTCCTACATAATGACCAGACAAGACAGACCGACATGTACATACTGCAATACTCACCTAACAATAAAGCACATACTGACAGAGTGTAGACTCAGGACAAATCTTAAATTACCCAACAATTTGACAGACTTACTTTCCGATAATAGCCAGTACATTGTTGAAATCATTAAATACCTCATGTATACACATCTATACAACAACATTTGAAAAAGTAAAAATAACAACAGCCATTTGGTGAATTGGATTTTTTGGGAATTAATCCAACAAAAAGAGAATATCTTTTTAGCACTTTCCTCCGAAGGAAAGTAGCTATTGAGGTTGGACTCATGACGGAATTTTTGAAAAATTTCTTCAAATCTTTATCGATTCTACCTAGTAGACACCGAAAATGACCCCCGTTAAAATTTATATATATCTATATATATATATATCTATATATATATATATATATATATATATATATATATATATATATATATATATATATATGTCTGTTAACACGATAGCGGCCAGAGTTTTTGTTTTTTCGTCACGAAACTTGGTATATAGCATTCAATTAGCAAACGATTGAACGAGTTCGTTAACCACAAAAGTCGGTCCACCGGAAGGGGGGGTTTACCCCGAACCCAAAACACTAATTTGACTATGTCAGCCGTAATATTTGTTATATTTCAACGAAACTTGGTATTCGTAGTGGTAATCTAGAGATAAAAGTGAGATATAAAAATGAACTAGATCGGTTCATTAGAAGGGGGGGGGGGTTTACTCCGGACCCACAATACCAATTCGCCACTACCAGCCGTGATTTTTGTTATATTTCGACGGAACTCGATATTCGTAGTGGTAATCCACAGGTAAATAACTGTTGTAAAAATAAACTAAATTGGTTCATTAGGAGGGGGGGTTTACTCCGTACCCACAATACCAATTCGCCACTACCAGCCGTGATTATTGGTATATTTCGACGAAATTTGTAAAAATAAACTAAATCGGTTCATTAGAAGGGGGGTTTAATTTGTAATATATTTCAATAGAAAAGCCCGCCAGACGTAGGTTCACAAAGCCGCCGCAAGGAGCGCTTTCTACCACTAGAGTGACTGTATCCTGTTTCTGCGCTAGATCAAAATACGATAATATGAGGTTTTTTGTATTTATTACGTAGTGTAATAGGTAGCATGTGTAAACATAACTCTGGAAGCAAATTATTAATTGATCAGTTACTCATTACGAATTTAAAAGAGAACTATTCATGTTTTTATTTTATTTATGTAGGATATTTTAAGCAAATTGTTCTGGAAAGCAATCTACACTACCCAAATTCTGAGGAAAGTGCTTAGTTATGCAGCTCCTGCGTGACGGACTTTTGTTGGATTAATGTAACAAAACAGACAAAACATTTAACAATACACAAAATAATCAACATACAGGTACATTTGTATCAATATTGAATTTTATTCCTAAGAATCTAAGAAGAAAGCCGTAGTTTTATCACCAAATGGTGAAAAAACTAAAATAAAATAAAAATAATAAAAAGTATTAATATTCAACCATTTTTGACACGGTTAGTATCTACGGCAAATTGTTTTTAAATATTTCATTAAATATTAAACAAAACTCAGATATTAGAAGAGGCTTAGCAGAAGACTGCTGGACCATGCTCTTATCTAGTCAGAAGCTGTAATATTGTTTAATATCACATTTTCAACTCAAGTTGTATCCTAGAAAGTGCAACCAGTTGTTGTGGTTAGCGGAGAGAATACGGTAACTCACTCTTCCCTACGTCAATCATTTTCCACGAATATTCATCCAACATATTCCCATTAAACATTAGATTTTGAAGATAACTAGGCATGAAACTGGAGAAAGATGCAGGATCTAATTGTGCTGTAATTATTTGTTAAGATGTACAAGAATTAATAGCTGATATTATAACTTTGTATACATTCTGTCGGTTACTCCAGTCCACATTTGGACGGTTTAGCGCTAACAAACTCTCTTCTTTAGAACGGATGTTATCTTTTGACATTTTTGTTTACATCAGATATTTAACTTTTTGAACTTTGTGTTGGATTTGTAAAAGATTTGTTTTAATAAAGGAAAACGATTAAAAGCTAAATGTGAAGAGTATGGATGAATTTATTGAAGGAATGCATGGTAATTACATATTCGCTTCAACGCAGGTTAAAGAACCGGTTCTCAGGGATCTGGATCATCACCGCGTCACAGATCTGTATCAAGGGGTTAATTGAGTTTTTGCCAATACGGCGACGGGATTATCAAAGATTTGGGTTGACTAGAGTTTCAATATAACCTTGAGTGAGCGGAAACGCGTAGTACTTGTGTCAATGGCACAATTGCTATGCGTTTCCGCTCGCTAAAGGTTATATCGAAACTCTAGTCAATCCAAACCGTTGATAATATAGATCAAGGATGGTTTTCCGGTGGATAACGGACGGATATGCAATTAACACTCCAATGGTCGCGCCATTGAAACTACCATTGGTGGTCGCCTTGTATCTGAGAGATACGCCTGAGTTTCAGTCTCATTTACCGTAAATAACTTTATCTATTGTATTAAGAATGAAAAAAAAACTGTTAACAGGAGATTAATATATTTAAAAAAATAGTAAATTTACCAAGAAAAAGTTATTTATTTAAATATGTCGATGAAAAGGGGAAGGGTATTAATTAATAATACAATCCAAGGTGAGGAATAACCCTTCAAAGTTCAACATATACTTTTATTATATAATAAATGTATATGTTGAACTTTGAAGGGTTATTCCTCATCTTGCATTGTATTATACGTTATTTATTTATTATATGCAAACTTATATAGTTGAAATATACACATAACAAGTAGGTAGGAAATATTAGGGCAAATATTAATAATATTTTGTAGTAATATATAACTTCAAAAAACATCTTCTGTATCATCATCCACTTTACATCCATCTGGACAATATAATGTGCTATGATAGAGACATAAATATTGGCCGCACCCCTTGCATTTATACTGGGTGAGCCTTGTAGTCTTGTTTGCCCAGAACATTTGGCATCGCTTTCTAGTTTTGGTGCTCTCGGCTATAGTGCTATCTTTTTTACCTCTGTTTCTTCATCAATCGCTCCATCCATATTCATACTTGATATCATAAGTACGTTTATTTTGTTGGTGTTTTTATTTTGTGGTATTTATGACACCAATGTTCCCTCTTTTCTAAAAGTACAAATATGGTACTACCTGCTCTAGGAATAGTAAAGGGTATAGCTAGGCCCGCGCACTTGCGCCCCTTACACAGTCTACGTAAGATGCTCTGTATCTGAGAGATCTCACGTGACCATAGGAGTGTTAAACAGTGGTTCTTTTCTTTCGGTAAAATAAACAACGAACTAGGAAACCGAACAACAAGCTTGCAAATCGCGTAACAAACAAAGAAACACCAATCGCGTAAGAAACACTTATGTACAAATGAATTTCGTTCTAAATTGAAAGGGAACAAGACGGTTACTATAAACACAATTGGCCAATAGAATTGCTCAAAGGAATAGACCAATAGAAATGCGTTATCCATGATCCATCTTTAACCTGCGTTGAAGCTAATACGTAAGTACCTTACATTGTTTCATCGTGATTAATCGTTGGTAGAAATAACTTCTTATTTCCCCATTTATCAGTATATAGATTTCTGTTTGTGAGCGTGACTGGTCTAATTTTAATAAAATTTGAGCACCGAGAAGAATCCTGCGACCGAAACCATGTTTTTTGTTCGGTGACATTTAACCAAAAATAAATCTTAGTGTTTACGGTTACGGGGTATTTGTCCTGAGGAGCACCTCCGTCGGAGAAATAATTTTCAGTAGAGTTGATTTCATTGGATTGATCTCTCCCTTGACAGTTGCTTGGTCTCTTCAGTACCTTCTTTGATGGATAACAGGTGAAAGTAAAAACGGTATTGGGAAATCTAAACGGAGGAAGAGTGAGAGTAGACAAGAAGAATTCCACAAAGTGGCTGGACCGATAAGAGAATACCTTAAGTCATAAAAACTAGGTACTTCGACGGAGACGATAGAGGTCATAAGGAGTAGGAACATAGATTCTGGATGGAGGATCTAAACCTTAAGAAGATCGTACATATTCAGGACCTTAGAAGAGAATGGGGGAATTTGAAAAATTGACTTTTTTTTCTGAGTCAGAAAATGTTGGCAAAATGTAGTTTTGCCATTGGTTCTCTCACAGTATCAAGTTAAAGTGAATAGCACCATCATCTATGAAAAATTCAATGTATATATATATATATATATATATATATATATATATATATATATATATATATATACAGGGTGTCCCGTAAATGTCTAGTCATATTGTGAGGGGTGATAGAGGACCCTTAGGGGAACAAAAAATGTTCTATGACGATTTCCCGAATTCTCGCCCATAAGGGAGAAAACGTCGTTTTATTGTTTTTTCGAGACAAACGTACTTTTTAGAAGAATAATCGTTGTAGCTCCGTCCCAGGTGGTACTACTAAAAAGGGTGTGAAACCAATCGAAAGCTGAGTAAATTTACTATAAGACTAGTTGGGAGTAAACGTAAAAATAAATGAATGTAAGTATGTATATCTTACCAAAAGAAGGCAATTCTAAATTTCCTGACATTTTATTGATATTTCTTTCCAGCGTTACTCCTCAATGGGCAGGATCTGAGATTTCCGGGTTTTAAAAAAACTTCCTCATTTAACCAGCTTTCCATTCATGTATCACAACCCTGTGTTATTGAAGTATTTGAACGATTTAAGAACAAAAGTTTTAAAAAAAACATGGATCTGTGAAAAGAAAATTATATTTTTTTCTTCAATTTATTCAAAAAGCTGAAGGGAAATATTTTTTTTATAAATGTTTACATAAATATTAAGTAAATATTTACTTGAAAGAATAAAAAAAAATACTTCCACGGATATAAAAAAAAATCTTAAAACAGTAAATAAATAAAATACACATTTATTTTGAATTTATTAATTCAGGTAACTAATACTGGGCCCAGGAGGCGGCCATTAAGGAACCCCAACCATACATTAACCTCAAAAATTACTATTTTTACCTATATCACGCATTTGAACACATATTTAGAGGACTATGTACATATTATTTATGAGGGATAGAATTTTTAATTACCACAACAAAAACGCATGGGCTCAGAATCCCAGTGAGTTTCACAAGCGTAGCCATCAGTATTAATTTAAGGTAAAGCATTTGTTTTCTAAATATAAGTACCTGTAAAAATGTGTTCAAATGTGTGATCTAGGTAAAAATAATAATTTTTGAGGTTAATGTATGGTTGGGGTTCCTTAATGGCCGCCTCCTGGACCCAGTATTAGTTACCTGAATTAACAAATTCAAAATAAATGTGTATTTTATTTATTTACTGTTTTAGGAATTTTTTTTATATTCGTGGGAGTAATTTTTTTTTTATTGCTTTAAGTAAATATTTACTTAATATTTATGTAAACATTTATAAAAATAAATATTTCCCTTCAGCTTTTTGAATAAATTGAAGAAAAAAATATAATTTTCTTTTCACAGATCCATGTTTTTTTTAAACTTTTGTACTTAAACCGTTCAAATACTTCAATAACACAGGATTGTGATACATGAATGGAAAGCTGGTTAAATGAGGAAGTTTTTCTGAAACCCGGAAATCTCAGATCCTGCCCATTGAGGAGTAACGCTGGAAAGAAATATCAATAAAATGTCAGGAAATTTAGAATTGCCTTCTTTTTGTAAGATATACATACTTACATTCATTCATTTTTACGTTTACTCCCAACTAGTCTTATAGTAAATTTACTCTGCTTTCGATTGGTTTCACTCCCTTTCTAGTAGTATCACCTGGGACGGAGCTACAACGATTATGTTTCTAAAAACCACGTTTGTCTCGATAAAACAATAAAACGACGTTTTCTCCCTTATGGGCGAGAATTCGGGAAATCGTCATAGAACATTTTTTGTTCCCCTAAGAGTCCTCTATCACCCCTCTCAATATGACTAGACATTTACGGGACACCCTGTATATATATATATATATATATATATATATATATTTGTCTGTTCGCTCTCTAGGTAGAAGACGAATGGTCCGATTTTGTTGAAATTTGGTACAAAAATCTGTCGTCCAATTTGAAAGGTCAAGTTCGTTAACCAGCAAAATCCGCCCACTGGAAGATGGCGTTTGGGGCGAAATTCGCGCAGAAAAAATCGTAACGCTTACGTTTTTGAGTTCATAAGCTTGTAAGTACTCGTTTTATAGGCTTCTTGGGCTAGGAAAACGAATGAAACCATTTTCAAGGCGATAGCTTTAACCGTTGTCGAGAAAATTGGAAAAATAGTTTTTGAATACCGTTTTTGGTTTGGGTACTTAGAATAACGGGATTCAGTTGAAACATTATCTGCATGTTCTACTTTCATTAAAACTAATATGTTGAAAGTTATGTTACGTTTGGAGTTAAGGAAGGGTTAGAATAAAATATTTTATGAACAGACATGAAAAGTTTTGGAAACTTCGTATACTTTCATTAATATCTCGAACACGGTTGGGAAATCGTGGTAAGTGGATTGAAACTATTTGAAAGCTTACTAAATTCTCTACAAAAATGATTCTAAAACTATTTTTGATTAGGTTATGTCAATCGGAGGAATAAGTGCTTAAAACTTCAAATACGTCTGTTTTGTTCTTATGAACGGGTTTTTGTCGTTCTTTTTGTAATTTTTGTCTCTTTCCCTTGGTTTTTTATTGCTTTTTATTTTTGTAATTTCTTATGTTGTATTTGTAAGGAAAATGTATGTGTGTGTAAAACAGGATAGGTAAAATGAGACCAATTTTCTGTTGTCAGAAATAATAAAAAGTTTTGGGAACTTCGTATAATTTCTTAATATCTCGAAAACGGTTGAAAATCTTGGGAAGCGAAAGGTTACAAGACAGGTCCTAAAGAAAGTTTTGAATAAGCGATGTCAATCGGAGAAATAAGTGCTTAAAACTTTTAAGTAATTGATTTCGCTTATTCGAACTGTTCTTTTTGTCTTTGATTTTGGTACTTAGAATTATGGGATTCAGTTGAAACATTTTCTGCAAGTTCAAATTTTATCAACACTAATATGTTGAAATTTTGGTTACGTTTGGAGTAAAGGAAGGGTTAGAATAAAATATTTTATTAACAGACAAGAAAAGTTTTGGTAACCTTTTATACTTTCGTTAGTACCTCGAAAACCGTTGACAATCTTGGGAAGCGAAAGGTTACCATTCGAAAGCTTACTAAATGGTCTACAAAAAAGGTTCTAAAGAAAGTTTTGAATAAGCGATGTCAATCGGATAAATAAGTGCTTAAACTTTGAAGTAATTGATTTTGTTTATTCGAACGGTTCTTTTTGTCTTTGATTTTGGTACTTCGAATTATGGGATTCAGTTGAAACATTTTCTGCATGTTCTAATTTCATCAAAACTAGTATGCTGAAAATTTACTTACGTTTAGAGTTAAGGAAGGGTTAAATTAAAATAATTTATTAATAGAGATGAAAAGCTTTGGAAACTTCGTATACTTTCCTTAATATCTCGAAAACGGTTGAGGATCTTGGTAAACGAATGGTTACCATTCGAAAGCTTACTAAATGCTCTAGAAAACAGGTTCTGAAGAAAGTTTTGATTAGGCGATGTCAAATGGAGAAATAAGTACATATAACTTAGAAGTTTGATAAACGATAATTGATTTCGTTTATTTATACGGTTCTTTTTGTCTGTTTTTATTTCTTGTTATTTTGTTATTGCTTCTAGTAGGAGGATGTATTTCTCAATAAAACAGGGGAATAAATACAAATTCTTTGAACCTGTAGCAGAACTGAAAACGTAGGGTCAGTCCGGGTCAAGGTAGTAGGCCGGTTCAGGTAGGCTTTTATTGCACTTCATAAATCAAGATTCATTGTTCTCATCAAGCATTCTAGGACAGCTGACAGTTACCTTTACCTGTAGGAAGTCATGCAGCCAAATTCTATACTAGAAATATAATTATATTTTGTGGTTGAATGTGGCCGTAGTTCAATAAAAAATAACACTACTTTCTCATTTTCATGTACAATTTTATTTTGTTTAATTGCATTTAAAAGTAAAATGAATATGTTAGCACTGCAAGTTAAGTAAATTAGAAATATATTCGTAGAAGAGTCTTCGTAGACCGAAACTTGGGACGGCAGAAAGAGTAATTTCTGCTTAGGATAGTTTCATCCCTAGCCGAAAATCTTTTTTTTTTTTTTTCATATTTGTTTACATTAGGAATGATCCAAACAAAGTAATAACTGTTTCTATTCTAAGTCTACAAAATAACACTAGGGATATGAATGGAACCGCGCTAAGATGACGCAGTTCCTGCGAGTCGGACTTTTTTGGATATATATATGGCGTAGATCAAAAATAGTACTACATTTTCCTTTTGTACCACATTTTATTATATTTTACCCTACATATTTCGTGGCTTTAATGCCACCTCCTCAGGTGTCATTACCTCCTACACAATTTTTGAATTATATTTTTGGAATGACTAAAATATAATTCAAACATTGTGTAGGATGTAATGGCCCCTGAGGAGGTGGCATTAAAGCCACGAAACATGTTGGGCAAAGACACAATAAAGTGATACAAAAGAAAAATGAAGTACTATTTTTGACCTACGCCATATATATCCAAAATAAGTAAAAATCTTGTAATTGTAAACAAACAAAAATCTTACCTTCATGTATGTATCTTTGAGGATGTCAAAAATTGCTTGACACACTTCTGGTACGAATGGAACATATTGGAATTCTCAACATCAAAGAATGATAAGAGTCACCTACAAAGAATTTAGTTACCCAATACAAAAGACGAAAAGAAAAACTGGGGAAAAATGGGTTTTCGAGGATTAATATTTTTCATATTACGCTTTTTTATTGTATTTTTCAATTTAGCATTGTTAATGTTACTGATATTAAATAAAGGAATGTTTTTAAAATATGTATTGTTATTTTTAATTAAAAATATTGTTTCCGTTAAATTAATCTTATTTCTTACCAGTGCTGAGAAAGCGTAGAGTAACCATTAAGCGCTCACTTGCTGATTCGATTCTCTCATGTTAGTATCACGTTTTTGGATTTTAGGTCACACAATGTGAAGTAAATCTTGGAACTCTACAGCAGACATCCGTATGAAATTCCTAAATTGTTGATAATCTTCCTTTCTCAACTCATTGGCTAAATTTGTAAAGGCCGCTAAATCGTATCTTCTCCTAATCCATTCTCTGACCCAGATACTCTTCTTCTTCATTTCCCGTTTTTTTTTTTTATCGAAACCAATAATCTATTATCACAAGCGCGGCAGCATTTTTAACACGTCGACTCGGCGGCATGGCGAGAAAGAAACTGAAAATTGACTTGGAATGAGCTGCTTGCGCGAGTTGAAATTGCATCAAACGGTTCACAATGTAAACGGATTTTTAGGTCTCAGCCGCAACAACTTGCGACAGTGACTCGCGGGACAGCTTGCGTTCAAGTGTCGGGTAAAATTGCATCTAAGTGTTTACACGACGGGACAGAACTTGCGCGAGTACTGTCGCAAGTTTTCTCGCCCGTGTAAACGCGGCCTAAACATGAAACTCAGCTCTAGGAATTTCTCGCGCTCGCACTGTCGCCCGATCAAACAGTGGGAGATATTTTCCGACACTTTTGTGCAAGTTGGCGTATCAAGTGGTTGAGTTTTAGACTATTACCATGGAAGGAATTGGGGTTTCGAGTATTTCTGTCGTTCATATTAGACTTTATTTTTATTGTTTATTAGACAGCATTTTTTTTTAATTTAGTAATGTTTGTGTTACTTTTATTAAATAAAGAAAGGGGTGCAGATATGTATTACTTGTATCGTTACTTTTAATTAAAAAAATAGTTTCTCGAGAAAGCGAAGTGTAACCTTTAAGCGCTCACTAGCTCATATCTATTTTCTCTTATTGGTCTCCTGTTTTTGGATTTTAGGTGCCACAATGTATAGTAAATCTACTATTATTAGAAACGCGGTAGCATTTCAGCGCGGTTCCTTCCTCCCTGCATAGGGAGGAACCCCACCCATGAGAAAATTTGAAAGTGTTGACTAGAAAATTATACGTTTTAGAACCTAAATATATATATATATATATATATATATATATATATATATATATATATATATATATATATATATATGTAAAGTTCCTTCACTCTAGGACTATATCATGAAGGCATGTGATCTTGCAGGCAGTGGGTCTATTTAGATAGGCAGTGTATATCTGTGTGTTGGAACATGTGTTCAGAACAGCACAAGAGTTAGATTGTTATAATGCTAATTTATGAGTTATGGACTTTTTAATTTAATTATTCTTTACAGAATAATAAAATCTAGTTACTGAGAGATTTGAAAAGAACTTGTTATCTATTGTTACATATATATATATATATATATATATATATATATATATATATATATATATATATGTGTGTGTGTGTGTGTGTGTGTGTGTGTGTGTGTGTGTGTGTGTTTTGTCTCGCTCTCTCAGAGCCTCAGAAATGGTCCAATTTCAATAAATTTTGGTAAGAAAATCTTTCGTCTGATTTGAAAGGTCAAGATCGTCCATTCTTTAAACCATTTTTAAGGCAATATCTGTTTCCGAGAAAATTAGAAAAATAGTTGACGAATAATGTTTTTGTTTAGGGTACTTAGGATCATGGGATTCAGCTGAAATATTTTCTGCATGTTCGAAATATCTCGAAATCGGTTGGGAAATCGTGGTAAGCAGAAGGTTATCATTCGAAAGCTTACTAAATTTTCTAGAAAAGAAGGTTCTGAACAAGATTTGATTTGGCGATGTCAATCAGAGAAATAACTGCTTATAACTTCAAACATGTTTGTTTTGTTCTTTTGAACGGGTATTTGTCGTTGTTTAACTCGCTTTTTAATTGGTTGTATTCTATTTCTTTAAGTTACATTTATCTGTAAAATTTTGTTTTCCTTGAGCGAACATTGAGAATGCCGTGGTAATTTTTCCAGGTAAAGGTAACCTTGCCATCGCTCACGTACCTGGGGTCATAAAAGTATTTCACGGTGATCTAACCGAAATAATAACTGTTTCTATTTGAAGCTTTCCAAATGACACTAGGGACCGCGCTAAGATGACGCAGTTCCTGCGAGTCGGACTCTGACGTCTTCTCGGCGGCAAAGAAACTGAAAATTGACTTGGAAAGAGCTGTGCGAGTTGAAATTGCATCCAACGGTGTCACAATGTAAACGGATTTTGAGCTCTCTGCCGCAACAACTTGCGACAGTGACTCGCGCCAGAGCTCGCTGGACAACTTGCGTTCAAGTGTCGGGTAAAATTGCATCTACGTGTTTACACGACGGGACAGAACTTGCGCAAGTACTGTCGCAAGTTTTCTCGCCTGTGTAAACTTAGCCTTAAGGCCTGAACACTTAACACTCCGTGCCAAGGGTCGAGGCTCAAAATAAACCAATCTCTCTCTCTTTCAATATTTTATTAGAAAACTTAGAACTGTTTTTCCAAATATACATAAGTGAATCTAAAACAAATATTTAGACAAAAAATCTGAATATTTCCATTAATAATTGTTGATTTATTGATGAAATCAATGCTGAAGGTAGTTCCTAGAGTGATTTGACAGCTTGTTAAGTAAAATACTTTTGATTGAATTTATAAATATAACAATAATTATTGTAGTTATAAGTTTGAAGGTAAAACCTACCAATTTTGTCTCCATACTAAAGGAAACAGAAAAACTATAATATATGTTTTTGTCTTTATTTTTTAAGTAGTTTTTAAAAATTCATTAAAAATGTAAGCAGGAGGCTGTGTGATAGCGGTAATAATACAAAATATTAGATATATTGAATTTTATCTAATTTATTTCCTAAGGGAATATCTATTCCATCAGTGTAGAATCGAATCAAATCGCCCAAATACATAAATTCTCGCTAAAAACCACGGTGTAGATACAGGTGGATATCCAGTAACCCATTAGCATACTGGAGAGAGAGGCTCCCTACCACCAGGTATATACAGGACTCGAGGTTTGCTCACTGATTCAGTTCCTTACAGTCACTCGAGGGGGTAGCAACAGTGATCCAGGTGAGTAACTGCTACTTTCTTCGGCAACGGGATATTCCTACGATATGGTTTCTCGGCGATATCTGTGCTTGTCATTTCTCTTTATGGATATTTTGTGTCAGTGCTACATGTTCCCTATCTTTAATTAGTTATGATTTTTTTAATAACAAAGGTTTTTATTTAAGTGATTCTGCCCCGGAGTTTAAAAACAAAAAGACGGGAGGGTCTTCGTTTCCTCTCTACAGGTTGCCGTACAAACTCTGTAAAGTTTTGTGACAAGGTAAAAGACATTAGTGAATTTCGAAGTGTCTGTGCCTGAAAATATTTAATAATATTTTTAGTCTAATTGTTTATCTTGATTCTAAAACAAGCTTCTAGAAGATTTATTTGAGTAGACGGTAGTCGGAGAGCCGGTAACCGCACGTTTCATAAAGTGTTTTATGCACTTTGAAATTTTGCTATAATCTACCTCTTGGGTAAGTAAGAAGGTAAATACGTGTTGGCTAGATTTACCCTTGGAACACCAGGTACTCGCATAGGGGAAAAGTGCAAAACAATATTGCCCAAAAATAGTGTATTATTCAGAAGCCAACTATCATTTATGTAAAAAGTTGCAAATTAAGGCAATTTTACAATGAATAATAAATAAGGCAGACACTTTTAAGGGGGATAACATGTAAAAAAAACTAAATTGTTTTTATTCTAATATTCTGTTTATTGAAGACGCTTTTTAAATCGCAGCGTGAATAAAGCAGTTCATTTAATATTAAAAATTAAAACTCGGTACTTGGGGTTTGTTTTTTGTTTTTTTGTTTTTTTTTACATTTTAATCCCCTTAAACGTTTCTGCCTTATTTATTATTCAATATTAAAATTGCATTAATTTGCAACTTTCTGCATTAATGATAGTTGGCTTCTGAATAAAACACTATTTTTGGGCAATATTTTTTTTTTTGCAACATTCCCCTATGCGTAGTATATGGTGTTCCACGGCAAGTCTTGCTAGCACACATATACATTCTCATCTACCTAAGAGGTATATTATAGCAAACTTTCAAGGTGCATAAAACACTTCATGAAAAGTGCGTTACCAGCTCTCCGACTAATAGGTGCCGACTCTCCGTGAAGAGGCTGGATATTTAAACCATTTGTTCGGCGATCGATAACGATACTTCATTTATATTATTATCTACCTCTATGGAAGAGATCGATTCTGCAGATAATATTATCTACAGGCCTGAAGTACTTCAAGATGGCCGACTTTCTAGCTGGCTGGTCATGAAAGAACCTAAATTAATAAGGTTAGGAAACGTCTGAGTTTTTAGTTTTAAATTATTCACTTGTAAGATTTACTCAATTGAATTATTCTCTAGATAATTATAGCACATAGATATGATTGATATATAGGAAATAATTTCGGGGGGAAGGGGGCTGGGATTATCGCGGGATCTGGGGGGGGGGGTATGGAATACTAATAATCTAGAACGTGGTACAGTTAGTCAACTACAACGCGGTTTTAGCGCAAAAAAATAGTTTTTCTGAACTAAGCGATCTTGTGCAATTTATTTTCCAGGTTTTTACGACACATTTTTATCGATGAAATCAAAATTTTTGGGGAGGGGGGCGTAGTCCCCCTTATGTAGCCCCATGGTAATCAGTTTAGGGAATTCCTCCGTATTCCTAAGAGCCAAAGAGCTGGTAACGTACTTTTAATGAAGTGTTTTATGCACCTTGAAATTTTGCTGTAATGCACCTCTTGGGTAGAAAAGAAGGTAAGTATGTGTTGGCCAGAATTACCGTGGGACACCAGGTACTGCGCATAGGGGAAAGGTGCAAAAAAATATCCCAAAAATAGTGATTTATTCAGACGCCGACTATCATTAATGTAAACAAGATTGCAAATTAAGGCAATTTTACGAGGAATTATAAATAAGGCAGACACTTTTAAGGGGGTTAAAATGTAAAAAAACAAAACAAAGTACCGAGTTTTTTTTAACATTAAATGAAGTGCTTTTTCGCGCTGCGATTTAAACAGCGTCTTCAATAAACATAATTTTAAATATATAATTACAAAAGGGCAGGCAATTTTGCAGGGTTTAATTATCAAGAAACATGGAAGTAAATGTTTCCTATAATAGACTGCAATACACTGTGTGGTACCCTAAGAGTGTATGAGAGCACCGCGCAGTAGTGGTTGTTCTCTGCGCTCTCATTGGTTCTTGCTCAAATGATCTTGTTCAGCTGTACCGGTTTAAATGGCAGCGTGAATACAACTCTCATTTAATATTAGAATAAAAAAAATTATTTTTTTTAACATATTATCCCCCTTAAAACTGTGTCTTATTTAATATTCATCGTAACATTGTCTTAATTTTAAGGTAAAGGTAGGCTTCTGAATAAAACTCTTTTTGGGACTTTTTTTTTTTCACCTTTCCCCTATGCGTAGTACCTGGTGTTCCACGACAACTCTAGCCAACATATACTTACCTTCTTAACTACCCAAGAGGTACATTATAGCAAAATTTCAAGGTGCATAAAACACTTTATGAAACCTGCGGTTTCAGCTCTTGGGCTATAAATACAGTTTCTTTTACGGGAAATTTCGTACCTAATTCCACTGCTTCATATCTTCCTGGACCGCTCTGTATGTATTCTATCAAATCAAGCCTTGAGATTTGGATTGAATTGTATGTCCACGTTAAGTATTTATTTACGTGTATCTTAATGTATTGTATGGTTTCACTGTTTAAATAAGGCTCACTGGATCCACGTAGCTTAAATCTAAAAGAACCAAAGAAAGGACATCTTTGTGAATTCTAAGTATATCATCCTTCTTGGATATCCACGATAGAAAGCAAGAAATGCTTAGCTGCTTCGTGTATTTCGTACTTCGGGTCAACTCCGTGACATGCCTTCTTCAAGAAGAGATAGGACTATTTCAGGTTATCAACCTTTCCTAGAGAGAGAGAGTGCACTGCTTTCTACGGCCAGATGTATTTCTTCTACTAGAGGTCTATGATATATATCGGGCAGATTTCTCTGTGTTTTGAAGATTTCTCTGGTCGACAATGTGCGGATTGTATTAATCAGTCATTTTACCGAAATCCAAATAATGCATATAACTCGTCCGATTCGTAAACGGAAGATATGGCATGAATTCTTAAGTTTTGTCCTATGTGGAATTAACTTACTTCTAAATATCAAGTACTGTTTTCTCTGTCCAAGGAAAATTATGTTTGAGCCTTTGTAGTAGGAAATTTATCAGTCTATTGGTCAACCTGCACTGACCACGACTTCTCAACAATTTTAGAGATATTTAACAACATATTGGGAGATTTGGAGCATTTTTTTTTTTTAATACTTCCTCATTATTCAGTCGCAATAAACATTTACATATCTCAGTAAATTTACATATTCAGTAAAATTCTGATTTTATATTGTTCACAGTAAGTAGTATAGATATACGAGGTTTGACAGAAAAGTAATGAGACAGGCGATGCTGGAAGCGTTCTGGCAACCCTACGCAGTTGTCTTTTAGACAGAACGTGTATCAGTACATTCCTATAGCTCAGTTCGAGTTTCTACTCCTAGTTAAGTATGTGATTTTTGAGGCGGCGATTAGTGAAGTTGTGTTTTCGTTGTGCGTAACGTCAAATTGAACACCGGAATTTGGAGCAACGTTTTGACATTAAATTTTGTGTTAAGCTTGGAGAATTGGCAAGGGTGACGTTTGAAAAGTTAACCCCTTAACGGGCAAGGGCCGATTATTCGGCCTCTGCTCGCCGAAATTCAAAAATGACGCGAGTGAGGCGGGATTGGTTCCAAAGCTTCCCCCTAGATGCCGGGGTATGCCAAAAAATAGTATTTGGAGGTCGAGATATGACGAATGTGACCGAATATTCGGCCCTTGCCCGTTCCCGCACCCCAACCGGTCAGTCTTGTGTCTCTGCATGCCGTGCATTATTGGCTCTCTGGATTACTCATCTTATCCGGAAATCTTTTCAAAGTATCTAATAATACTTTTATACATTTTAGATTAGGAATTAATTGATTTTAATTAAAATGAGTATGTCGCCTAAATGTTGTTCATTGATTCGTCTCATAAGTACCTTATTCTCGTGAGACTGGAAGGAAAAAATACTTTTTTTGGCATTCCTAATGAAATATTCTTCTCAATTCTTCCTGAAATGATATTGTGGGCTAGTATTATACTATTATTATAGATTATCCAGCATTTTTTTTTTTTTTTTTTTTTTTTTTTTTTTTTTTTTTTTTTTTTTTTTTTTTTTTTTAAAGCCTGCCAATCTTAGGATAACGCCATCGAATGAACCATTTTCATTTTCGGGATCTTTGCAACTTGGAATCGGCTTTACGACGTATCGCGGCATTGCAAATCGGGGATTCCCGATGCCTGGAATGGGCAAGGGCCGAATAAGCGGCCTACCCCGTATTCATGAATACAATTTTTTTTTTTTTTAATATCCTGGGTTCATAATTAGTAAATGGATGCCCCCCAGACCCCAAATAGAAATTTAAAAAAATCCAACATAGCCAGCGAAATTTGCCCGTTAAAGGGTTAAAACAGGCCTATGGGGAGCTTTGTTTATGCTGAGGTAATTTTTTTTGCTGGCACAAAGCATTTTTGGAAGGCAGAGAAATTTTGAAGATGAACAACATTCAGGGAGGCCTTCAACTTTGAAAACTGAAAAAACATCAAAACCAGTGAATAGTCTTGTGAGATCAGACCGTTTTGTAGCAATACAAATGTTGATAGACATTGCAGAGAAATGCTTGCTACATCATTAAAACGCTCCATATCACACTGCCCTAACAGAATTTTTGACCTCAAACGGCATTCCTGTTGTTCTCCATCCACAGTCCAAATCCTCTGACCTCAGTCCCTGTGACTTCCTTTTTCCTAAACTAAAGGCTTTTAAGGACACTTTAATCCTTAAAAGCCTTTAGAAATCATCCAAAAGATTGTAACGAACATGCTGAAGACCATAACGATTCAAGACTTTTAACGCTGCTACAAACGGTCGGAACGACGTCTGCATCTGTATGTAGTTGGCCAAGGGAACTACCTTGAAGGGGATAACATCAAAGTTTTTAAAAAAATAAAAACTTTGTTCAGAAAAAAATCAGTCTCATTACATTTCTGCAACACCTCGTATATATTGGCTGGAATAAAATCAATTTACTAATGGTCAATTGGAAAAAAATGATATCACAGTCTTGTGTTGAAAAAGAGTCGTGTCAATGAGTTATATTGTGATTTCTTCCTGACCTGCTTTAGAACAGGTTCAACATTTCTCTGACATTAGTGAAAGCAAGTGGCCATCTCGGCTGACCTTCAGAAAACCACTTTTCCACTAGTGGACATCAGAAGAATATTCACATAAAAATGTCATGGGTTTCCGTATTTTGCGTTTACACGATTTTAGTACTTGTCATTTACTGCAGGTCACCAAGCAGAAGTTTAAAGGTGGATTCACAGTATACGAACGGTCACCAACAGTCCACCGTCCAGCAGGCAACCGGCAAAATGTTCTTCAAAGTATTTCCAATGAGACAGTTAACAAAGGAGCCGACCGTCACCGGCAGGCAACGGACAGTATTCTCAGGAGGAATTCTGACGTGCCGGTGCCGGACGGAGGCTGCAGAGACGATACGCGTGAACAGTCTAGCGACAGGGCATAGGCTTTCTTTAAAAAGTTTCTTTTTCTTGCTGCATATTATTTTAGGAGTAAATTTTCATTAATTTATCAATATGGATTCAATTTTTGTTAAAAGCATAAAAATCTGTTCCTGAGACATTCGAAAATACATATGTACGTGTAAAATTAAATTTAATCATTTTGCAGTTGTTTGAATTGTGTGTAGCAGAGATGGGCATAATTTTATTTATAAAACAAAAATACGAATTTATTCGTACTTCATATATTTGTGAATATGAATATAAATAAATTCGTACTTCATATATTTGTGAATACGAATATAAATAAATTCGTATTCATAAGTGTGAATACGAATTTATTTTGATTCACATATATTAAATATAAAAATACAAATAAAATTTTATTCGCAAATTTTTCTGCGAATAAAAATAAATTCACAGAAAAAATTGTAAATAATCACAAAAAATGTGAATATTTACAAAAAATCAAGTGATTTCAAAAAAAATCACATTAAAATATACGAATACAAATTTATTCACATTATAATTTGTGAATAAAAATTTATTCACAATAAAATTCGCAAATAAATCATGAATTTATTCGTATTATGATGATATTAGGAAAGTTATTGAAGGTGACTATTTTTTTTTTTTTTAAGGCGTTTAACGTCTAGGTTATTAGCGCATAGATTTTTTGTTTACCCCGAGTCCGCCGCGGGACCACCATCCATGCTGCAGGGACACAGTTTGTCATCTGTACCTCCATCAAAAAAAATAAATAAAATAAAATAAAAAAAACCTCAATAACTTTCCTAATATCATCTTAATACGAATAAATTCATGATTTATTTGCGAAATTTATTGTGAATACATTTTTATTCACAAATTATAATGTGAATAACTTTGTATTCGTATATTTTAATGTGATTTTTTTTGTAATCACTTGATATTTTGTAAATATTCACATTTTTTGTGATTATTTACAATTTTTTCTGTGAATTTATTTTTATTCGCAGAAAAATTTACGAATAAAATTTTATTTGTATTTTTATATTTAATATATGCGAATAAAAATAAATTCGTATTCACACTTATGAATACGAATTTATTTATATTCGTATTCACAAATATATGAAGTACGAATAAATTCGTATTTTTACTTATAAATAAAATTATGACCATCTCTGATGTGTAGAAATCACCCACCAATTTTTTGTTGTTAATATTTTCTTCACTCACTGCCTCTTATTTGCATTAGAGGTATCCTCTTCTTTGTCCAAAATTAAAGCAATCATCGCTGCTAATCTTTTATTTAATTTAGGAATTTTAAGAAACTAAGTCATAAATAAATAACTGATTTCTGTTTACTTCCTAAATGACATTTTCATTATCAAAATGGTTTCTGTTCAGAGGGGGGATTTCCTTCCGTAGGGCGGAAACCTCCTAGTGACGTCCGCACGATGGCCCAATCCGGAAGTCCCGACTAGTATATATATATATTTGTTATTTATTTATTTACGGGGATCCACAAAAGCAAGTTGAGTTGCTCAAATAAATGGTTAATAAAACAAAATTAATAACAAACAATATGAAATAATAGAGTAAAAAATAGATTCTAATACAGTAGAACCTCTCATATCCGACCTTCCCATAACCGACTCCTTCCGATATCCGAACTAGTGCCCGAGCGTCTGTGATTCACACGCGCCCCGTTGGCGAGCCTGTGACTTGAAAGAGTGAGTCATCTACACTATGCTTTGTTTTCCTGGTCCAAACTGTCAGTTCCGACGTGATTGTTGATGTGGAATGTGCTGTAATCTTGTACTGTTCTATATTTGTTAACGAAAAGTGACTTTTTGAAGCTGATGTTTCAGAAGTTACTAATGAATATCTTAACAATGACCAATTCATAGCTGTTGCGCAGAACAAAACCGCGGACGAAGAAATCGACTCGGACGAATACAAACCCACCAGTGACGACGTAGTTAGTCATTCTGCCGCTAAGGACGCCTTCGACGTAGCGGTGAAATAAATCGAGCAACATCCAAATGCAACCGCAATGGATGTATTGTGGGCTAAAAAGTGGAGGATACTTCCGCAAAGTCAAGATTAACAAAATTAAAACAACAATCCATAACTGAATTCTATAAATAAAGTACGCTTACATTTTGTTCGTCTTTTCAAATGAGTAAATGTTTTAAATATATATAGCAAGAGTTCTACAATTACAATAAAGTTGTATTACAGTTTGTGCTGTACATTATAGCTGTTTTTACAATTTTGAAACACGTTTTTTTTCCTCCTCCCGATGTCCGACCTTTTGGCCGTTCCTACCATGGTCCGGTCCCATCATGGTCGGATATGAGAGGTTCTACTGTAAAGTATTTTAAAGATATAAAATATTTAAATAAGTCTTTAAAAGATATACTTACATGACTTACTGACGGATGGTAGCCCATACATACAAACACTACTGACACATGAAAACATCTATTCATAATAACGTACGTTTTAGGCAAACATTTTATTTCCTTTTTGTTTTTATTATATGTTAGTTTACATATTTTTAGGACAACAATCCTAATTTTTTTTTTTTTTTTTTTTTTTTTTTTTTTTTTTTTTTTTTTTTTTTTTTTTTCTTAGGATAACTGACTATTCGTAGATCTGACCAAAACTAACTGCTTTTGATTCTGTCGTTTTAATGAGCTCGTCGCCTCCGTTGCGATACTCACAATAAATAAATATATAAAATGTACACAAAATAAAAATAAATAAATAAAATTAAAAAAATGTTTTTTCACAATTAACTATAATAAAAAAATAGAAAATTGTAACAATAATAAAGATTTTATTTAATATTTTACACGAAAGATTAAAATTACCAATTACTGCTTTTATCCCTTTATCAAATGCACTAGGGATGATCGGAAACGCGCTATGATAATGCAATTACACTTAGTCGGATATTATTTAATAATATTTGGTCTACATAAAAAAATACCTCACAAAATTGCCTTACTAGTATTTGTCTATTTATAAATTTCTGGTTATCCTACCTCTATAGGCTGGGAAGAAGAGCCTATATGAGTGTTAATGGTCTATGCTCTGGTTAGCTTCCTAATTGCTGGGTGTTTATGTTAATAAGGCAGAGAGAGAAGTGTCTAGCCTCCTCTATTGGCTCCCACTTTCTATAGTCTATGGCCGCTATCAGAAGTAGGGGGAAAGATCTGTAATAAACATTGAGGTAGTAGATAGTGGAGGGAGTGTTATCTATCTTCCAATGCTAAAAAGTCCGTAGCTGCATAACTAAGCACTTTCCTCAGAATTTGGGTAGTGTAGACTGCTTTCCAGAACAATTTGCTTAAAATATCCTACATAAATAAAATAAAAACATGAATAGTTCTCTTTTAAATTTGTAATGAGTAACTGATCAATTATTAATTTGCTTCCAGTTATGTTTACACATGGTACCTACTACACTACGTAATAAATACAAAAAACCTCATATTATCGTATTTTGATCTAACGCAGGAATAGGATACAGTTCCTCTAGATGCAAAGCGCTCCTTGCGGCGGCTTTGTGAACCTACGTCTGGCGGGCTTTTCTATTGAAATATATTACAAAGTAAACCCCCGCTTTCCGATTGACCGATTCAGCTCATTTTTACAATACTTCTTTCTCATGAGTTACCCACGACGTATACCGCGTTTCGTTTCAATACAGCAGAAATTACGACCGGTATGACTATATTAGGAATTTGGGTCCGGAGTAACCCCCCCCCCTTCTAAAGAACCGATTTACTTTATTTTTACAACACATATTTACCTGTAGATTACCACTACGAATACCTAGTTTCGTCGAAATATACCAAAAATCACGGCTGGTAGTGGCGAATTGGTATTGTGGGTCCGGAGTAAACCCCCTCCTAATGAACCGATGTATTTCATTTTTACAACACATATTTACCTGTGGATTACCACTACGAATACCGAGTTTCGTCGAAATATACCAAAAATCACGGCTGGTAGTGGCGAATTGGTATTGTGGGTCCGGAGTAACCCCCCCCCCCCCCTCCTAATGAACCGACATTTTTATATCTCACTTTTCTCTCTATATTACCACTACGAATACCAAGTTTCGTTGAAATATAACAAATATTACGGCTGACATGGTCAAATTAGTGTTTTGGGTTCGGGGTAAACCCCCCCTTCCGGTGGACCGACTTTGGTGGTTAACGAACTCGTTCAATCGTTTGCTAATTGAATGCTATACACCAAATTTCGTGACGAAAAAACAAAAACTCTGGCCGCTATCGTGTTAACAGACACACATATATATGCAGATATATATATATATATATATATATATATATATATATATATATATATATATATATATTAACGGGGGTCATTTTCGGTGTCTGCTAGGTAGGATCGATAAAGATTTGAAGACATTTTTCAAAAATTCCGTCATGAGTCCAACCTCAATAGCTACTTTCCTTCGGAGGAAAGTGCTAAAAAGTGTAGGTCTGAAATCGGCCATACCAGTGTGACTACTGGCGCGCGAAAATTTGAATCTTAATATAATTTCAAACAAAAACTGAACTTAAACGAATATATATATATATATATATATATCAGATTCGTATTGATTTATATTTATACATAAATGTAAATCAATACGAATACCATAAATATATTCGCTTAATTTCATTGTTTGTTTACAATCATATTCAAAAATTCACATTTTTGCGCGATCTTGGCCACACTGGCATGGCCGATTTTAGTTTTGATTCCCTCCCCTCCCTTCTAACTCAATCGTGATAGACATATCATCCTGCCATCTTCTTGGTCCTTCAATACCGACTCGTTCAATGATTAGTTACGTTCACCAATGATACGATCAACTTTACGTCTGACAAAGAGTAACTTAACAAAGCCAAGGAACGTTTAATTTAAACTCTTACCTTTAATGGGCTGAATGGGCATTATTCGACATGTCTACATTTAAATAATTGCTAGGAAAAATAAATTATTCATTATTCTATTCATTGAATTCATTCATTATGACATAAGGTTTGTACTTTTATAACATAAGGTTTGCTACGATTTGTTTTGACGAGTTTTGTATAATAAGCAATCTGTTCAATTTTGTAAAGCACAAACAGACAAATGTAAAAGCAAACACACACAGAGTAAGTCTTCGAGAAAAAGAATAAAAAAAGTTCGCATAATTATTTGAATGACTGTAAAATGTGAAATTATTAAAACATTCAGTTTTAAGTTTGAATACAAATTTAAAAAAAGTTTTTTTTTATTCAATCGACGCTTTCTCCGTGTAACGAAGAGTGGTAGAACGGCTTCGTTATATGGATATGTTAGTTGTTATGTTTGTGGGGCTGGTCGCTTACCAAATGGACACACTGACTCTGCTACACATTGCGTGGGCAGGTATAGCTAGGCTTGCCATACGTCCTGGGGCTCTTGTCCCGGGTCCCTCCCGGTTTTATTAATGTCCCGGAAATGGCTGTAAGATGTAAAATGTAATGAATTTATGTTTTTAAGAATCTTTTATCAATCGGTTACTAACCAAAATCAACATTTTTATCTACTGAGCAGTGTAAATGAAGTGAAAAGTATATTAACTGTAATATGTGAGCAAACGCGGAACTACTTGCACAGCAACGCCAAGCGTTAATTAATAGCAAAAATTCCTTTTTTATTTTTAAAAAGTGGGTAGAAAAACAATTGAGGATTTCAGATTCCCCACTCCCGTAACTTGCGATTCTTAAAAAAATGCTTAAAACTCACCATTTTCCTTCTAATTTGTAACATTTTTATTCCCCCCCCCCCCCGGTGTATGCCCATCACATATTAATGTGCCCCGGTTTCACTCACCAAAAATATGGCAAGCCTAAATATAGCAAAGTTCTTTTTGTTTTTCAAAGTTCTCTTTTGTCTCTTCGGCTGTAGTTGTACAATAAAATAGAGAACAGAGTGCGCCTCTGGGACACTTGCCGCTTGTTTAGTCAAATACGTGTTGCTTGTACGTAAAAATAAAACCAATTGGCAAGGAACGGCTAATTAAACTCTTATTGAGTTAGTACATACATATCGTCCCTACTATGTCAAACTAACGAATATGCAAATTGGAGCAAACCATGGGCGTATATAAGGGGGGGGCTGAGGGTGCTGCAGGCCCCCCCCCGAAATTTTGATTGATCGATAAAATTTCATAAAACCCTTAAAAATAAATTAAATAAGATCATTTAGTTTATAAAACATATTCTATTTTGGGTGTAATAGCGTTTAAGTTGGCTAAAACTCTTCCAAGATCTAAATTGTTAGTATTCCATACACCGGAAATGGTCTTACCCCCCCCCCGAAATTTTACCAGCTCTCTCCGAAATTATTTTCTATAAACGCCCATGGAGCAAACTAGAGAAGGAACATACTCAATCAATTGACGAAGTAATATATTGAAAAATGTTCCTAGTCGATACTTCATTTAAGGTATTAAAGGCTATTCTAAAGGGGTTAGAGTTGGGACAATTTGCGTGAAGCCGTATCGTCCACAATCCAAGAGGAAAGTCTGGAACCTGAAAAAGGAGTTTTTGCATATTCAATAGCTTGACATGGTAGGGACGTGCACCTCAATATTCAGTTTTCCTCTTTTTCATAATCATAATATTCTTACCAACTACCACTAGTACGGCCGCCAGATACGAGCGTTAGTCCCCTGTACAGCCTTTCTCTATATTTACAAGCGTTTTAAAAATTTGGGAGATTAGAGGATCAGGAATAATTGGGATGACCTAGAATTTTCGTTTTATATTCTATAACTAGTTTTTAATTTTCTATTTAAAATGTCTAGTTATTTTATTGTTTTCATTAAATCAAAACTAAATTATATACTCCAGCCGCCTACATCCAGACCACCACAATGGGGGCTCCGTCTTTCACTGGCCCAGTTAAAATTTTTCGTTTTTTTTTTTTTTATTGGGGTTTGTCCTAATTAATCTTCGCCCATTTGACCCGTTTATATTAAATATACTTTCTCCCACAAATAGGTGGTCGTTCTAGGAGTCATTTTTTTAACAGTTTAATGAATGTTATCAATATAATTATACTTTTCGTAAGTATAAAAGGTGTTTTCCTATTTATTCCGATGGTAAGCCCATTTCGTTTTAAGATCCATCGGATTATAACATGCTCAGCTGATATTCCAAGTTTTACCGTGGAATGTGGTTTATTCATGGCTTAACTACTGCAAAAAGATTCGAAGGTGGGGTCCTCTGCCTTCTCAGGCAAAAAGTGGCCCGGAAGTGTGCAAAAAATGAACCGGAAATGTACAGGAAGTTAGAAGGAAATGGCCCGGAGGTGACTTAGAAGTGATTAGGAAGTAGCAGTGTTGTCACTCCCCGCTCGTTGTCATGTTTCCTATACCGCGAAATTCTGCGGACCCGCAAGTGTTCATGTCAACATGAACAGCAACAGATGCATGCTAAACATGAGCGAATAAAGCGTGTACCATGTTTTTGTTTTTTTAATTTTGGCAGAAGGCTTAAAGCAGAAAGAAACAGTACGTCCAGGATGGGGCCGAGCCCCCCCCCCCTAGGATCAAAGCCCCTTGCAAGAACTAAAGGACTAGTTCTCTATTTCTTTTGTTAATTTTCTGGCGACTATTTTGGAATGAATTATTACTTATTATAGAATCACGACTCATCAATTTGAAAATTCTATTCCATCCAGTCAGTCGTTGTCATAAAATATTACCTTCTTTTAAAAATTCTGATTCCCAGCCACTGCCATTAGAGCATATTTTCATATAATGTTTATACCTGGTGTCTTATGCCTTAATATAGAAATTGTTGTATCCCCTTTAATAGAAAGAAACCAATACCGGACATATATGTAAATCAATTCTTCTTTATTTAAATGGTTGTATTTGTATGCATGTAAAATATGATTGTTTCGTATAACCATAAACAGAACAAGGAAAACCAAATTTATGATAAATGAAGTCTTTTAATGATTATTTTGTTAAGAATAAATTGATAGAAATCATCTTTGAGCTTGAAAACTAATAGTCCGAAAGGATTCACCTTCCCAAGGCGTCAAAAGATTTTAAATGAAATAAGTAAAACCCATAAGTATGAAAAAGAGGGGGGGGGGAAATGGACATTTTGTAAATCATTTTTGTTTACAGGTTACAGTGCATTGAGGACCTTCATATTCCTGAAATAGAATGTTGATTATATAATAAAACTATCCACCAAATGTTGTTTAGATCGGCATTATAGTTTTTACATAATAATTTTGCAATTGAGTTGTCCTTGAAAAAAATAATATTATACGAATTGTTGCAAAATCCAAATGATATGCTTTACATATTTGAAATATTTTTCAAACATTTTGTAAACAAATTCTAAAAATTAAATTGCCCCAAATTTGTGATATATGCAAAAGTAAGAAGAATTCAAGAAAATAATCTCGTGTATGTTTTTGTTACAGACAATGAGGACCCTAGCCTTTATTTGCCTGCTCCTCCTCCTCGGGCTGGCTCATGGATTCCCTCAAGAACCCAAGAGCGAGACGGAGAGTTCTCCTTCGCGTACTGAAGAAGGTGTAGAGACGACGACATCGGCAACCTCAGAATCAACAGACATTCTTATTCCTCTCAACAGTCTTATAGAAGGGAGTAAGTACAGCTTTCGTTCAATGTTATTCCTGTAAGGTGGCAGGGTGGTAAACGTATCTGACTACCCTTTAGGAGAAGCTGGTTACAATACAGCTTGGGAGCTAACTTCTTTTCAGCAATACATCAGTTGAGAACGGTACCTTTTTCATCATGGATGTTCAGAAAGAATCGCTAACAGTAAATAGCGTTACCCTAATGACCCGATTATCAATAAATAAACATAATTATCCTTATGAAAAATTTAAATTAAACTAGTTTTAAAATTCTTACTCATGACTAAAGGTAGGGATTTTTGTTTTTTGAATATTCACACAACACATCCCATTACCGAATAATACTGACAGACAAAAGTAACTAATGACAATATTAAAACAACAAATAAATATGTTTATCCCTCAATGCAAATGTGTTGTTTAAATATAATATTTTCAGAACAGGCATGGGTAAGGTGAGGTGGAATTGGTTCTTTTTCTCAACTATGATATATATCAAAAAAATAATCTCCTCCTACATGCCTGCATGTATCTCCAGCAGTGTGGTTTCCTAAATCACAAATTTTCCCCGGCATTACAACCAGCTTCTTCGGTTGGTACATCATGCTTGTTCGTTATCTGAAAGCATTATGTCCCTAACACACACATTACACACACACACATTTTTGCCAGAGGAAGCCGGCTGTAATGCCGGGGAAAATTTTTGTGGTTTAGGAAACCGCACAGCTGTAGATACATGGCGGCATGTAGGAGCAGATGAAGTCACCCAGCAATGTAGTTTAAAAGAGAAAAAAAATAATGTTAATTTGAGAAATTTTAATAAACATAAACAATACCCAAGACTATTAGATATACTTCATTTTGTAAATATAAAATTGTACTGATTTTAACACACATATTAGCCATGGTAATAATATTTAATATAATATCATGTTTAATTATAGTTTACCAAAAACAAATAAAAAATCTAGAAGTTTTAACATTATTTATTTTATAGAATATTAACAAACATATTAAAGTAAGACCTAATGTAGTTTTTTTTAATGTCATTTTGAAACTTTTTCTAAAACTAAATTAGTACAAAATACATAATATAATTATTGTATTTATCTTTGCCTTAAGATAAAATTAAAAATTGTTCTTGTCTCACAATTTACAGATGACAAAGATTCCTAGTATAAAAAAAATATGTGAAGGTGAGGGTGGGGATGGATCAATGGGTTCTTGTAGTAACTTGCTGAAGTTGCTCTCCAAAATGGTTTAACAACTTCAAAGCTGCCACCATCTAGGCTCACTTTGGGCTTCCATTATGATTGATTTTAATTTTTTTCCTATCAGACTGATTATTTATTTTATTACAATTAATAATGTATTTTAATTCGCATAAAAACTATGAGCACCATATGGTGCTTGGAATCATTGGAACAGGATGAACGGCTGCTCTGAAATCCAAATGGCAAACGGCTGTGTCTTCTTAATCCTTTTCAGAACACTTTAAGGGCAAGAGAGACCTCCAAGCAGGTAGTTACTAGTCAGGAAGGCAACGAGAACCTGACTGGGCCTGAGCTCCATAAGGTCACCATCTCTGGAAAAGGGGTGGGGAGAACAATGGACGGTGTTCTCAGTCCAGCTGTAAGGACTTGATGAGCACCATACAGTTCTCGCCGTATTGAACATGTTAATCAACTAACATGTAATTAATTGTGACGTTTCAAACCTGTTTAGGTTCATCTCCAGGCATCTACAATGTAACCTGTAATGTACCATTTAAGCACCTATAATAATGCCTGCAGGTGAACCTAAACAGGTTCGAAACGTAGTAGTTGTAACTTAAATGATGAAACAATTGTGGGGGTAACTCCTGCTATTTATTTCAAGAATTGATAAATAATTCAATTTTTTACTATATGAGTAATTGTTTTATAAATTTTCTAATTAACTAAATTTTTTTCAGTCATATTGTATTATAAATGATCTCTTACTGTGAAGTTTGCTTAGTTGGTCTGGCTTTTGGACTTGTTCATTTTTTCATTTCTTACAATTAGTCTTTTTCTGTGCATTTACTTTCAAATTTTCTAATTTTAAGCTATTTTTTCACAGGAGGGAAGAAAGACAAAGGCATGCAGCATATGTACATGATGTTTATGATGTGCAAGACTCTGATCTCGACCCTGCTGATGTTCGTCGGTCCGATCATCCAGGTGAAGAGCTTCGGTCTCGCTGTGATTGGAACACTGATCAACATCGCACGGTTCGTTATGCAGATAAAGCAAAGCAAGGAGGGGCAGAACAGCCCTTCGCTCTGGGCCCATGACGAAGAGGACAGGATAGGCATGGCGTACAGGCCGCCACAACACTTTATAAAGAAAGTTGTTTATCAATAGTGATAAAACGTATCCCTTACTTCGCTGAAATGTGATTCATAATTTTGTGTATATAACTAATTTATTTATTTTAGTTCTAATTTTTAAAAAATGAGATAACAATTATTTAAGTGTTAACATTAAGATTCTGAAGTTATTAGTGTGGGCTTGAATCCAACTTAGAGTGGTGAATATTTTTTCAATAAGAGAACAGTTATCAATCATCAACAAACTAGCAATGGTGGCAACGTGGACAAACAGACAGCATAATATTAAAAAAAAAAAAAAATCAAATAAATCTTCGTTTGGAATCATCTTTAAGCAAATTTGATTATCAAAACACAAAAAACTATTTTTCAAAATTCTTAATTACATGACTCCTCAAATATATTTTTTTGTTCCGTAGTTTTTTTCCAGTCATTTCTACAAATGTTTTACATTCCGATGGTCCAAAGATTTTTTTATATGTTTAAATAGTATCTATTGCCCCACAGTTCAATACAAAATTTTGATTTTATCAGTAAATGATAAATTGATATATATATATATATATATATATATATATATATATATATATATATATATATAAATGGTCTCCAAATGAAAAAATATTCAACTCTGTATTTTTCCTTTGACCATTTCCTCCTGGGATGAATTGTATGTATTAGCTTTATAATAAACGTTATTTGTGATTTTCATTTACCTTTCTTGTATAACGGGGTTAAAAAGATTTGAATGACTAATCACATCACATCTTCAGAAATACTTTCAATTCCCCGAAAAAATCTTTTTATATTGTTTGTGTCATATTTGAAGTCTAATATTCTAAAAATTGGTTGTTAAAAAAATAAAAAGGTTTGAGAACATTAAAGAAAGGGATTTGAACCCCGAATGCCATAACAAAGATGTTTTCAAAAATTGATTACATAGTATACCAAAGATAGTATTATTATATGTATAATATATTTATTTTCACTAATACAATATTTATTAATTTATTTTTACTATTTATATCAAACCCTAATGTAAATATGTAGACATTAAGATTTACTTGTCATTGAGTACCTAATACTAGTCTGCAATATATTCACTTTGATATATTTCTAGACCCATAAAATGCTCAATTAGATAGTTTAACCCGTCAGCTTATATTATTGAAAAAAAATTAGCTTTTTCTTTAAAAAAAAACACTGATTTTTAAAGTGTTTATTTTTAATATTTTGATTTAAAGAAATTTAGAATAAATTACAATGAAAATAAAGTAGAAAGTATAAAAATGTTTTAAAATACATATGTAATTACTTTGATTTGATATTGTTAATTGCTCAAGTTAATTACTATTGTATAATCATTAAGATAATTCTAATAAAAATAAAATTATTTATTTATATATTTTTTGTGTTCTTCCCACTTTTCTACATAAATCTACATAGAAGCCTGAATCAGAAATGGCCAAAATACTAATTGCTTCAGTACATATCTGTTGAATGTAAATATTATTTATATTTCTGTGTGTATCGATACTATATTGCTAGGTGTGGTCAGGCGCTCCCCACCCTTTTTTCTTACCTGTAAGCTCCCTACTAGTGCAGTGTCCTGAACCATACGTGATCTGTATTCATCTGCATAATAAAGTGCTTATTCCTATAAATACTTACCTTTTTTAACAATATCTTTAATTTTATACCAATTAATTTGTGAGGCTGCGATTTGAAGCCCGTTTCTCTGCTCTGCTTCATATCAGAGTGTGACAAGTAAGTAATATTACAAGTGAGAAATATAAATCAAATTTATATTTTTATCTATAACTAGCTGTTACCCGGCGTGCTACGCTACACCTACTTTCTGCATCTATTAAAGCAAAAATAAATTAGAAACCAAATAATTAATATTAAAATCTGTAACAATTTTGAGTTCACTGTTTCGAACTCGTGATCTCCGAACTGTGAGTCATAGACGATTTTAACCTAGCCTATGACTCTACACGTGTCAAGACCTACCATTATTCCAAGTTTGGTCAAAATCGGTCAAACGGTGTGGATTTGTATAAGGAACAAACATGCAGACAGACAGCTCGTAGAAACTTTTGACTTAGCCTACGAGGCTTCCTGTATCAAGACCTACCATTATTCCAAGTTTGGTCAAAATCGGTCAAACGGTGTGGATTTGTATAAGGAACAAACATACAGACAGACAGCTCGTAGACATTTTTGACTTAGCCTACGAGACTTCCTGTATCAAGACCTACCATTATTCCAAGTTTGGTCAAAATCGGTCAAACGGTGTGGATTTGTATAAGGAACAAACATGCAGACAGACAGCTCGTAGAAACTTTTGACTTAGCCTACGAGGCTTCCTGTATCAAGCCCTACCATTATTCCAAGTTTGGTCAAAATCGGTCAAACGGTGTGGATTTGTATAAGGAACAAACATACAGACAGACAGCTCGTAGACATTTTTGACTTAGCCTACGAGACTTCCTGTATCAAGACCTACCATTATTCCAAGTTTGGTCAAAATCAACCAAACGGTGTGGATTTGTATAATGAACAAACAAATAAACAGACAGACACGTGATTTATATATATATATATGCAGAAGCCTGCACATGGAGTTGAATGTCCAAGATGGCCGATGTGTTTCTCTCCCAGCTAAATGTGTTGTTATAATATATACTTATTCTCAAGATTGATTTTGTTATATTTAACCCAATTACTTCCCAACACTGTTAGTACCACGTTTTAATCATATTAAGTGTAAAAATTAAAATCAAACTAAATAAGTAGAAAATAGTTCTACATTAGTGCAAATTAAATTAAAAATCTTGAGAATATGGAGAATTACTAAATTACTTCACTTTTCATCCCAAAAACTCATAAGCCTGACTTATTTACCAAAAAAGAGGCAGAAAACCTCATTTTCAACTAACTTTAAGAAATACCCTGATCAAACTCACTAAAATAATAGAATTTTAATGACATATTTTGACTTTAAACCTATCTGGGTTCCTCACTAAATAAAACATTTGTACATCTCTTGATGGTTCTATGCAACCCTATGTAGGAAGCAGACAGAAATTATGGTTTTGTTTGTTTAGATTTTTAGGGCAAACAACTTCAAGGTCTTACTTTGCCCGATTTTTTAGTGATGCCTATGTTTAACTGGCATTAACTGCCATAATGTATGGGTATTTATGTTCATGCAACTTGTATGAATGCTTTTCTCTTTTTTTTCTAATTCATTATTTATTTTACAATTTTAGCATAAATATGCTATAGCGATGACTAAACTGAAAAAAAAAAGTTACAAAAAAGTGTCCGCTGGCATTCGCATTGGCAGGGTGGCCATTACGAAAAATAAGGCTCTATGTTATACAGTACATTACAATACTCACTACATACTGCAATACTCACCTATCAATAAAGCACATACTGACAGAGTGTAGAGTCAGGAGAAAATTGAAATTACCCTACTTTTTTACCGACTTACTAAACGATGGTAGCCAATACATTGATGAGCTTATGAAATACCTAAAACATGCAAATTATTACAATATTTAAAAAAGAAAAGATAACCAAAGCAATTTAGTGAAATTGATTTTTTGTTAATTGATCAAAAAAAAAAGTACTCTCTTTTTCGTAGAAGGTAGAAAAATAATGTCTCTCCACTGTTTTTCAAAGTATTTATTAGCAAAAGCTTTTCGAGAACATGGTTCTCATCGTCAGTGCATCTATTACTCTACGAAATCGAGAACTCCACAAATAACGCTGCATACATCACAGATACTCTCTTTTTGTTGGGTCAATGAAACAGAACACAGTACATTCACGAACACATCATTGGCGTCAGTTTTTGCATGAAAAGACTGATATTTTACCTGATAGTAAGAAGAGTTTAGAGAAAAAGATATAGTTTTATCATCAAATGATGAAAAAACTAAAATAAATATATGAACATTACATTACATAGGTTTGTCGGGTGGAGCTAAAGCTTATTTATGTTCCTGAATTTGAGCAGAAGGCTCTAAACAAAATTTTTATTTTATTTTGTTTTTACTTAATTTCTTCCAAATTTTACTTATTTTTTTTTTCTTTATATGTTTATTTAACGTTCATATAATTTTAAATAAATCAATTTTTTTAAGAAAAGGTTTTATTTTATCTATTATTTTATTCCCATTACTCAACACAATGCCGATATTTGCAGGGATTTTCAATTTGTCTAATTCCTTCCTGTAGTGGTGCCAGTGTACTAAGATGTATTTTACAGAAAAAAGTTTCATCACATCTTGGACATTTCTTCTGATGGGTATTTTTTTTAATATTAGGAATCCATGCGAACATCTTGCACGTCCGATTCTCATTCGGGCTATGACTACCTCCTCTCTCCTGCTAGCCCTCGATAAAGAATCCCAGCATTCTATTGAGGATTTGATTTCCCTTAATTTAATGTCAACCACTTCCTTCCACAATTTCAACCTATTTCCTCTTATAACTTTTTATATCCGATTGAGTAGTTCATTAACATTTAATGGGGTGGGAAAAATATTGGTTAGCTGACCTGCTTCTTTTGCTGCACTGTCAGCTATTTCATTACCCCTTATTCCTAAATGACTAGGAGCCCATAAGAAAATGAGCTTGCTTCTCTGTTTATAGAGTTTGTCAATGTAGCTGTGAATTTTTGTAGCAGTTTGGTGTTTGTCTCATGGATATTGATGTAATGATATAGGAGTAAGTTCGGCAGAGTGAATGTTGCAAAGGCTATTGAGCTTATATTTTTGGGTTATAACTCCATAGAAAGTAGTGCATGCTCTTGAGTCCTGGTATTTCGTTTTTATGTTTTTCTATGATTTCTTGAAATTTGTTTCTTTTCTCTAGGACTGGTATATCTCCCTCAGATTTGTTAATTGCTTTGGCGAGTGCTGTGTTGATACTCGTTTGTAGTATGGTCCATGTAGGAGTAGATTCAATGTTCGGCAGGTTGGGGCAATTTTCTAGCAAGGCTTATACTATGGAGCTCATTGTTATTCCTAGCGGTTTAGTGGATGTTGGCATATTTTCCAATTTTTGATTACTTCTTTGGTCGAATATACATGGAAATACTGGGTGCTGTGGATGTGTAACCAAATTAGACATCTACCTTACAGCTAGTCTGCCTTCTGAAAAACAGAAGGCGAATTCCTGAATCTGCGCAAATGCTAAGTTTTGTGCTGAACCAGAAGGCTCCTATGAATATCCTTATTCCTTCATGATTAATGGAATCCAAATAGTAAAGCTCCATTGTCTTGGCTGAGCCATATACTATACCCATAATCAATCTTTGAGGGTACTAAAGCTTTGTAGATAGTAAACAGATTTCAATCTGCTCCCCAGGACGTATTTGAAAGCCCTTTAAGGAATTTCAGTCTATCTGCAGATCGTATTTTTGTAGGGTACTTGTATGATTAGTCCACTTTAATTTCTTGTTGAAGGTTAGTCCAAGGTAACAAATAGCATCGACGTATGTAAGAGGGGTCCCATTTATTTGTATGATTGGGGGGTCCGGTGTATTTCTGTTGTTTGTAGTATGTTGGGCGAAAAACCTCATGGTCGTCAGCGCCCTACCGTGCAAAACATGCCACACAAAATATTCATCCGATGCTCATGGGTTGTGGTGTGCTTTCCTTAATTAGCATTAATTTCAGTATTTCCTTTTCTTTTTTAATTTATTTGTTTGTTTGTTTGTTAAATAATATGGGGCAAAAAACCTCACGGTCGTCAGCGCCCTACTATGATATTCTAAAGCACAACCACTCATCCCCTATTATCCTGGTGAAGGGCATGGTTTCCTTAGGGAGTCAGGGATTATTTTTTTTCTTTCTTTCTTTTTTTTCATTTTTTTTAATATATATTAATTAGCCCTTGTGCTATGTATATATTTTTCGGCATATTCTACTATTTAGGGGATTTTTTTTTTCCTGACACACACCCACATTCCCCGATATAGCCAAAGTGCAGACTTATACAATTTTATCTTAGAAATACAGATATCAGATTCTAAAACCACCAAAAGTTACTCACAAATTAAAGAAATTAAACATATACATACACACATGTCAATATACTAAAAGAATAACAATATTTAGATAAAAATAAAACTAAAAATTATGAGGTTAAAAAAAAAAATATATATATATATATATATATATATATATATATATATATATATATATAAATGGTATCACAAATTATCACAGATTGCCAACTTAAGGAAAAACTAAATAAATTTACTAACTAAATAAACATAAATTATTCTACTAAATAACAATTAAATCCAAGTGCTAGACTGAACAAGAGCAGCACATAAGGAACCCAAATAGAGGGCATAATATTTTCATATTAATCTATTAAGCCCAGTTATCTTTAGAAACTTTATTATTTTGTCAACCTCAGCCTGATCGTTTCCGAGAGCCTTTGCTATCTTTCTTGATATTCCGAGCTGCCGAAACAGTTTTGTGTACTTCCGGCAATCTTCAATAATGTGTTGAACGGTGAGGGGGGGGGGATTTATTTGTATTATTATATTCCTTTTTTTCTCTCTTTTTTTTTTTTTTGTACTCTCCTTTCACATTCATATTAACAGCTTAATCACCAAAATAAGATGAACTTTTTTTTGAAGTTGTAAAGAAGGTAACAAAATATAAAAAAAATATATTTACGGTGTATTTCGTCTTCTGGAGAAAAGTACGCACATGATTTTGCCAGTGGAAAATTTAAAACATGTACTTGCAGCCCACTTTTCTTATTTCATTACTGCTACTTGGAGAGACTGTTTACAAACTATTGCAAAATCATCTGCAAGCATTAATCCTTTAACACATGTAGTTACACAGTTCAAAATGTTTTAAATGGCTAATGCAAAAAGGGTTTGACTCAATGCACTTCCTTGAGGAATTCCATTGTATTGACTGCAATAACTAGACAGAGTGTCTCCTATTAGTACTTGGTAGCTTCTATCTTCCAGGAAGTTCGAGGGAGGATTCCCTCGCAGACAGAAGTGTAGTGCTGACACTTTACTCAAGATATTCCAGGTCTCTTCTTGGAGACTTCTGGGGATATGCCAAGTACAGTGCACATAAAATACTCAACCCGATATATAATAGAGGCTTATGCATTGCATCAGGAACTTTTTGATCAAGCTCAGCCAGCAGCCTGCATGTGAAAACTGATTAATATGTGACTCCAAATATTTACTAAAAAATAACATAAACTGGGCTGAAATAACTTAACATTTCAATCTTTCACTATGAACTTTTTAAACAACTAGTATTTTTCTTATATGAGGCCTAGTATCCATGAGTGCTGAGGCGTGAGCAGTCTTTAGCTAAAAGAAAAGGCATTATCTCTATCCTGGCTAGAAAAGGATGGTAACCTGTAGACAACCCGTCCGAAAAAAATCTGTTTTATGTATAAGAACACATTAAAATTTAAATAAATATGTAATTGTCGTAAGGCTTTATAGCTAAAATTGTATAAAGGATATATATATATATATATATATATATATATATATATATATATATATATATATATATATATATTGCTATGAAATATCATAACATATATTTTTTGTTTCAAATGTGATATTAAATTAGATTCCGGGAATTCAAAGTAATGGGGTGGGTAAAAATAGATCAAAATTTATACTATAACTATATTTAAACTAAACGAATTTAAAATTATCATTTTATATTTACAGACAATTAAAAAAAAAAACAATACAACTAACTGTTCTGTAGAACAATGTTGTTTTGAAAGATAAACAGGTAGCCCTTTTTAGCACTTTCCTCCGAAGGAAAGTAGCTATTGAGGTTGGACTCATGACGGAATTTTTGAAAAATTTCTTCAAATCTTTATCGATCCTATCTAGTAGACACCGAAAATAACCCCCGTTAAAATTTATATATATATATATATATATATATATATATATATATATATATATATATATATATATATATATATATATATGTGTGTGTGTGTCTGTTAACACGATAGCGGCCAGAGTTTTTGTTTTTTCGTCACGAAACTTGGTATATAGCATTTAATTAGCAAACGATTGAACGAGTTCGTTAACCATCAAAGTCGGTCCACCGGAAGGGGGGGTTGACCCCGAACCCAAAACACTAATTTGACCATGTCAGCCGTAATATTTGTTATATTTCAACGAAACTTGGTATTCGTAGTGGTAATATATAGAGAAAAGTGAGATATAAAAATGAACTAAATCGGTTCATTAGGAGGGGGGGGGGGTTTACTCCGGACCCACAATACCAATTCGCCACTACCAGCCGTGATTTTTGTTATATTTCGACGAAACTCGTTATTCGTAGTGCTAATCTACAGGTAAATATGTGTTGTAAAAATAAACTAAATCGGTTCATTAGGAGGGGGGTTTACTCCGGACCCACAATACCAATTCGCCACTACCAGCCGTGATTTTTGGTATATTTCGACGAAACTCGGTATTCGTAGTGGTAATCTACAGGTAAATATGTGTTGCAAAAATAAACTAAATCGGTTCATTAGAAGGGGGGGTTTACTCTGGACCCAAATTACTAATATACTCATACCGGTCGTAATTTCTGCTGTATTGTTACGAAACGCGGTATACGTCGTGGGTAACTCATGAGAAAGAAGTGTAAAAATGAGCTGAATCGGTCAATCGGAAAGGGGGGGGGTTTACATTGTAATATATTTCAATAGAAAAGACGTAGGTTCACAAAGCCGCCGCAATGAGCGCTTTCTACCACTAGAGGGACTGTATCCTGTTCCTGCGTTAGATCAAAATACGATAATATGAGGTTTTTTGTATTTATTACGTAGTGTAGTAGGTACCATGTGTAAACATAACTCTGGAAGCAAATTAATAATTGATCAGTTACTCATTACAAAATTAAAAGAGAACTATTCATGTTTTTATTTTATTTCTGTAGGATATTTAAGCAAATTGTTCTGGAAAGTAGTCTGCACTACCCAAATTCTGAGGAAAGTGCTTAGTTGTGCAGCTCCTGCGTGACGGACTTTTTAGTCTAGAAGGCTGTGGCGGATATGAAGTCTGCCAACAGTACCCTCTCATCTCTTGTCTTTGCCTGGTCATCGAGGAGGAGGCATCTCTTCTTCGCCTGGATCCCGATATGGAAACATCTCCGTCTTTAACGGGTTGCCAATGAGGAATTATTGCTCTCGTCATTAGCAAGATGCATTAAAGCATCTGTTCTGTATCTCGACAAGACGGAAGCATCTCTGGTGTTCGTTACTTATCCCAATTCGTTTATCAAGATTGAGAAGTCAGGCCATTGGAGCATTGTGCAGGACACCTGTTGAACTGCGAAATTATTTTTGACCCTGATCTGCCTGAATAAGGTAAATTGTTATATCTTAATAATTATATATTTTTTTTGTAACAGTTTCAGTTTACATTTCATACTTCCACATTGCAATACATTTTAACTATAATCAAAATTTAATTAGTCCAAACCCATTAAGACCCTGGGTCCAATGATTTAAGTGTGAGGACATATTTTCAATTAAATCAGTTAAATTAATCCACCCACTTATTTAAAAATAAAAAATATTAATTTTTTAACAAAACACTGAAGAAATTTTACTGATTACAGAACCCGACATGAAACAGGTTGTAAGGACTCACGCACTCAATTAATGGCAGGCTGAATTGCACGACAAAAAGCTCTGGGAAATAAAGCCATTCATAAAACAATGGAATTCCAGCTACAGAAGATGCCGGAGGGAAGAAGTAGTCATTACAAGACTTTGAATTGGACATACTCTACTAACTCACTCTCACTTGATGACTACACAAGACATACCACTGTGTACGAAATGCAATAAGTCATTGGCTGGAAATCACTTATGAACCGACTGCAGAAACGAGAAAACATCAACATACCGCCTGATACGTATGAACTCTTGACATTTGATAGCCCGCATATTATAATAATATAAACATGTATGAAGAAATGTTGGAAAAACAATATATTTTTATATGTTAAAATTAAATTTTATATGTACTAAATAGAGCGGAAATGTATTACTTACTTGTTTTTAATTTTATAGTTGTCCTTCTTCTTCTTCTTTCCCTTCCCCCGTGTGCCTTCCAGCGTAGGGGAGCCTCTAGCCATTGGACCCATCCATCTCGCCTTCATGCTTGGTAATGTTTTTCCTCGAGTCTGTCCAAGTCTGGATATGTAGTCATCATATGACAAGCGGGGTCGTCCTCTTGGTCTTTTCCCAGTTGGTCTTGACTCCACGATGCTTCTGGGTCCTCGGCCTTCCTCCATTCTACAGACATGGCCAACCGCTTCAGCTGCCGTTTCTCAAGGGTACTCTTCAGAGGTGGGATTTTCAAGTCCTCTCTTATTCTTTCGTTTCATATGCAGTCCCTTCTTGTTTTGCCGACTACTCTCCTGAGATATTTCATTTCGGTTGCCGTGATTCTGCTTATTTGCCTGTCCTGAGATATCCAGCTTTCACTTCCATAGAGCAGGGTTGGGAGATAGATTGCTTTAAACACATGTAGTTTTACATCCCATCCAACCTCTCTCTTTCCGACTAAAATTGCAGATTTGGAAATATACTTGGTTGGCCTTCTTAATTCTATTAGATATCTCACTATTGATAGTGCCATTCCTGTTTATTACCGTCCCGAAATTGGTGCACTCTTCGACAACCTCTAAAATCTCTCCATTGCAGGCAATGTTCACATCATCTTCCTCTCTGCCATGATAGAGTATCTTGCTCTTGGTAGTGTTTATTATCATGCCTTTTCTTTCCAATTCCGCCTGCCATTCAATAATTGCCTGCTGTAGTTTATGTTGGGTGTCCGCGATCAGAATTATGTCATCTGCATACAATAGTGCTTGGGCTTGGATAGGCCTCATATTCCAATAGCCAAGAATAGTTCTTCCGGCCCTCCTTTTGCAGATTTTGTGGATTTCATCGATAAAATTAATGAATAGCAGAGGACTAAGGCTATCACCTTGCTTCACACCTTGTGCCATTGGAAAGAGTTCTGATTCAGAACCATTGATCCTCACTACACCCTTGGGATCCTGGTATGTAGATATTATGGCATCCATTATGGCTTTGAGGAACATTTTTTGCAGCTAGGGCATTCCATAATTCTTCTCTTGGAACAGAGTCAAAAGCCTCTTTGAGGTCTAGAAATGCAAGGTATAAACTTCCGTTTCTGTCCCAGGTCTTTTCCATAATATTCCTGCTAGAGAAGATGTGGTCCTGGGTTTGATATCCTGGTCAGAAACCGGCTTGTTCTTCTTCCAATTCTGGCTCTATAAATGACTGTAACTTTCTCTCCAGAATTGTAGTATAGACCTTATAAGCTACCGGCGAGAGACATATAGGCCGATATTTCTCACAGATACTTTGGCTGCCTTTTTTATGAATAGGGACTATTATATTGTATTCCCATTCAGATGGAATCATCTTCTCGTCCCATACCTTCTGAAATAGTTCTTGTAATACTTTTATGAGTCCTTTGCCTACAAATTTTATGAATTCTGGGCTAACATTGTCTCTTCCAGCAGCCTTGCCTATCTTTAGCCTCTCCAGGGCATACTCAACTTCCTCTTCCCATATAACCCCATCATATTCATCATTACTTACTGACCGTATCAAGTTTACAGGGTGTCTATTATTATGATAATGGCTTTTCCATCAGTCCAATATTTTCTTCTGGTCAGTCAGTAGGTATCCATTGTCATCCCTAATATTTCTTATGGGCTTGCCCCTGTTTCCCTTTTTTTACTTTTCTCCAAAAAAGCCTTGTATTCTCCCTATAATCTTTATCCAGCATCTTTCCAAATTCCTCCCAAGATTTCCTTTTTGCCTCTTGCACTATGCCCTTGGCTTCATTCCTTCTAATCACATATTCTTGCCATTTATCGTGAGTGCGATCTGACTTGAAATCTTTCCAGGCTTGTTTCTTCTTTCCTATGGCTTCTTTCACTTGTTCGTCCCACCATTTGGATCTTTTCCTTTTCATTGATATTCTTTTGGTGCCACATACTTCAGTTGCCATGCCAATTAGATTATTCTTTACTTGAGACCACAATTCTATAGTTGTCCTTAAATGTTTAATATTTTTACTATTTTTTTCTTGTATAGTATACATTTTGATAATTTAAGTTATTTAATTGTTTATATAATTGTTTTAATTTTTTGTATGTTATATATATATATATATATATATATATATATATATATACACACACATATATATAATGGGGGCAAGGTTAGCTCAGTGGTAGAGCACTGAACTAATAAGTTAGAGGTCCTGCGTTCGAATCCCAAGCAAGCACTAAAGACTTTTTCTTCTAGTGTCTTCTTTCAAGGGTTGGATTCGGCCTCCCTGACCGTCCCTAGGCCAACCCAGTCTTTAATTAATTTAATAAAGGGTACCTTGGTGCTAATGACTCCAGCAGTCGAAGCAGCAAGGTGAAAATCAGATGGCAGGAGCGTAGCACTGACCACACTATCTTCCTAGTGTGCTGTATGGCCATGAATCAGAAACCTCTATAGTATCTGCCCCTCGTGGCCTGTTATGGCACTGATTTTTTTTTTTTTTATTTATTTATTTTTTTTTTTTTTTTTAAGCATACATATGCTTTAGCGGTGACTAAACTGGAAAAAACCGTTACGTTCATGAATCAGATACCTCTATAGTATTTGCCCTTCAGGGCACTCGTGGCCTGATACAGAACTGATTTTTTTTTTTCTTTTTTTTTTTTTTTTTTTTTTTTTTATGATTAATTTTTACAGTCCAGATGAAGGCTTGAATTTCAAGCCAAAAAGTCAGCAAAAATAAAACACATACCACAATACACAAGATGCCTCACTCCTGAAGTAAAAGATTCCTCACACCTGGCCATATCTACCTTTTAAAAATATGTAGTGAAATTTGATACAAATAGAAATTATATTAGTAATCTTACTGATTACTATTCGTGGCTGAACACAATTCAAGCCTAACAGGAGAAACACGTAAAGATAAAAGATAAAAGATTTTATTAAAATTCAGAGATAAAATTAAAAATAGCTTGAGGCTGTTGGCAGTTTGGGGTCAAAATTGATTCTGAGATATGGGTATATTAGTAGTATAGAAGCACAAGAATACATATATTATTTTGCTTATTAAATTTTTTCACCACTAAAAATCTGAGGTAATTATTATTTAACACACATTTTAATAGTTCTAGACCTCAAACCAACCTTCTTTTTTAAGGAATGTGAAGTGCGAAATGTTAGCATTCTGTAAGAAAATGTTTTTAGTAAGAGTCCTGTTACAATATTTGCAAATATGTCTGTCTTTTCTATTTATTAAGTATGAGAGTTGTGGCCAATGCGCAATCAATATGCGTGATCAATATGACTTGGTCTCTCCTGGTTAGGGTCCATTTATGCATGACCAAGGTTTTATTTATTTCACACAATTTGTTGAGTTTTAGTGTCCAGTATATTTCCCAAACAGTTAAGTGTCAAACAAAAGTCAGTTTGTCGATATTGAGTGATATCCTTTTAGTGGCTAATTTTGCTTGCTTGCCGATCTGAATGCTTTCTGGGATTCCTGTATGTCCGGGTATCCAATTCATTGTTATTTGTTTATTTTGTAGAGTTACTATTTGTGTTATTACTGGGTGTTTACTACAGATATTTGTGTGTGTGTGTGTAGTAGTAGTATAGATATGCATAATTATGAAGTCTTATTGAAATCTATGCAGTTATCCATAGCTGTTTAACCATTTTCAGGTATGTCCTTGGTGACTTTGTTACTGGTTCTTCTTGTCGGTCTATCATGCAAGCCAAATATGGTAAGTTCTGTTTTGATTGTATATTTATTTAATTGCTCACTTAGAATTAAATATTAGGAAACAGTTCAATAGTGCAGAAATCGATTTGCGAGTTTTGAGCATTTAATGAACTATGGATAGATAGATAGGGGGAAGGTTAAATGGCAAGAGACCTGTGGGTTGACTTCAATTTTCTTCATGATAAAACAGTGGTCGGCATGGGCATAAATAGAAAATAATTTCAATAAGGGAGTGAGTTCTTGCCTTTGTACATGTGGACGATTTCATTATTCATCAAGATCATTAAACAAAAATGTGGAGTTTTTGTGTATTTATTAAGTAGTGCAGCATTCACACCATTCTGGAACAACGAACATAAAAGGTCAAAACTATTCATTTAATTATATTGTTTATTTTAAACAAATCATTAAGGAATGCTGTGTACACTACCCACCTACTAAGGAGTATGCTTTATTTATGCAGCTCCTGCGTGAAGAACCCTTTTTGTCTACCATTTTAACTACCTGATTCTCAGAATGCTGAAATTTGAACTGTTCGAATTCTGAATGGCGGGTTTTAGCACTTTCCTCCGAAGGAAATTTGCACTCATGACGGAATTTTTGAAAAATTTCTTCGAATCTTCGATCCTATCTAGACACCGAAAATTACCCCAGTTAAAATTTATATATATATATATATATATATATATATATATATATATATATATATATATATATATATATTTGTTAACACGATAGACGGCAGGGTATTTGTTTTTTCGTCACGAAACTTGGTGTATAGCGTTCACTTGGCAAACGATTGAAGGAGTTCGTAAAACACCAAAATCGGTCCACCGGGAGGAGGGGTTTACTCCGGGCCCAAAACACTATTTTACCATGCCAGCCGTAGTTTTTGTTATATTTCAACGAAACTCGGTATTCGTTGAGGTAATCTAAAGAAGAAAAAAAATACGCTGTAAAAATAAACTAAGTCCTTGCATTAGGAAGGGGGGTTTACTCCGGAGCGAAGTTACTAATTTGCTTATACGGCCCGTAATGTCCGTTGTACTGTAACGAAACTCGGAATACGTCTTGTTTATGTAATTATAAAGAAGTACTGTAAAAACGAACTGAATCGGTCTATCGGAAGGAGGGGAGGGTTACTTTGTAGTATGTTTGAATAGAACTTTCCAGTAAAAGGTTAGTTGGCAAAGCTGCCGCTAGGAGTGCCTCTTTCTTGATATTACTTCTTACGACTCCCGCTAGGGGGTACTGTATCCTGTTCCTGCCTCAGACGATAATGTTAAGTTTTCGTGTATTTATTAGGTAGTTTAATACCAAGCATACACAAAACTCTGAAGGAAATTATTTAAAAAATTAATAATTAAAATAATTTGATTGAGTTGCTCATTACAAATGTAAAAGAGCAAAACTATTCATGTTTTTATTTTATTTATATAGGGTATATTAAGCAAATTTTTCAGCAATGCAGTCTACACTACCCAAATTCTGAGGAAAGTGCTTTGTTATGCAGCTCTTGTAGGACGGACTTTTTTTGAAATAATGCTTATACAAATCGTTTGACCAAAGCGCATTCACGTTTAACGGTGAACTAGAAACAAATCTCACCAACGTCAAAAACGTTCCAAACGCAGCTGGCTATTGAGTGTGAGACTTTTTTCTCCATCTGGATCTTTCAAACGGTTCATTGTACTAAAACAGGATGTCCTAGCAGAAATTTACCCCCCCCCCCCCCACTTTAGAGAGGGTTCGCGGCGTTCTCCCATTTATACAATTCCCACTTCCCACGTAATCATTTGGAGATCCACTCTCTCGGATGTAATCGTAAATTTACCTCCAAGTATGTCAGGCAACTGTACAGCCACTTCAAACTAAAAAAACTTTAGCCTCTAATGCAAGCTATGATTATTATTTATATACGGGATACACAGTTCGTTTTATAGCACTTTCTCAAGGAATGTAGCTATTGAGGTTGTACTCATGAAAGAATTTTTGAAACATTTCTTGTAATCTTCATCGATCCTACCAACTAGATACCGAAAATGATACACGTTAACATATATTTACGTAATTTTTTTTTATTATTTTTTTTACGGCGCATCTACATCTAGGTCATTAGCGCCGAAATCCAAGGCGCAGCGAGGAATTTTCCCAGCGCGCCCTGAGATGAGGAAATTCCTGCCGGAGGTGGGAATCGAACCCACCATCTTCCGCTTAGTTAAAATATAAGTATCTATATCTATCTATTTATCTAACTATCTCTATATGTACATTTATATATATACTCTCTCAGATCTTAGGAGGCATGGGGTCGTTAAAGCAGTAAGCAGTCACCCTTTCTTCACACTACTTTATTTATTAGGCCCGACTTGTTTCGTGCATATTTTCGCACCTCTTCAGGGGCTCTTCTTGCTAGGAAGTCCTCTTGTCACCATTTAGTATCTCTGGAGTCTGGCTTAACCCCTTCAAGTCCATTGTCCAGCCGGCTGGACATAACTTCTTAACTTTATATCACACCCCCCTAGGGCCGATAGATGTTTACTACTACTTTGGTTTGAAGCTCTATGCATTTGTCTTCCACTTGACATCTAATATAAATTGATTCCATTCGATTTTGAAAGGTCTGTTCCACCACGGGTAGTCATGGATTCTAAAGCTTAGTAATTTTTCCTTACTTACTTAGACCAAATTGTTTCTGTTTATTGTTTAAAACTGCTCCAAATTTAATGTACATGATCTTTTTAAATGTTGGAAGTTCAATTTTATCAATAAAGTTTTTAATAAGGTGTTTATGAATTTTTGAAAATACATGTCCAGTATACTGTACATGGGAAGTCAACCCTCATTGATGTAACAATATTTTTTATCTATATTTCAAATATTTTACTGTTATATTTTGTTTTTATGTTGTCGGAATTGTTTTGTTTTTTTGAGTACCATAATAATGAGTAACTTTTTCTGAATGGTATGGGCTAAAAGGCGCCCAAACCATTCAAAAATATCATCAGTCCATTCAAACGATTTTCAAAAAATTTATTCTTATTAGTTTTATGTTTAGTTTTTTTTTTTAATAAATTATCTCTTTTTGAGACTAGACTATGAAATTTTTCTTTTTCATTATAACTGTGCGCTGAAATTTCTTGTCTAAAATTCTAATCTATTTTTACAATACCTTATTATATTTGAACTTTTACAATAATATTTACTAATAATTTTTCAAATTTATTTTTTCCGAATTAATTTCTTTTAAATTTTTAATAAATTACTGCTTTAATTATCTATTTTTTTTAATTTTTCCAAATTTTGAATATTTTTTTTTCCACAAATCATATTGATTGACAACCAATGTCCAGTATACTGGACATTACATAATTTCTGTCAGGTTAACCAGAAAATTCTGAAAAAAATCTGCAATCTTCACAAGAGCAATACACAACTATGACAGGAAATTTTTTTATCAAGAAATAAAAATTCGGATCTGAAGGGGTTAAAAAAGTTGTAAAAGTATAGGAAAATTACTACACCTCAGGCATTTAAAAATTATAATATAATATAACTTTTCAATAAATAACAGTACTACCCATTTTCAGGAAGAAAATTCTAAGGAAGAGAAGGAATACGAAACATACAAACTGGCTTTGGAAAATGCTGTCCTGAATTTGCGTGAAAACTGCAGAGAATCGCCGCTTCACGTTGCAGTGCGCCAGAAGGACCTCAACGCTGTTCGCAAACTCATCCGCTTCGGCGCAGATATGTACAAATTCGATTGCGACTTTATGACCCCTTTTGATGTCTTTTGGGTACGGCCAAGTCCGTCATTACCATCATTGAAGCGGGAAGTTACATTGATCCTGTAAACAAAGATGGAGATTCGCCGCTGTTCATGGCAATAAAACTGAACAGAACTGAAGTCTACCAGACGCTGATCAAACATGGAGCCAATTTGTTCAGAAACTTCGATGGAGGAGAAACTTATCTTCACAAGACTGTCAGGTTGGGTGACGTAGGTTTGGTTTTGTTCTTCGTCGAGCAAGGGATATACCTAGACAAGATCATTGATCACGAGAAGACTGCACTATGCCTCACCGTCAAAGAGAACAATCCAGTCCTGATCAATATACTTTTGGCGTATGGGGCAAGATTCGCAATGCTCGGATGGAAAGGACAAACATACCTCCACGTTGCTGCCCGATCTGGAAGCTTGGAAGCCATGCAAACATTGCTCGAACATAGAACGTTGATTGACGACCTTGATTCAAACGATGACACGGCCTTGTCGTTAGCAATTGAACGCGACGACAGCAAGATGGTGAGTCTTCTTTTGAAGTCTGGTGCTGATATAAATATAACCAGGCGGAAGACGTACTTGCACCTTGCAGTTCTCTAGAAGAGCTTGAGTTCTCTAAGGAATCTCCTAACTGGAGGACTCGCAGCAGACTTCAAGAACGCCACAGGAATGCCGGCATCTGTAACAGCTGTAGAAATTGACTCCACACAATCTCTCGAAACATTAAAGACCTTCGGTGCCAACATAACCCTGCGCCTAGGATTTAAGTCTTGGACACTGCTTCACGTGGCAGCGACTTCGGGCAGTACGAAAGCCCTCCGCTGGCACGTCGACAACGGACTAGACGTTAACGTGACAGACACAAATGGTTGGACGGCACTCCACGTCGCTGCATATCGCAACGAGATTTCCGCTGCAGGGACACTGTTGGCATTAGACGCCTGTATAAACTGCAAAAACATTCCGGGACACACGCCTCTCTTCTATGCGGAGGTGTACTACCATCCACCAATGGCTGAATTGATGAAGTCAAAAGGGGGAGTCAGATGGTAATGCATAAAGTCCTATAATACTATCTATAACTGAACTGATAAATATAATCATTTTTTTCACCTTGCAGTTTGTTTCTCATTCCTTTTCCTTTTATCTACTTAGTCGTAGCATTTGCTTAAACTATGTATGGATTTTCCGGACATAGTCAAGAGTGGTCGAAATGATATCCAATTGAAGTTCAAGATTCGTAAAGGATTGTCACTTTGATAAGGAAAGATGTCCCACGACTTTTTAAGAGGGAGAGAGAGACAAAGATAGAGAGAGTGGGAGAGAGAGTGTGTGTGTGTGTGTGTGTGTGTGTGTGAGAGAGAGAGAGAGAGAGAGACAGAGAGAGAGAGAGAGAGAGGGAGAGAGAGAGGGAGGATCCTGCTGGCCTACATTAACAATCAAATTTCACTGACCACATTCACCAAGAGCACTCTCTCCCTAACCATTCCTCCCCACTTTCTTCTGACCATGGGAAAGGTTACCCCCTGCCCCTGCATTACTATGGTAATCATTTTTCGTCTTGTAGTTTTGAGTAAAAATAACCAATAAAACAATTACCTAACAAGAAGGAGCTCAACGGAACCTGGAAAGATCCGATCTGTTATTTACAGATTTCCCGAGTAGAGTTAAGAATATTTTTTAAAAAAAATATTATGAGGTGGAATCATCAGCTCCTGATTTTAAGTGAAATACAAACCTGATAACACAGCACTTGATTGCGTTAGCAAGTCTTCTTCTCGAGGCAAAACCTGATAACACAGCACTGTTGATTGCGTTAGCAAGTCTTCTTCTCGAGGCAAAATAATTGATATGTAAATTTTGAATGAGGTAATGTTGGACGAGATCAGCAAAATTGGTCCAGCAGAGATTAGTGTTTCCCTGCAATCTGCTCCCGTTGCTAGTTTTTTGCCACGACGAAGTTGCTATACAGTACTCTCTACAACAAGTACGACTCACTGGAACTACGTCATCTTTTCGCGTTTCTATATGCTTCTAGCTCATCTGCTCCTTCCCGTAATACGGAGGAAACTTTATGAGGTTGACCTCATGATGCAATCTGGAAGTGCCGAATAGTAAACATTTCGGCTTCACGTTTTAGAAACCATAGATCCCGAAAATAAACGCGCTATTTTTTTTTTTTTTTTTTTTTTTTTTTTTGGATATCGCACTAGTATTTTTAAAGTGACACAACTTAAAAATCTGTGTTTTTCAGTTATGACTTTGAAAAACATGGTAAATATGGCTTTATCAACCATCAAAACTGCATGTACCTAGCTTCAGAGCTTGTACAAGAGAGGTTACTCTTCCTGTCTTAATGTCATACCCCCTATATTGGCAAGAGTGGCACATTTTTAGTTAGGTTTTTTTTTTTTTTTAGTTGTTTCGCTTTAGAAATACTAGTCCGATATATTCTTACGTATCTTGAAACCGGTTGCGAAGTCCAAGGAAATTTAAAGCGTTTATTCGAAGGTCATTAAATGCCATACAAATACGGTTCTTATGCGACTTTTGATAGAATGCTTTTATTCGGATAAATCGGTGATCAAATGTAGTGATTTCCGCTTCGGGACCTGTTACTTCCTGATGTGGCGCCTAAGATCTTGTTCCTATTCTCAGTTACAAGGTGGGTATAAGATACAGCTACAGTTCGAATTACAGAACATCTATTTATCGAGGTTATAATAGACTGACCTACCCATAAATGGGAATAATTACCAAAAAATAGAAGTAAAAAAAAAAAACAACTTTAAGTTCTCTAAAACACACCTTGTTTCAACGTAAATGAGTACGGTGTAAAGCCATTCAGCAAGAAACGGCTAATTGTACATACATATGTGAACCTTCATGTCTATATATATATATATATATATATATATATATATATATATATATATACACATATATATATTATTCAAATAGGCGGAAGGTCATGTGTATGTTAAACTTGTCAACGTCACATAATCAACTTTATCTATCGCTCTACATGATTCGCGTCTTCAGGAGCACCTTAATTGTACATAGATAAATTTAGCCTTAAATAAAAAATTAAAGCTAAAGCTAATATTAAAATTAAAATTAAAGCTAATATGGCTTCAACCTATTTAAATAATTTATTGACGTTAACCTGTGGAAGTTGACGAGTTTTATATGCGCATGACCTTCCGCCTATTTAAATAATATATTGAAAGAAAATGGGGTCACAATTTTATTATATATATATATATATATATATATATATATATATATATATATATATATATATATACAGGGTGTCCCAGCATATCTGTCCACCCCCTTTTCCTCCTAGAGTTGTTGGAATTTCGAAATGAAACTTGGTAGTCATAGTTATGTTGCATGAGGTTTCTTTTGAAGGTTTAGTTGACTTGGTAACATTCTCCAGCGTATCCTAACTCTTGAGTTTCCAATGGCGGCAGGTATTTTTTATGCCGAATTCTGATAGAAAATTTAATTTAAGACTAATTTATTCCGAGACATCTTTTGATCAGACGCACCGTTTGCGCGTATAACGCAAAGAAACTGAAAAATATCACCCTTTTGTAGACAAATTCCTATTTATCACTGAAACCAAGCCTTGCACGTAAAAACACCTTGATACAAACGTTGTAGCCTACTAATTTTCCTTTCAGATGATACCAAGAACAAAGTTGTAGATTGAATATTTAACGGGATATTATGAATGAAAACATATGTTGGGTCGATTGATGAGATGGGTTTAATGATATAATAATTTCGTATGGAAAGAGAAATTTATTCTGTTCTGTTTTATAATAATTTGTATTTTTTTTATTTTTTCATAAAGTAAATAAGTACTTTTTTTTTATTGTTTATGACAGCTACTTTTTTTTCTATTCATATCGATTTTCTGAATTCTTATTTTTTAAAACTTTTAAGGTATATTTTTCGGTCGTAATACCCCATTAAATATTCAATCTACAACTTTGATCTTGGTATCACCTGAAAGGAAAATGAATAGGCTACAACGTTTGCATCGAGGTTTTTTTACGTACAAGGCTTGGTTTCAGTGATAAATAGGAATTTGTCTACAAAAGGCCGAACTTTCTCAGTTTTATGCGTTTTACGCGCAAACGGTGCGTCGGATCAAAAGATGTCTCGGAATAAATTAGTCTTAAAATTAAATTTTCTATCAGAATTCGTCATAAAAAAATACCTGCCGCCATTGGAAACTCAAGCGTTAGATGCGCTGGAGAAAAACTGGAGAATGTTACAAAGTCAACTAAACCTTCAAAAGAAACCTCATTCAACATAACTATGACTTACCAAGTTTCATTTCGAAATTCCAATAACTCCAGGAGGAAAAGGGGGTGGACACATATGCTGGGACACCCTGTATATATATATATATATATATATATATATATATATATATATATATATATAAAATATCATTCCCATAACAGGCTATGAGGTGCACATACTATAGAGGTATCTGACTCATGACCATACGGCACACTAGGCTGCTTTTGACTGCTAGAGTCATTAGCATGAAGATTAAGTATTAAATTAATGAAAGGCTGGGTTGGCCTAGGGACTGTCAGTGTGGCCGAATCCAACCCATGAACGAAGACACTAGAAGAAAAAACAATTAATGCTTGTTCGGGATTTGAAATCAGGTCCTCCAGCTTATGAGTCCAGTGCTCTACCACTCAGCTAATCTCGCCTCCATTATATATATATATACTAGTATATGGTCTATGTCATGTTGCCCATTGTGATGTCCTACATAGGATACGCTAGGATTGTCTGGATTCCGCAGGGTTCCTCTGTGCATTGTACGAGACTCAAGAGACAGCCTTTCGCTGCCTTTCATCTGTCTAGAGTTCTATTCAAGTGTCACCGACGTCCAAAGCACTTCACTCTCAGAGGGAAAATTAATCCTATCTCCGATGTAGGCCGAGAATTCCTCTCTCCAAAATGGCCGGGAGGATTAAATACTATCTCAGGCTGCACCTACATGGGACCCGTATCCGATCCGATCCTACCCGATATCTTTTGACCGACAATGGCTGACGTGAGTGCCTACATTCTTTCCGACCAGATCAGATTCGATCTGGTGGTCATTAATGAACTCGTAGTGAAATGAAAATGAGTGATTAATTTAAGAAGTACACCATAATAAGCATAGAAACCTTCGATTAGGTTGAATGTTGGAGGTATGAAGGAGGAGTTGAGACGCTAATCAATCTTCCAGAAGCATATCAGTCCCGAGAAAAAATCTTAGTGTAACAGTTTTTAACAGCTACACTAAGATAAGAGAAAAATTAGTACCCATATTTTAAAATAATTTATAAGAAATGTAGCTAGAAGGGTGTAAACATCTTTATAGGTAATTTAATAAACAAGGTAAACAAAAAAGTCCGATTCGCAGGAACTGCGTCATCTTAGCGCGGTTCCGTTCTTATCTCTTGTGTTTATGAAGGCATAGAATAGAAACAGTTATTACTTTATTTAGATCAATAGCGAAACAGCTATCCAAATGAAATCTCAAACAAACTAGTCTTGAAAGGTCTTGATTTACAATCTTACCTGTATGGGTCGGCTATACCATAAGTCGGGCAGAAAGGCCTCCGCTCAGAGGCATTTGGAAAGCCTTGGGATCTCTCTCTTTGAACGCTACATTTCTAACAATAAATTGATCTTCTTATTTTACTTAATCTGTTTTATTATCAAATACATTATCTGACTGTAAGCAATTTAAAAATAACAAGGAATAAAACAGACAAAAAGAACAGTTCGAATAAGCGAAATCAATTACTTTAAAGTTTTAAGCACTTATTTCTCCGATTGACATCGCCTAATCAAAACTTTCTTTAGAACTATTTTTGTAGAGAATTTAGTGACCTTTCTAATGGTCATCTTCCGTTTCACAAGATTCTCAACCTTTTTCGAGATATTAAGGAAAGTGTACAAAGTTACCAAAACTTTTCATGTCTGTTCATAAAATATTTTATTCTAACCCTTCCTTAACTCCAAACGTAACAAAAATTTCAACATATTAGTTTTAATCAATGTAGAACATGCAGAAAATGTTTCAACTGAATCCCATAATTCTAAGTACCAAAATCAAAGAGAAAAAGAACAGTTCGAATAAGCGAAATCAATTACTTTAAAGTTTTATGCACTTATTTCTCCGATTGACATCGCCTAATCAAAACTTTCTTTAGAACCATTTTTGTAGAGAATTTAGTGACCTTTCTAATGGTCACCTTCCGTTTCCCAAGATTCTCAACCTTTTTCGAGATATTAAGGAAAGTGTACAAAGTTACCAAAACTTTTCATGTCTGTTCATAAAATATTTTATTCTAACCCTTCCTTAACTCCAAACTTAACATAACTTTCAACATATTAGTTTTAATGAAATTAGAACATGCAGATAATGTTTCAACTGAATCCCGTGATTCTAAGTACCCAAACCAAAAACGGAATTCAAAAAATATTTTTCCAATTTTCTCGACAACGGTTAAAGCTATCGCCTTGAAAATGGTTTCATTCGTTTTTCTAGCCCAAGAAGCCTATAAAAAGAGTACTTACAAGCTTATGAACTCAAAAACGTAAGCGTTACGATTTTTTCTGCGCGAATTTCGCCCCAAACGCCATCTTCCAGTGGGCGGATTTTGCTGGTTAACGAACTTGACCTTTCAAATTGGACGACGGATTTTTGTACCAAATTTCATCAAAATCGGACCATCAGGGAAGCCAGAAATGAGCGAACAGACAAATATATATATATATATATATATATATATATATATACATATATATATATATATACAAATTTGAACCACCGTTATTTTCGGTCTCTAGGGGTTCTGAAACGCGAAATTTTCTAGTCGGCACTTCCGGATTGTTTCATTGTATCAACCCTATAAGCGGGGTTCCTCCCTATGGGGGAGGGAGGAACCGCGCTAAAAGAAAAATGTGACTTGATGAAGTTGCTCGAGATTGTATTTGCTTTCATTTAAAATAAATCCAATGAAATTGCTTAAGATGTAGAGGCTGTAGTCTTTGTTTAAACACAATATGTCGTTTGCCGCCATTTTGCGTCGGTCTTCGATATTGGTCTCAAAACGAACAAGTTTGAACAGCCAAGAATCGGTAGTCATCGGAACAGGTCGGTTCGGGACCAATGTAGGTTCCTCCTAAGTGCGTCTCCAATCGTGGGTAAACTTATCTAATAATTCTCCAAACTATTCTGAAATCTAAGGGGTTAGGTCCGCCAGTAAATAAACGAACAACTTAACACTAGCTCTGACACAATATTCAGACCACTCAAACTACTTAAACGAACAAACAAACGAAAAAGGACAGACACAGCATCACTTCCAATAACTAAACGACAACGTACTTAACATAAAAACAGAAAAACTAAGAAAGACAAACATAAAATCACATTTTTCCATGATCAACATACAACGGACCACCTGCACAGAATACAGACAAACAAACTACCTGAGAAACCCTTAGACGGCAATGACCCACGGAGCCAACAAACACTTTACCTGAACGAACACCTGCACAGAGTACAGACAAACAAACTACCTGGACGACCTTTAACAGAAGTAAACAACGTACTCCACCCTGTATAAATACTCTGACACTACAAACACAGTTCAGTACTAACTTAACAGTGGCTTGATAATGACGTATTTACGTCGAAAGCGCTCGCCCACAGTACTCGCACAGATGCCAGTGACGACGGTCTCCACCGACAGGTATGACAACAGTATTCTGAAATCATTAAAGAAATATGCGAAACTCTCAAGAAGAACATAGTGTTTTCGGTTCTATTTTTTAGCCTGCTTGAGAGCGAACAGAATATATATATATATTATACGTCATAAGCGGGTTTCGTCCCCATGGAGGAAACGGGGAACGCACTTAGAAAAGTAAAGAAGTAGGACGGCAGGAATAAGGTAAATTGGAAGTTTATTAAAAAGAAAGATTAATAAAATTATAATCAATATTTTAATAAATACATTTACATTTATTTTTCTATAATTTAACAAAAACAAAATAAATTTGTTAGCAATAAATAATAATTAAAAACTAAAACAGTTTAAATGATTTTTTTAATTACATAAATAACATTCTAAATAAATACTACGAACACATTGAATTGTATTAAAAGCTATTTTGGTCTTATATTACAAATAAAGTTTTAGTGATTAAGCTAGAAACGAGATTTAACGTTAAGGTACCTTGCCTGAGAATTAGAATAAACTGAGAAAATTGGAGTTAATGTTAAGAAGAATCTGAAAAAAAATAGGGTTGGCAAAAGAAATGATTTTAATTGGAACAATTGAAATCATTTCTGCCACAATCACTGTTTTCTTCAAATTGTTCCTAACCTTAACTCCGATTTTCTCAGTTATTTTTAATTGTGTTTTTCATAATTCATAATGGTTTAACAGTGTCACCCTTGGCAGTGAGCCCTTTATATATAAACGGGACTTTTTTTTTTTTGTTTTTTTTTCAAGAATGTGTAATAATAGCTAAATTATTTTCTAAGTTAAAAACAGCTCTTTTGAAGATCACAATAAACCAGAGCGAAGACTATACCTGATTCTCACAGCCATACTTATCGAAGAGTTATGTACCTCATTGTTAGTTACACCTAGAAGATTTTAAAAGAGTTTCATTTGTAAAGAAGTAAATTTACAATAAAACATTCGAAATTTGTAATTCGCTCCAAAGAAAAGTCGAATTGAAGCTAATATGTAATAGAGATGGATAAATGGTAGAAAGATATCTTGTGGATTGTCTCTTTGGCTGCTTCGGTTCTCCTAGTTCTGTAGGGAAGAAGTCTCTTCCTTTGCCTGCAACAGAGATGAAACTAATGGTAGTGAACAAAAAACATAAACAGACATCCAAATTTCATAGTTGTTGACCTCATGGCGATATCCGAAACTGTTGACTAGAAAAGTTCACGTTTGAGAAACCATAGGTCTCGAAAATAACGGTGGTTCAAATTTGTGGGGTACCTTGGTGCTAATGACTCTAGCAGTCGATGCAGCAAGGGGAAAATCAGGCGGCTGGAGCATAGTACTGACCATACTATCTCCCTAGTGTGCCGTATGGTCATGAATCAGATACCTCTACAGTATCTGCCCCTCAGGGCCCTCGAGGCCTGTTACGGGACTGATATATATATATATAGGTTATAGATATCGCTTTAAATTTTTTCAATTTTTTTTTCCTTTTAACTAGGGTCATTGGTGCCTGTTTATACTTAAATGGAGCCAAAGAATGTACTGTTAGAATAAAAAAAATTAATCAAATCTATATATATTTATTAAGTAATTTTAAATAGAGGGTATAACGTAAGGATTAAAACTGGTTAAAAAAATACCTAAAAATGTAATTTTAAACGCACACACTCTGAATAACACACACTCACAGACGGACACACCCATCCACAACTAAAAATTTTTCAATTTTTAAAGCAATACCGTTTACAAGAGAAATTGATACAACCGCTTTTCCAAACTATTTTTTTTTTTTTTTTTTTTTTTTGAGTATTCAGAAACAATTGATTTAACTGAAACAGCTAATCTACGATAGCTAAATTGTCTAGCATATATACAAATAAGTATAAAGAGTGGTCATGTCGCTAGAACCCACGGTTTCCGAGATATAAGCCCGAAAAATGGGGCCTTCTAAACCCCCCTCCCCCCGGCACAAAGGCTACGCGTGAGGACTTTTGATACGTTGACCTCCTAACTAGCCGAAACAAAGTTATGAAGTCAAAAATTGTGTTCCAAACATTTGGGGTCGTTGAAGAGTTATCCCGTCAAAAAGGGGGGAAATATGGCGCGAAAGTGTTTTCCCCAAAATGACCGACTTTCAAGAGTGGATATTTCGAAACCTAAAGATATCTCGAAAAACTTTATAGAATAGAACTTGTAGGAAATTTAATCAGCTTTCATTTGTTATAGAATAGTCATGTCGCTAAGATGCAGGGTTTCCGAGATATAAGTGAAAACCCGAAAAATGGGACCTTCTAAACCCCCTCCCCCCTCCCCCGGCACAAAGGCTACGGGCGAGGACTTTTGATATGTTCACATCCTATCCTTCCGAAACAAAGTTACGAAGTCAAAAATTGTGTTCAAAAATTTTCCACCTATAGCTGTTTTTAAGCATTCGTTGCCTGGACTGATAGTACACTTATAAAATTCAAACTCTATAATATGTCGCGGCAATAATCTGAAAGGTTGATACGCTTAAAAAAAAAAGTCCAACTCGCAGGAGCTGCATCATCTTAGCGCAATTAAATGTTACTACTACAGTTAAATGCAATTAAAAATACTAAACTACTATTTTACTGTTAAGTGCAATTAGTTATGTTATTTTTTTATGAACTACGCCACATAAAACCACAAAATATAATTATATTTCTACTATAGCATTTTGCTGCGTGACTTCCTACAGGTAAAATATCTGCCAGCTCTTCTAGGATGCATCTTGATTTATAAAGTGCAATGAAAGCCTACCTGAAGCCTGCCTAGTAGTTCGACCCGGGCAGATGTCTGACCCTATAAACTGGCAGGAACTGCGTCATCTTAAGACGTATCCGTTCTCATCCATGGTGTCATTTGGATAGCTTAAAATAGAACCAAACATTTTTTTTTTTTTTTTTTATTTCATGAAAATTGTTAACATCCACAGGTTAGAAGCGGAAATTCCTCAATCTAAAGCAAGACTCTCAAAGTCAATTCAAAATACAAACACGCTTCTCAATTACTTGTCATGTTTTATTGAAAAAAATGCAATCAAAATAACAGCAAGCAATTAGAAACTAAGGCAACCCGAGAAATTAAAACAATTAAAAACGAAGGTAAACAAGACAAAAAAAAGAGGAGTAGATACAATTATTAGTTTGTTTTGATCTTTCGTGAAAAATTATAAATATCTTTTCCATTTTCTTTTCCTGTTTTACTCCTACTAGAAGCAATAATAAAATAACAAGGAATAACAGACAAAAAGGACCGTTCAAATAAACGAAAGATTTATGCACTTATTTCTCCGATTGACATCGCTTAATCAAAACTTTCTTCAGAATCTTTTAGCGCGGTTCCTCCTCCCTCCCCCATAGAGAGGAACCCCGCTTATAAGGTTGATCTCATGACGCAATCCGGAAGTGCCGACTAGAACATTTTGCGTTTCAGAACACCTAGAGACCGAAAATGACAGTGGTTAAAATTTGTATATATATATATATATATATATATATATATATATATATATATATGTATATATATGTATATATATGTATATATATGTATATTTATATATATATATATATGTATGTATTTATATATATATATATACATATATATATATATATATATATATATATATATATATATATATATATATATATATATTTGTCTGTTTGCTATGTAGCTCCCTGACGAATGGTCCGATTTTGATGAAATTTGGTACAAAAATCTTTCTTCTAATTTGAACGGTCAAGTACGTTAACCAACAAAATCCGCCAACCGGAAGATGGCGTTTGGGGCGAAATTCGTGCAAAAAAAGTCGCAACGCTTACGTTTTTGAGTTCATAAGCTTGTAAGTACTCGTTTTATATGCTTCTTGGGCTAGGAAAACGAATGAAACCATTTTCAAGGCGATAGCTTTAACCGTTTTCGAGAAAATTGGAAAAATAGTTTTCGAATGCCGTTTTTGGTTTGGGTACTTAGAATCATGGGATTCAGTTGAAACATTTTCTGCATGTTCTACTTTCCTTAAAAATAATATATTGAAATTTTGGTTACGTTTGGAGTTAAGGAAGGGTTAAAATAAAATATTTTATTAAGAGACATAAAAAGTTTTGGTAATTTGTATACTTTCCTTAATATCTCGAAAAAGGTTGAAAATCTTGGGAAACGGAAGAATACCATAAGAAACTTTACTAAATGCTCTACAAAAAAGGTTCTGATGAAAGTTTTGATTAGGCGATGTCAATCGGAGAAATAAGTGCTTAAAACTTTAAAGTAATTGATTTCGCTTATTCGAACTGATCTTTTTGTCTGTTTTTATTCCTTGTTATTTTTGCTTATAGTTGGATAATGTATTTGATAATAAATCAGGTTAAGAAAAATAAGAAAAACAATTTAATGTTAGAGATATGGATTTCCAAGATATAGCTTTTCAACTGCCTAGCGGGGTCCTAGGAGGGTTGGCCGACCCATCCAGGTAAGATCGTAAATAAGACCTTTCTAGAAAAGTGGACCCAAAATAATAACAGCTTCTATTTTAATCATTCTAAATGAGTATAGGGATAAGAACGGAACCGCGCTAAGATGCAGCAGTTCCTGCTGGTCGGACTCTTTTGTAGAGCATTTAGTAAGCTTTCTAATGGTAACCTTCCGCTTACCTAGATTCTCAACCGTTTTCGAAATATTAATGAAAGTATACGAAGTTCCCAAAACTTTTCATCTCTGTTAATAAAATATTTTATTCTAACCCTTCCTTATGTCCAAACGTAACCAAAATTTCAACATATTAGTTTTGATGAAATTCAAACATGCAGAAAATGTTTGAACTGAATCCCATGATTTTAAGTACGCAAACCAAAAACGTTATTCAGCAACTATTTTTCCAATTTTCTCAAGGACGGTTAAAGCTATCGCCATAAAAATGGTTTCATTCGTTTTACTAGGCCAAGAAGCCTATAAAACAAGTACTTGCAAGAATATGAACTAAGCGGAATGATTTTTTTCGCGCGACATTCGCTCCAAAACCATGTTCCGGTCAGCGGATTCTCCTGGTTAACGAACTTGACCTTTCAAATTAGACGAAAGATTTTTGTACCAAATTTCATCAAAATCGGACCATTATTGAGGCCAGGAAAGAGCAAACAGACAAATATATATATATATATATAAATTTGGTAAATGTGAAGGAGCGCGGTCTCCACACCGATCCTTTTGAAATTTTGTACTATAACGTATTTTGATGCACTAAACACGAATCCGTTAAAAAAAAAAGCTTGCTTTTCACTAGGAAAGAAGTTATTAAGCACTAAAGTTCACTGTTATGGAGGTTATAAAAGACGGGGTAACAGCGTATTTGTAAACACGCGCATGCGCAATAGTCCTTAATGACGAAGTGTAATTGAAATTTAGACTCACCTTGTGGTAGCTGACTTGGTCGTAAACTGTCGCTTTTGGGCATACGTGCTATGCGTTTCCGCTCGCTCCCCTCGCTCAAGAAAACATCAAAACCCCTAGTCAATCCAACTCGCAGAAATGAAAAGAATTCTATTAATTTTAGCGAGTTGGATTGACTAGAGTTTTGATATCTTCTTAAAATTTAAAAAAAAAATTAAAGAATGGTTTATTATTTAAAAAAAATATTTTTGAATAACTAACTGGAGATTAATTGATGGTAAATTTCAATTAGACATCCTTATTACGAACTTTTCCATACCCGCGCATGCGCATGTTGACAAACATAGTAGGTTACATTACCTTTCAGAACCCGCACAACAGTGAACTTTAGTGTTTCATAACTTCTTTCCTTGTGAAAAGCGAGCTTTTTTTTTAACGGATTCGTGTTTAGTGCATCAAAATACGTTGAAGTGCAACATTTCAAAAGGATCGGTGTGGAGACCGCGCTCCTTCACATTTACCAAAAATTTGAACCACCGTTATTTTTTATCTCTAGGAGTTCTGAAACGCAAAATTTTCTAGTCGGCACTTCTGTTACATGAGATCAACCTTATTAGGGAGGAACTGCGCTAAAAAGAAAAAAAAAATAACTTAAATTGCACGTTAAAACTATAATATAAAACATTGTAAATAACAATCTAAATATCTTATAATGCCAAATTGTTATTATTTTAATTTCATTCATGCACCTTAACATGGGAACTTTGCACACTAGCATCTAGTCCCCAGTACAGGTCCTTTTTTTAAGCTGATTACAAAAGTGCTAAAAATGGTTATTCTCTCCAATTCACAGGAACCGCGTCATATTAGGGGTTTTTTCTTTTTATCCTTTTCTCGTTTTGGAAGCTTGGTATAGAAACAGTCAATGTTTTCTGAAAATATACTGCAGCAGGTTGAGTTTTTCATCAGTGGCCCGTTGAACAGCCCGGCGATATATATATTTACTGTTTTTCCCCTCGTGTGGGTGTTGGTGAGTAGGAGACTAAAGAAAGAGGGTATGATGGAGGTATGTAGATGGTATTGGATGAATAATGTATGTAGAAAGTTGCTGCTGGATCTTACTAATCCCATGGAGATATTGGGATGTCAGTTCCAGCCTAATAACCCTTCGTATATAGATCAGATCTAAGGTGTAGATTTCAAGAGCTTAATAACAACTGACTAGTTGTCATTAATCATTTTAGTTAGTTAATTATCTATCTATCTATCTATCTATATATATATATATATATATATATATATATATATATATATATATATATATATATATAATCCCGTGTTTACCTGTTTATTTATTTATTTGTTTATTCCTTATACAAATCTACACCGTTTGACCAAACTTAGCACACAGGTAGGTCTTGATACGAGAAACCTCCTAGGGTAGGTCAAAATAGTCAAATTTTAAAATTTGGTCAAAATGTCAAGAGTTTTGTTCAAGAAACATTGGCTACACTGAACCATTCAGATTATGACGGCCATTTGAATCGAAGACTTCTGGCTTCTGTCGGCTGTTAGATGAAGTGCTGTTTTGCTGGTCTCTGCCGTTAGCATTATGAACTAAAACAAATTCACATGGGGTATAGACAACTAGGTATCAAGTAGATCTTGATACGGGGAGAGTCATAGACAGGAAGTAGGTGTAGCATGGAACACTGGGTAACGGCTAGTACTTAATAAAAGTCCGACTCGCAGGAACTGCATCATCTTAGCGCGTTCCCTTCTTATCCCTAGTCTAATTTGGAAAGATTAAAATAGAAGCACCTATTATTTTGGTTCCACCAGTCTTGAAAGGTCTTGATCTTACCTGGAAGGGTCGGCTAACACTAGAAAGGGTCCCGCTAGTTACAAGGTCTTGGGATCTTGGAAAATGTATATGCATTTCTAACAATAACTTGTTTTGTTATTTTACTTAACCTGTTTTATTGTAAAATACATTATCCAACTATAAGCAATTAAGAAATAACAAGGAATAAAAACAGACAAAAAAAAAAGCGTTCGAATAAACGAAATCAATTACTTTAATGTTTTAAGCACTTATTTCTCCGATTGACATCGCCTAATTACCCTTCCTTAACTCCAAACGTAACCAAAAGTTTAACATATTAGTTTTGATAAAATTCGAACATGCAAAAAATGTTTCAACTGAATCCCATGATTTTAAGTACCAAAAGCAAAAAAAGTCCGACTCGCAGGAACTGCATCATCTTAGCGCGGTTCCGTTCTTGTCCCTAGTGTCATTTGATAAGCTTAGAAAATAAATAAAGTTATTTTTTTTTATATATCTCGTGAAAATTGTCAAAATCCTCTCGAACATCTCGAATAAAAGTGATATTAAGGCGTCAGGGAGACCGACAGTAGCTAACTTATACACAGAAGCGGAAATTACACAATCCGGCTCTCATTCTAAAGCAAAGCTCTATAAATCAATACAAAATATGCCTAATAAAGCCTTTCTAGAGGATACAGAAGCATGGGCGTATATGAGGGGGGGGGGGCTGAGGGGCTGCAGCCCCTCCCGAAATTTTGAATTGATGATAAAAACTTGTCGTAAATCCCTTAAAAATAAATTAAATAAGATCACTTAGTTCATAAAACATATTTTATTTTACGTTTAATAGCGTTTTAGTTGCCTAAAACTATTCCAAGCTCTAAATATTTAGTATTCCATACCCTGGAAATGGTCTCAGCCCCCCCCCCGAAATTGTTTTTATATACGCCCATGTACAGAAGGATCAAGAAGAAGTACAAGAAAGATTGAGTAGAATACCCTGCCTAATAAAGCCTATAAAGAATAATATGCCGAATAAATCCTATCTAGTAGATACAGAAGGACAAATAACAGGTCTTGACGAATAACGAGTCAATATATAGAATAATATACCTAATTAAGTCTATGGAGTAGATACAAATGCACCAAAAACAAGTCTTGATGAATCTTGTTTTTTTTTTCTACTTAAATACTTTTTATCAATATTTAGTATATAACCTGTGTTGAAAACTATTGATTGCTTATTGATGAATCGGGTTACAACTAAGTAGTCTTTATGAATATTTAGTATATAACCTTATGTTTGGATCTGTGATTTTGGGGTGCTCTCCGCCTTGGCTTTGTATTTGTGTCGGCAGATACCTGGGGTATATTTACAGCTCTTGAGGTTTAACTCTTAGCAGGTAAATTTCCTGCGGCCCCCTTGTTTCTAAGGGCATTGAACCGCCATATTCGCTCATAGTATCTAACCGTTGTGAAGTTTATTTTTTGGATTTATGACTTAATATACATATGTAGACTAAATCATAGCAAGAAGTAATCCTCCGTCGTCGGTTCTTAACTATGTAGACTCGCTAATGTTATCCAATCTTAGATACATCGTATTTAAAATCCAAAGCAAAAACACGACATTTCATCAGAATCCCCTGCTGAATAAAACTTAAAAATATGCCAAATAAAGCCTATCTAGTGGATAAAAATAGAGGAAAAACGCCGTTCGTGGTGGTAGAAAATCTTAAAGGCATTTCGCTCAGAAATCTCCGAAATATTGTTACTAATTTTACGAATCCTGTTTTATAGCCAAATAGATTTATATTCTATAATCAATAAGAAAAAACTACTAGCAATAAAAAACTATGGGTAACAGATGAAAATAGGGAATACCAAGAACAATTCTAAAGAACGAAATCAACACCAGTACTGTAATCTAGATATTCATAAGGCATCTTCGAATTCTAACAAACAAAATATTGCTTCTAATTATACGTATCCTGTTTACTGACCAATACATTTGACTGCTCTAAGCAAGTACAAAAAAAAAAGCAGGTACGAGCAGTGAAAAAAAAAACCTGCGGGAAACACACAAATAGATCCGTTTAAATAAACGAAACTCCATCAAACATTTCTTCAAAACATTTTTTGTGGAGAATTCAGTAACCTTTCGAACTGTTATATTCCACATGCCATGATTTCCTAACCATTTTCGAGATATTAAGGAAAATATACGAAGGGGGCCTAATAGATATTCATACGGCATCTGAGAATCCCAAGATTCCGCAAAAATAAAATATCGTTTTTAATTATACGTATCCTGTTTTATTGGCAAATACATTTGACTACTATAAGCAATTGAAAACACTAGGGAATATACCAAAGAACTCGGAGTAGGAGCCTCGACAGTTTCAAGACATTTGAAGGAAATCGGCAAATCCAAAACTGACATTTCATAAGTACAACCTGATATATTTTTAACAATGAATTGTTTTTCTTATTTTAATTAATCTGTTTTATTGTCAAATACATTATCCAACTATAAGCAATGAAAAAACAACAAAGAATAAAAACAAACAAAAAGAACCGAAAAGTGAAGAAAAATGTCAACATATTAGTTTTAATGAAAGTAGAACATGCAGAAAATGTTTCAACTGAATCCCATGATTCTAAGTACCCAAACCATAAACGGTATTCGAAAACTATTTTTCCAATTTTCTCGAAAACGGTTAAAGCTATCGCCTTGAAAATGGTTTCATTCGTTTTCCTAGCCCAAGAAGCCTATTAAACGAGTACTTACAAGCTTATGAAGTCAAAAACGTAAGCGTTACGATTTTTTTTTTGCGCGAATTTCACCCCAAACGCCATCTTCCAGTGGGCGGATTCTGCTGGTTAACGAACTTGGCTTTCAAATTAGAAGAAAGATTTTTGTACCAAATTTCATCAAAATCGGACCATTCGTCAGGGAGCTACAAATATATATATATATATATATATATATATATATATATATATATATATATATATATATATACACAAATTTGAACCACCGTTATTTTCGGTTTCTAGGGGTTCTGAAACGCGAAATTTTCTAGTCGGCACTTCCGGATTGTTTCATTGTATCATCCTTATAAGCGGGGTTCCTCTCTATGGGGGAGGGAGGAACCGCGCTATAACGGTATTCAAAAACGGTTAAAGCTTAAAACGGTTAAAGTTTTTCTGATTTTCTGTTAAACGGTTCGAATGAAATGGTTTCATTCGTTTTCCTCGCCCAAGAAGCGTATAAAAAGAGTACTTACAAGCTTATGAACTCAAAAACGTAAGCGTTACGATTTTTTCTGCGCGAATTTCGCCCCAAACGCCATCTTCCAGTGGGCGGATTTTGCTGGTTAACGAACTTGACCTTTCAAATTGGACGACAGATTTTTTTGGACGGCGGAAAGCTTACTAAATGCTCTACAAAAAAGGTTCTGATGAAAGTTTTGATTAGACGATGTCAATCGGAGAAATAAGTGCTTAAAACTTTAAAGTAATTGATTTCGCTTTTTCGAACTGTTCTGATTGTCTGTTTTTATTCCTTGTTATTTTTTAACTGCTTATAGTTGGATAATGTAGTTGATAATAAATTAGGTTAAGAAAAATAAGAAAAACAATTTTATCTTAGAGATATGGATTTCCAAGATATAGCTATTCAACTGCCTTGCGGGGTCCTTCCTAGGGCGGGGACCGATCCAGGTAAGATCGTAAATAAGACCTTTCTTGAAAGTAAAGATGGAACTATCAACTTTGGTCCTCCTTTGCCTCCCGGCACTTTCATTGCTGACGAAGGCTACCAATGAGTAGCCGAAACGTCCTAAATATAGATTTTTTAACAAAAATCATATTGAGGTTTCTTTAGCCGAATCCCAACCACTCCATCTTTACTTATCACCTCGACGGCTAACTATCTAATCTTCATGCTTTCTAGAAATGTGGACCCAAAATAATAAAAGCTTCTATTTTAATCATTTTAAACAATAGAAGAGAGTCTAGAGATAAGAACGGAACCGCGCTAAGATGATGCAGTTCCTGCGAGTCGGACTTTTTTTAAATCCGCCCATCATACATTGCACGAAAACTCTACATGAAGGACAAAAATGGCGATCATTTTTGGATTTAGCACACCAAAAACCATAAAATTAAGCTAAAATATTCCATTCAGCTGATCAAAAACGTTTTACAGTCAGCTGTTTGGCCCGGGTTGCTAGTGACGCTTGCTAATTTTCAGTGGTTCTTTTTTTCAATTTTAAGTGGTTTTTTCTTTAAATTTTTTTTAATATTTATTAAGAATAGTTTCATTTAAGTGTTTAGATCAAGTTTACGTAGTTTTTTCACCTAGTAATAGCCTATGAGGGAAGATATTTGATATTGAAGTTTGCTAACCTGAAGCTAGAGGAGGAGCCGGCTCCATTGTTGAGACAGGAGGCTGCCTTCAATTGTTTCTTCACTCAGGGAGTAGACTTTACATTATAAACAATTCTTTTTCTTTTTATATTTATTATTTTTTCTTGTATTTATATTTAATTTATTTTAGTATTGTTAATATAAAGTACATCTTACTCCATGGATATGGAAGATAATATAATTATAGAACCTAAACCCCCGGATCCCGGGGTTTCTTCAATAAATAGCTTTAAATTTGAGTTACCACCCGGTCGGTGGACAAAAAAATTTCTTGTTATGACCTTAGCCCCTAACAGAGAAAAGAAAACCTTTCGCGATTTCAGCCCTTTTAAAATTTGTAGATTCATAAAAAGTTTTGGTCCTCAAATAAATGTTAAATTTTTTAAATCAGGTATAATAATTTTAGAAATTTCAAACGAAAAAGATTTTATTAATCTGGGAAAAATTAAATCTTATGAAAATTATAATATACAATTCTCCTTACACAGATCACTAAATTTTTCCAAAGGAGTCATCACTTGCGATGAATTCCTTCATTGTACAGAAGATGAGCTTAAGGAAGAATTAGCCAAACAAAATGTAATCGAAGTTAAGAGAATATTCAAAACTATAAACGGATCAAAAATTCCAACTCCATCTATCATTCTGACATTTAATCGGTCTGATCTACCTGAAAAGATAGTTTTAGATTTTTTAAGTGTGCGAGTCATTCCGTATTATAGACCTCTAATATGTTTTAATTGTTATGGATATCGGCATGGAAGACGTCAGTGCAGAGAACCAGTTTCCCTGTGCGGTCGATGTGGATTGGCAAAGCACGAGGGAGAATGTGAGGCGAAGTGCCTCCATTGTACGGGTCCCCATCCTGCCTGGTTCTCCTCATGTCCGATATATAAAAAGGAAAAACAGATAGAGGAATATAGAAGAAAGCATAAAGTATCTTATTTCCAAGCAGACAAATCCCTCCAGCCTAGACTACAGGTTCATCCTAGTACCTCTCATAGTTACTCGGAGGTCGCCTCAGCATTACCAACTAAAAATATACTCTTAGAACAATTCGAAAAACTGACATGTCTAGTACAATCTCTTGCTGAAAAAATTAATTTTTTAGAATCATCAATAGGTAATAAATCTCCCCGATTAGTTAAAAATAAAACTGAAAATAAAAATAAATCTAAAATTCCTTCTAACCAAAAATTATCAAACACATTGGAAATATCAATAATTCCCGACCCTAAACAGAATATTTCTCAATCAAGCCAACTACCCCTTCCGAAAATAGGAGATAAAAGGACTAGACCTCCTTCCCAGAATTCTACTCCTTCGTCATGTGGCTCTCCAACATCCTCTCGTGAGGATGACGGGGATTCGAATCCCAAAATTCGTAATAAATACAAAAACAAAACAACAAAAAAATGAACATCGCCATTATAATAATTATTTATTTATTTATTAAACAAAAACACATGGTTATGTCTTCTCAATCTCCAACATCAGTTCAATGTGTTTTTCCTTTTCCTTACACAATAATGCTAAATATGTACTCCCAAATACTTACTACTATTTCGTCTCTAGAACTCTTTCCCAACAATTTATTTTTACAAGCACATAATACAATAGTCATATTAGAGTTAACATATTTTGTTTATAAAAATGTACTTGAAATAACTTCCTATATAAATTTATTAATGAACATAATTCGAAATAATTACTTCAATATTGCTAGCATCATAAAAATTTTAAATCTCCAAAGCTTTGCTATTTTAGCTAAATCGCGTATAAATATTGATTTTCACATTTTTCCGCGATTTTCAGGTAATACATTTATATTAAACTCTTCCAAGCACACTCCATGACCATTCTGCAATGGAACATTAATGGTTTAAATTATCATAAAGCAGATCTATTATCAATATTAAAGGAAAAATGTTGTCCGTTAATTTGTCTGCAGGAGACGCATCTGAAGGAAGATAGCAATTTCCATCTTAGTGGGTTTAGTCAATTCCGAAAAGATTATTGTCATGGACTTATTGCTAGTGGTGGTGTTAGTGTGTTAGTCAGTCATGATATTCCTTGCACTGAGGTTCCATTAGTGTCCGATTTGCAAGTTGTGGCTGTACGGATATACTCTCACCAGTCATTCACATTATGCTCCATTTATTTACCTCCAGGACAACCTTTTAATGAGAACCAATTAACAGATCTTGTTGCTCAACTTCCATCTCCACTTTTCTTACTTGGGGATTTTAACAGTCATAGTGGTGTTTGGTTTTCAGATACAACTGATACCAGAGGGCGTATTGTTGAGTCTTTTCTTAACTCATCTCAATTAGGTGTCTTGAATGATTCTTCGCCGACCCATCTTTGCAGCTCTACTGGAACTCTATCTTCCATCGACCTTTCGTTAGTTAGCCCTGTCCTTCTTCCTAGATGCACTTGGTCCACCATGGAAGACCTTTATGGGTCGGACCATTTTCCAATTCTAATCAATTTTCTGGGAAGACATTCCTCTCCCCAGTTGCGTTTACCCCGCTGGAAGTTGAATGAAGCCGATTGGGACAAATACAAAACCAATACCGATCTTACTCATTTAAATATGAATAGCGGCTGTATAAACACTTTAACAAACGAAATTAATAGCCTAATATTATCCTCAGCTGAGATGGCCATTCCAAAAACAAAACCTCATAGTAGGAGAGTCCTAGTTCCATGGTGGAACGAAGATTGTGCTTCTGCTGTTAAGAAAAGGAAAAAATGTCTTAGTAAATTTAAGAAACATCCGTGTTCTATGCATTTAGAAGAATACATTAACAGCAGAAAACAAGCAAGGTTTATAATTAGGACACGAAAGAGAGATTGCTGGAGAGATTTCGTCTCTAATATTAATATACACACGCCCCCCACAGAAATTTGGAATACAGTCAGAAAAATAATAGGCCGTTACAAAAGTAGCAAACATCCTCTCAATCATATAAAAACACCAACCGAAATTCTAACAGATCCTCTCCAAATAGCCAACCATCTCGGCCGATTTTATGAAACCATTTCCTCCGATTCAAATTACAGTCCACAGTTCCTTCAGATCAAGCAAGCAAAAGAATCACAACCAATATATATACACAAAGATCCTCTTGACCCTTTAAATCTCCCCATTTCGTACATAGAACTTGAAGAAGCCCTCAAAACTCGCAAAGATTCCTCTCCCGGTCCGGATAATATTTGCATTGGAATGATAAAACATCTAACACTAGAAAATAAAATCATTATATTAAAATATTTTAATAAAATTTTTCAGACCGGTATAATTCCCGAGCTATGGACCAAATCAATTTCGATTCCGATCCCCAAAAAGAACCAACCCCCTTTCCTTGCATCGAGTTACAGAGTAATTTCATTAACGAGTTCCCTGTGCAAACTATTTGAAAAAATAATAGTCAATCGCCTGCACTGGTATTTGGAAAGGAAAGGTTTGCAGGCTAAGTGGCAGAGTGGTTTTCGACGAGGTAGAAGCACGCGGGACAACTTGGTAAAGCTTGAGGTAGAAATTAGAGAAGCTTTTAGGAAAAAGAGAAAACTACTAGCTGTTTTTGTGGACATTAAAAATGCGTTTGACACTGTTTGGAGAAGATATATTTTAGATTGTTTGAACGAAATCGGAATACGTGGTTATATTCTAATATTTATCCAGAATTTTTTAAGAAACCGATCATATCAAATTCGAAACGGAACAGTACTGTCTGAAGAATTTATTCAAGCAAACGGTGTACCGCAGGGAAGCGTCATGAGTCCTCTTCTCTTCTCCGTAGCTATCAATCATGTCCTACAGATCATAGAACCCCCGGTAGAAGGTATGCTCTATGCTGATGATCTCGTTTTATATTCATCTGATCGAAGCACAGAAAATCTTCAGAATACAATGCAGTCTGCTTTAAATGCAATAAATGAATGGTTCAATGAGCATGGGTTTGAGATCTCCTCTACAAAGACCGTATCCATCTTGTTTGCCCCTCGTAAAGTCGACAATCCACCTTCACTCTACATAAATAACATTTTAATTAAGTCTAATCAAAATGCTGAATTTTTGGGTCTCATCTTTGACCGTAATCTAAATTGGTGCTTCCATCTAAAAACTTTTAAAAATAAATGTTTTCAGTCATTAAACATACTTAAAATGTTAGCAAATACCTCTTGGGGTGGTGACCGCACAAGTATGCTCATGCTTTATCGAAGCCTTATCAGATCCAAGTTAGACTATGGATGCATGGCCTATGGCTCTGCCTCCCCGAAAACTCTACAAATGTTAGTAGATGTAATATAGGGTTTCTGGCGCAGTCTTCAAAATTCCCTATTTCCCCGAAAAAACCTGATCGTCGATTTTTGTAGGATTTTTCATTTTTATCTCAAACATCTAATTTTTTTAAAAAATATACATTTTCTAACATATTTCTTTAAAACCTAACAAATAAAAAAAAAATACATATTTTTAACATATTTCTTTAAAACGATACAAAAATTGGGATCACCCCCAAAAAGTAAAAATATTATATAATTAATTTAATTATTATTTCCATTTGTTATACACGTTTAATCATCAATATCACTTTCAGATTTCTTAGATTTAGATCTATTTTCATTTTTATTTTCTCGGAAGTCAATAATATGAATTTTCTTCCCATCATTTATTTCTTTTAAACCGTCATAAACGAATAATAGTTTCTGTGAATTTAATTGTTGAATATCTTTTTTATTTAATTTGTCATTAAATCTATCTGGTAGATAAACTTGAAATTTATCTTCCTTATCTTTTAACGTAACAACTATACGTTTTCCAAATTTTGTAATACTTTCTTTAAATTCTTTAATTGAATAAGATTGACCACATTCCAATTCTGTTAGTTTCTTTATTGGAGTATTTTGACATTGACCAACTCGTTGGATCTTTTTTAATACTTCCATTTATTAGAAATGAAATTTTTAAATCCTGCAAAATATTTCAATTCAATTCTATACTCTTTACATGTTAAGAAGTAAGATATATTCTTACTTCTTTAACATTTAAAGATATTAATTTATAAGATTCTTATTTAAAATTTATTTAAATATTTTTATAATGTCCTAATGCTCTAGTATGGATTCCATCTTCTAAAATATAACGTTTATCATCATCTGGTGATAAAGCTTTTTTATTAACTTGAATTGAATATATCTCATGTTTATAACTCCTGATTTGATTCATTGTTCTATAATGAACTCTTTTATTGAATAAACAATCTTTATAATCTTCAAATGATATATTCTTATTTACAACAGATTTCTTTACACCTTTTGATTTCTTACAAATAGATATCTCATTTTTATGAGAATACATTTTAGATCTTAATCCAATAAATTCTGTCATAATAACTCCATTATTTTCATCTTTCATTTTACCTAATACTTTCTTATTTACTCTAGGTATATTGAATCTGTTATCAACAGGAAAATCTGAAGTATCGAACAGATCAATCATTTCTTTCATGTCTTCATAAAAATCGTCTGTTTTAATATTATATATAAGACTGTCTGTGTCCATGTACATTAATTTAAGATCATTTCCATATTTCCGTTTCATAGTATTGTAATGAAAATCGTACATTAAATGTTTCGATAAATCTAGAATACTCATTCCTACATAAATCGGTTTATTAAATTTAACTTTTGTTTTGTTCATATGAATTGCTGATAGATTTTCATCAAATATTGTTCTTCCTTTAAAATTTGGTTTTGATATTAATTTCTCAACTTTCCCATAATTATTACACAATTTCACATCAATTCGTTTTCTTATATTTTCCATAGTTTTTCCAAACACTGAATTATTCATTAGTTTATAGAAATCTTTTTCAAAATCATTTACAGCTCTAGTTCTCATTTTCGTATTGAGATCAATATATTTTTGTAACCAATTCGATTGTTTAAATTCTAATACCCTATGAACTTTTTTTAGCTTTAATCCCATATCCAAACATTGTTTTAAATTTCTGTAATGAATCACATATTTTTCTTTATCAAATAATGTCGTTAATAATTTTACATGTTTTGAATTACCTGGTATTCCATTTTCTGGAGCTAGAGGTAAATCAGAATGATCATCATGTAACTCTTTTGGATATTCAAGATCAACTTCTAGTATATAACCTTTCTCTGAATCATCATCTAAATTTTCCATTTCTTCTGGTTTTATCCATTTAAATCCTCCATAAGGTAAATATTGACTCATCGCCCAACCATATAAATTATTTGCATCTAAATACATTAAATAACTAGATGGTAGATTTTTATCATATTTTTTCATATATTTATTATTTGCTTTAGAATATCTATTACAACATTGTGAAATTCCACCACGAGTTCCTTTTTCCAACATCAAAATCATATCATAATCATTTAATAATTCCAACTCGATTTCTGTCGTTTTTAACATTGCATCCCAAGATAATCCTGGAGCTGTAAAATACCAAGCTGGATCAAGTTTATAAGTTTTTAAACAGACATCTCTAAAATTTTCAAATATATCAGACAATATTAAAACATCTGATTTAACATATAAATCTGAATACTCTCCTAAATTTCTAATTTCAAATGTTTTCCATACCTTTTTTGCATGTTTATAATCGTTTTCAGAAATATCACAATCATTCAATTTACTATAAAATTCTTCGATTGAAGGTAATTTTGACTCTTCAAATTTTTCTTCTGAATCCATGTAATCATAAGGATACACACCTTTTCTCGTAATCAAATCTAATTTTTCATCTTTATAATATTTACTGGTTTCTCTAAACATAGATTTCAAGAATTTATATTCTTCTAACTTTTTACCTTTCATTTCTTCAGGAATTTTTCTTAAGTTCATAGATAATGAATCTAAACTCGAAGCCATAAATCTGAATGAATCAACAAATCTAATTTCTAATTTATCAACTTTCTGTGTGAATGAAATATATTTTTCTTCAGTATTTGGAATTACCTCAATATTTTCTTTAAATTTCCCCATCGCTTTAACAAATAGATGTGCATCATATCCAGATAAATTATGAATGAATACTGGAACAAAGGAAGGATTTTTATAATTCAAATTACAAATTTCATGAGCCGGACCTCGATATTTTCCAGTTAAATGATCATGATCTCTTACCTTTTTTCCTAATATCCCAATAGGTTTTTCCCCATATTTCTTATAATTATTCCATGTTATAATATCCTTTTCACATATATGACAAATATCAGTTTTCTGAAACTGTTTTTCTTCTTCAAAAGTCATCTCCAACGGTTTAATTTCTTCATAAATCTTTTGAATATTTTTAACTTCCTCACGAATCATTTCTACAAATTTATCAGTACAATCAGATCCTCTATATACTACAGGTTGTTTGTAATCATAATTTTGATATTTTATATAATAACAAAAACTATTTGGTTCATGTTTTTGATATTTCATAGTATAAGAACCTGATGAATCAGGTTGACAATTATCAATTTTTTTAGTTAAACATTCAAAATCTGCATATATTACGAAAGGAACTCTTAACGATCTGTTATAATTTTTGAAATTTAAATATTCACCTTTTTTCGGCATTTCAATTTTTACCGCTGTTTTAGTTTTACAATCAAGTTCATGATTTTCTAATTTTTCAGCTGAATAATAATATCTTAAACATCTTTCACATGGATAAATTTTTACTTTCATATTTGTTAGTTGTGTTTTGATCAATCGAGAAAGATCTTTAATCCAACAGTAATGATCATTTTCATTATCTTTAATATAAAATAAATTTACATGTTTATCTAATTTATGTTTTGTAATTCTTAAAGGATGAACAGATTCTTCATACCCATATACATTTATAGATATATCGTTTTGTTTTTCAAATTTACTAATATCTTTAAAGGAAACTGGGAAGTTGATTCCATCAAAATTTAATTCATCTTTATACATTTCATATTTTGTAACTCTTTGAGGATCCTTGTCTACTGGATGTAATGCTGATAGAACTGACCACATAAAACATTTATTATCATTATTTTTTACATTAATAATTGCTTTTTTAGATTTTATTTTTTCTGGTAAATCGATATATGAAGAACCTCTCAATGGATTATATTTATTGATTCGAAGTTCTAAATAATCAATACTTACTAACTCCCATCCTGAACCATTTTTTTCAAAATCATCCATTTCTTTTATCAATTTCTCAATAGCACTATCATAAAATGTATTTAGATCTGAAGATTGTAATATGATTTCATTTTTAGTTTTAAATGAAAATTCTTCCAGAAAATAGTGTGCTCCACCAAACCATTTTTCTCCCCCCCTTTTTTTAAAGGTAAGGAAAAATTTAAGATTAACTTTCAAATCCATATTTTTTACATTTTCAGTTATCTTATCGATTATTATATTTCTTTTATCTTCCAAGAATTCTCTCGGATGAAAAAATCCTTCCATATTCCTAACTATATAGGTTTTTAATCTTGATTCATAAGCTGTTTCAATTTCCTGAATTTCTTGTTCATCATTAATGTTTACTTTCTTGTGTGCTAAAGATTCAATATGTTTCTCTTTATACGATTTTTTATAATATTTATTACAATCATCACATTTGATTTGTTTTTCCCTAGGAGGTTTAGGTTTTGAAAATAAACTTGGATGGAAATTGAATTCATTTATTGATGTTTTTTTGGATTGATTTATCGATTTTTTAATGGATTCATTTATTAATCTCTTTCGGTTTTTCTTTCTTTTTTCATCATTAGTGATCAACTTAATAAGATCAGATTTATTCTTTAATTTTGAAAATCCTTTAATATTACGTGATCTACAATAATCTTGTAATTGTTTCATCGTCCATAATTCAAAGTTTTTATCAGGTTTTGGTCTAGAAAACAAACTAGAATCAAAATTGAATTCATTTATAAATTTCTTTTTCTCTATTTCATCAATAATATGATTTATAAGTTCATCTTTCTTATTATATTTAAAATATCCTTTAATATTGTGAGATTTACAGTAATCTCGAAGGTTTTTGAGAGTTTGACTTCTCAGTTGGTTCTCCATTTATTAGAAATGAACTTTTTAAATCCTGCAAATTTTTCCATCCTAGAAAATAATTAAAATTATTTAATATTTCTAAATTGATTCAAAATATATTCTCTAAATTCATTTTTCTTTTCAATTATCTCAAATGGTCTCATCTCTAAAAATTCATTCCACAATTCTTCATTTCTTTTAGATTTTCTTATTCGAACATTATGTTTAATTTCTAATAGATCTGCAATTTTTGCAATAAAAAATTTATATGGTAGGGCTTTTCGTTTATAATTTTCATTAAAAACTTCAAACACTTCTTCAATTTTAATTCTATCTTCAGGTTCATCTATTAACTGTAATAAATGTTCATGAAAATATCTCTGTCTATATTTAAAATTATTATGAGGATTTCTTGTTGGTGGATAACAACTATAACAACGATTATCTAATACCGATTGTTTACAACAGATCTGACAAAATTCGAAAGGTTCTAATTCCTCCATTTATTAGGAACGAACTTTTTTAGATCTTACAAAATTTTACATCATCATTTGTTTTAAAATATACTCTCTAATAGATTAATTTATATTCAAAGTTATTCCATATTTTCACCATTCTCTTAGTTTCCTTAATTTCAATATTATTTCCTACTTTTAAATAATCTGCAATCTTTTTTACTAAATATTTATAAGGTATATATTTACCTCTATAATTATTAATAAAAGTTTCAAATATTTTTTCAATTTCAACCTTATCATTAACATTTTCTATTAAATTATTCAATTTTTTACGAAATCTATTTATTCTATACGATTTACGATTATATTTACCTATTTTAATGTCTGTTACACAATTATAACAATTATTATTTAATACACTATACCTTCCACATATACTACACATTTCCATTTCTCCATGATCCAAATTTTCATCTATAAAGTTTCCTTGTGTATCCGAATTTTTTAAATCGTCTCCATAAACTGAAGTTAATTCAAATTCGTCTTCGTAATGTGGAGGTAATTTAAATTCTTCCATAGATTCTTTTTCTTCTAATAACTTAATTAAAACAGATTTCTTCATGTTATAATAATTTTTTATTTTATACTGACTTCCCAAACGTCTTAATTCAACTATTTTTTTATCACTTAATTTTTCTTTAGTTTTAGATTTTTCTAATATTAAATCAATTAATGATTGTTTTCTCAGTTTAGAATAACCCTGATATTTATTTTCTTTACATATTTTTTGTAAATCTTTAACTGTCTTATTTTTCAGGTCTTCCATTTATTTAGAAATAATTTTTATCAATATAAAATTTATCATCGAAATATTTTGTTAAATATCTTTTCAAACTCAAATATTCTCATTTTAAACCTCTGATTATTGATTAAATTAAAATTAATTCTACATTCATAAGGTATTTCATAAATAGTTACAAGATCATTAAATCTTACCTTCTTCATTTTATAGTTTTAAAAAATTCTATATTTATATTCAAATTCTTCAAAAACAAGGGGGTCGTGATTTCCGACCCCTTTGAAATTTTTGCAGGTTGATAAAAAGTTAATATAAATTGTTTCTACTGAAATATATCAAATTCTGAATGTATCAAACCCATTCCTAAATGTCTTTTAATTTTCATTGCATTCGTTGTCAAATATGCCGCAGTTCTTTCTCCTATATCAGCATCACTCGAAATAACTCTTTCCCATGCTTTATTTTCTAAAATTTTGTCTGCGATATGTCTATCTGATACTTCTTTATGATCTCTATAAGATATATCATGTTCTTTTGCAGCTTCATCTAATTTATTAATTGGTTTATCACCTCTTTCCAATCTTTCATTTAATTTAGTACCTGGACCTAAATAGTTATAACCCGGATAATGTAATTCAAATGGTAATCCACTTAATATTTTATTAAACAATCCAGATCCTATAGTTTCATCCTTAATTATTTTATGTGGAAGAGCATTCACTAATCTTATTAAATATTCAGTTCCTTTTCGATCATCAATATGTTTTTCTAAAAGATTTGTTAAAAATCTGATAATACCGACTTTTTCATTATGAAAATTATTATCTCCAGCCAATTCTGAAGCATATATTAAATTCAATCTTGAAATCAATTCATTCAAATTTTGTATATACATAACAGAATGTTCATTATAATTAACTATTCCTTTTCCGGTAACCGGAATGGTCTTTAATTCTTCGTATATAGGTTTTAATAAATTTTTATATTTTTTTGATTGTGGAGCTTTTGGTCTATTTGTTGATGAGTTATTTTTGTTATATAAAACCTCACTATTAATTAAAATTTCTTTATAGGTATTAAATTCTTCTGGTGAATATAATTTTTCACCTTTATTATCAAATAAGTTTTCATAATTTTGTGTTAAGAGAACCCATAATCCTTTTGTTCCAATATATTTTTTTCCATCAATAATTAAATCATTTCCATCTATATTAACTTTATTCTTTCCGATTTTAAAAAATAATTTTTTTTCATCGTAAGTAATTCCATAATGTTTATCAGTTAGTTTTGGTAAATATGTTGCTCCAAGAGGACCAATTATTTGACCGATAACAGATGATGAAATATTCAATGGAGTATCTGATTCATTTAAACTGTCTTCACTTAAATCTGACTCGTCTTCTGAAACTTTTTCCATTGGAACAAATGTAACTCTCTTTTTGTCTTTTGAAAAAGGTGTACTTTTTGCAAGTGGTGTATCTTTATCGTATAATTCTCGTTCAAAAGATGTTTCTTCTCCCGAAGGTGGAATTTCCATATCTGCTATGTTTCTTGTAAACGGTACAAGATCTGTAATTAATGTTTTATTTTGTTCTAACACATTTTTTATACTCTTGTCGACTTGAGAAATCTTTTCATTAAAAGTATTATCAAGTTTATTGATTGCACTCGTTATCGGTAAATATTCTTTACCTTTTAAATCTTCTTCAAGTATTCTTTGTTTTCTGGCATGTTCAAATTTTTTAATTAATCTATCTCTTATCTTAATAGTTTGTTTTGGATCCATTTATTATATTAAAAAGTTCAGAACGGTTTAACTAGATTTAACTAAGTTAAACATTTCGTTAAGTTTATTTGTCATGAATCAGACTTAAATATATAATATTATTAACATTTTCATTATTTAATAATTCATGTCTTTCATTCCTAATAGTTACATTTATTTTTTGAATTTTATGAATATCGTTTCTAATTGGAACATAAACAATTTCTAGGGGTTTTTCTGAAATCTTTGATTCAAAAGGAACATTCGGGAAAAAACTATATACTAAATCAGTTTCTTCATGTATGTGTTCATTAGAAGAATGACTCACTAAACTAGATTCAACTAAATTACAATGAATTTCGATAACATCAAAAGGTCTTAATTTAGGTCTGAATTTTCCAACATGTACTGTGTTACTTGCATAATCTGTTGAAATTTCATTTTTAGTTGGTATTTCGAAACCAAAAATGTTTTTAAGATTTACGTCCAGATCAAGTGGATACGGTGAAAACATTTTTACCTTTCCATCATTATTACTTTTTATATAGAACTTTTCGTTTACAAGTTCTTTCTTTATTAGATTATCGATTTCTTTTAAACTCCAAAATCCTTTTTCAATTTTAATATGTTTTCTTGATTTATTAATATCGAATGAAATGAATGAATCTTTTTGTATGTTAGGAATGTTATTATCCGAATAAAAACCAACAAGACCTATTTTATAATTTATATTTTCGTCTAGAAATATTGGATGTGCTAATTTCAAAGTCAACTCAGAAGTTTTACCAGTTATTTTTAACAATTTCATCTTATATAAATTACTCTATTTATAATGGAAAAAAAGTATCGTATAAAAATTTACCACGAAGATAAAAATAAGACTAACAATAAACCTTTTCCATTACCATTAAGATGTATAATTATCGGTAGTAGTGGTTCTGGAAAAACAACTTTATTAACAAATTTTATTTATGGAGATTGGTTAGATTATTCTAAATTATATGTATGTAGTAAATCTTTAGATCAAGATATTTATCAAGAAATGATTGAGTTGTTTAGTGATATTGGAAATAAAATAGGAGAGGATGTAGGGTGTTTTTATAATGATATTGAAGAAATGGAAAATGTAGATACTTGTGAACCAAATAGTTTAGTTATCTTTGATGATATTATATTTGAAAATCATGAAAAAATTAATGAATATTTTGTTAGAGGTAGACATAAAAATATTTCTTGTATTTATTTAAGTCAATGTTATAGTAAAGTTGATAGAAAGTTTATTAGAAATAATGTTAATTTTATTTGTTCTTTTAAACAATCTCTTCATTACACTGAAATGATATATAAAGATTTTGCTGGAAGTGATTTTTCATCCTTTGATATTTTTAAAAAAATTTGTAATGATTGTTGGGAGGATGATTATGGTTTTCTATCGATAAATATATATAATAAATTAAACAATGGAAAGTATATCCATAAACTAGAGAAATTTATCTATTTTAAAGACTAGATTTTATCCTATAATAAATGGTACTTATATATTGTGTAAAGTGTAAAAAACAAACAGAAAGTAAGAATTATCATGAAGAAACTTCTAAAAATGGAAAACTCATGGGTAAAGGAATTTGTGAAATTTGCGGAAGTAAAAAGAATACTTTTTTAGGTCAAAAAATGAAAAAGAAATGAGTGTAAAAGAAGGAATAATTGAAGAAATTCATAAACCGGTTAGAAGAAATTTTGAAAGAACAAAAATTATAACTCGAGGAATAAATGACCTGTGGCAATCTGATTTAGTTGAGATGAATACTGGAAGTTTAAAAGGAATATCAAAAATTAATAAAGGATTTAAATATATTTTAACTGTAATAGATACATTTTCTAAAGTTTCTTGGGCAATTCCTGTTAAAGATAAAACTGGTAAATTAGTGACTGAAGCATTAAAAAGTATATTGAACGATAAAAATAAACCAAAAAATTTACAAACGGATAACGGAAAAGAATTTTATAATAAAGAATTTCAGAATTTAATGAAAGAATATAATATCAATCATTATTCTAGTTATAGTGAAATAAAATCTGCTATAGTAGAAAGATTTAATAGAACATTAAAAGAAAAAATGTGGAAAGAATTTTCTAAGAGAGGAAATTATAAATGGATAGATATTTTAGATGATTTGATTAAAACATATAATAATTCCTATCATAGAACTATAAAAATGAAACCTATAGAAGTTAATAAGAAAAATGAAGAAGAAGTATTAATGAATATTTATAATGATAACAATGTTAAAAATGAAAAACCGAAATTTAAATTAAACGATTATGTAAGGATAAGTAAATATAAAGGAATATTTGAAAAAGGATATACACCTAACTGGTCTACTGAAGTTTTCAAAATAAATAAAATAATAAATTCCATTCCTATTACTTATAAATTAAAAGATTTGAAGGAAGAAGAAATCGAAGGTAGATTTTATAAAGAAGAATTAATGAAAACCAAATATCCACATGATTATCTTGTTGAAAAGGTTTTAAAAAGAAAAGGGGATAAAGTTTATGTCAAATGGTTAGGTTTTGATAATTCACATAATACTTGGATAAATAAAAAAAATGTTGTGAATTAAATTTCTTTTTCACTGTGTAATTCCTCTATTTTTATAATTAGATATTCCTCACTAAATTCTTCATTATTTATTCTAAAATAATTACCATGAAATTCTAAATCATTTTTTAATTTTTCTTTTATTCTAGAATATAAATTAACACTATTTGGATCATAGAATTTTATTATCTCCTCACAATCTTGATGTTCTAAAACTATTTTATCAACAGCTCTTTTTAAATATACTTTTTGACATCTTATAACATAATAACTATATTCACATTCATAGTCGTTTAACTTAAATAATAGGAAAAAATGTCTTAATTTTTCATCTTTAGTTTTAGGTACAACATCAGATTTGATATTTGTTATTTTATTATTTAAATTTTCAATTTTTTCATCTTTCTTTTTTATAATTTTGTCTTTACTGTATAATTCTTCCTTCAATTTATACTCCCCTGTTTTTCTAATTGTTTTGATAACATTGTAAACCCATTTTTGAAATTCTTTTGCTTGAGGTAATTTCGATTTCATAATCAAAGAATATAAACCTAATTCGTTAATAAAAATAGTATGTGCTTTCATATTTGAAAGGTGCTCTTCTAAGGAGCACCCTTCTAAAATAAGATTTAGATTTGTTTTATGTTCTTCATCAACAAGATTATATGCTTTGGTTATTTTTTTATACTCTAATAATTCAGCAATATCTCTAGCTTTAAACCAAGGATCGTTATTTTCATCTAAAATCATAAATATTTCTTTATTATTATAGTTAAGTTTGTTGTTCAGAATATTTAGAATCCCCTCCATTTATTAGAAACGAACATTTTTAAATCCTGCAAAAATTTCCAGTAGAAAGAATTTATATTCTTTTTTATTCATTATAAATTAAAGAAAATGAGTGAGTATAAACCTTTTAAAATTTCACTAACGGAAGGTCAAAAATCTAAAATTATTGGTGCTGTAAAAAAGAAAACTGATGTTACAATCGATACAAAAAAAGGAAATAATTCAATTTTGTTAACTCAAAGACAGATCGATAAGATTAACAGAAATGCTAAAGACGGAAAGGGAACTAGAATTAAATTAACATATAAACAATTAAGAGAAAATGAAAAAGATGGTGGAATACTTCCTTTAATTTTTGCAGGATTAGGAGCTTTAGCTGCTTTAGCGAGTGGAGCAAGTTCTATTGCAAACTCGGTTATCGATAAAAGATATAAAGATAAACTAATAGAAGAACAAACAAGACATAATAAAGAAATGGAAAAGAAACAGGGAGGAAAACTTGTAACAGTTAAAAAAAAAAATAACTCCTTTATCTAATTTTGATATCGAGAATATCGTTAAGAAGTTAAACATAAAACATTTTAGAGGAGTTTTTATGAAAGATGAACTTCCGAAACATCCTAGAAATATTGAGTGTGGAATTGTAAACATTGATAATTCTTTCGGAAATGGTACTCACTGGGTTTCTTATTATAAAAATGGAAATAAAAAATATTATTTTAATTCATATGGAAACTTACATCCATCAAAGGAATTAGTTATATATTTGGGAAAAGATAATTTAATATATAATGAAGACAGACTTCAAGAAATTAATGATCCACCTATTTGTGGACATTTATGTTTGTTAGTTCTTAAATTCTTTTCTAAAGATATGGATTTTAATGAAATTTTAAATATAATAAATAGAAAGAAATGGAATCTTATTCAAGAGTTATTTTAAAATTTGATGTTTTAGGAAATCAAATTGTTTTTCCGGAATCTGGCGATATTGATGAAACGAAATTAAAAAGTGATATTGTAAATGAACTTTCAAATTCTTTTAGAACAGAATTCTCAACATTCCAAACAAAATTAAAAGATGATGAAAATAAATTAAAGAATGATTTAAAAAATGATTTTAATAATAAATTAAAGAATGAATTAAAAGTAAAAGTTGATGAAATTATCGGTTCATTGTTTACATTTACTAAAAGTTATATTGGTTTTAATAAAAAAAGACTTGTCAGTGTTTCAGAAGGAAGAGATAATAATGATGTAGTTATTATGAAACAAGTGAAAACGATGATAGAGAGGGCAATTAATGAAAATAAAAGAGATAAAAGAACAACTGATACAAAAGAATTTGAAGAGATCATCGATGAGAAATTATTTGAATATACAACTAAAGAAGATTTAGATGAAAAGATGAAAAAACTCACTCAGGATTTAATTAGTGATGTTATACCAGTACAAGTTGATAGTGATATAAAGAACAAAATGGAAGAATATTTGAAAGAAGAAGAGTTACAAATACATCTTCAAATATTTTCTGACACTTTATATAATAGTTATTACCCACAAGTAGAACAAGTATTGAATGATTTAAACAATAAAATAGAAGAACTGGAAAAAAAGATAATGAAAAGAAGAAGAGTAAAAATGTCAGAGTATGAAAAAATTGATAGGGAAGAAGAGTCTAAAACATCACTAAATGAAAAAATTGATACGGAAGAAGAGTCTAAAACATCACTAAATGAAAAAATTGATCTTATACCAGTACAACTTGATAGTGATATAAAGAACAAAATGGAAGAATATTTTTCAAGAGTCTAAAACATCACTAAATGAAAAAAATGATACAGAAGTAGAAATATTAAAAAAGAATTAATTTTTTTTCTTAATAAATGGAGACAACACAAAATAATGATTGGGATGAAATATCTTCATTTCCTGGTTTAACAACAGAATTTTTAATTGTATTTCAGAATAAATTAAATTGGAAACTTGTTTCACAATACCATCCGTTTAAATTAGAAGAATTAGGAATGTTTTCAAATAAAATAGATTGGAAAATCATTTCGCGATATCAGAAAATCGATGAACAAAAGATCGAGTTTTATTACTCATTATTTGATTGGAACATTATGTCTTTTTATCAAAAGTTTTCTCCAGATACTTTAATAAAATATAAACATTTGGTTAATTGGATAATAATTTTCGAAAGAACTGATATATCAAATGAATTTAAACAAGAACATTATGAAGAATTTTCGAAATATTATAAAAATAGATTTAATGTTGATACTGTACCTTCATTAATAAATTATGTTTTTTAAATTTTCAAACCTCGTCACTGAGACGGGGTCTAATAATTATAAACTAGTTTTTAAATTATAACGATTTTTTATCTTAATAAATGGAGATGTATTCAAAATATAATCCTAATATAGAAAAACAACAATTTAAACATTTTTTCCCATCGAATAATACCGAATTGAATTTTAATAAAGAAAATCAGAGAATAGAATTCTTAATCGATGTTGGTGATAATTTTTTAAGTTCCCATTTTCAGTTTGTTATTTCAGGTTCTTTCAATGCCAAAGATGGTGAACACTATGGTATGAATTCGGGAACTAAATTAATAGATAATTTTATTCCTTTCTTATTTCGAAGTATAGAAGTAAAAAAACATAACAAATTAATTGATAGAATTGAAGATCCAGGTATTATAAGTACTGTAAAACATACGATATCACTGTCTCAAGATGAAACTTTGTCTAAAATGAATGGTGCAGTGAAATGTGATCATAAATATGGAAAATTTAATTATTGTGGAACCTTAAACGATTTAGGATTAGGATATTTTGGAGGTATAAACATACCAATATACAAAGGAGGATTTTTAATAACATTTCTTAGAAACACTGATGATGACGGGATTTTTCTATCACTTCAAGCAGATGGAAAGTCTTATGCACCTACAGGTAAAATTACAATAACTGATTTTTATTTACGTGTTCCTATCATAGAGTATTCAACACCTTCAAAAATTGAATTAATTAATGAGATGGACAAGTTTGGTGGAACACAAGAATTTGTATTTAAAACTTGGGAGTGTATTGAAAAAACTGGTATTATGGGATCAAATTTAAGTTTTGATATAACTAATATTTATAGGAACATTGATAAACCGAAATTCATAATTGTAGGATTCCAAACATCGAGAAGAAATGATCAAAAGAAAGATCCTTCTAAATTTGACCATGTTGATGTTAGAAATATTAGAGTTAAAATTAATGAAACATATTATCCGGAAGAAATGTTAAATTTAAATATTAAAGAGAACAATTATTCATTATTATATGATATGTATAAAGATTATAAAAGGTCTTATATCGGAAATATGAATATGCTTTATGGTCCTGATGATTTCATAAAAAATAGACCTTTATATGTAATAGATGTTAGAAAAGGACCAATTAATATTTCAAATAGTAAAAATAATATTATTCTGAATGTTGATTTTCAGAATGTAGTTCCTGGAGGTACAAATATATACGTGGTTATTTTATCCGAGAAAAAAATTAGATACGATTTTCTTAAAAACGATATATTAGAAGTTTAGTATGTTAGCAGTACAGATAATAGACAAAGTATGTTCTCAGAATAGATGATAGAACTTGTTCATTTTTCCTCTACCCTTGAAATAGGAGGAGGATAAAACAACATGATAACAACCGTCAGTAGTTCTTGGGAGTCCGTCGAGTTTAGTGTAGAGCGATCATGAATTATAAAATAGATAAAATTATTAAGGATTCAAAGTAGTAGAGTAGTAGTAGAGTAGTAGTAGTAGTAGTAGTAGTGTAGTAGAGAGTAGTTAGTAGTAGTAGTAGTAGTAGTAGTAGTGTAGTAGTGAGTAGTAGTAGTAGTAGTAGTAGTGTAGTAGTGAGTAGTAGTAGTAGTAGTAGTAGTGTAGTAGTAGTGAGTGAGTAGTAGTAGTAGTAGTAGTAGTAGTAGTAGTAGTAGAGTAGTAGTAGTAGTAGTAGTAGTGTTACTAGTAGTAGTAGTAGTAGTAGTAGTGTTACTAGTAGTAGTTAGTAGTAGTAGTAGTGTAGTAGTAGTAGTGTAGTTAGTAGTAGTAGTAGTAGTAGTAGTAGTAGTAGTGTAGTAGTAGTGAGTGAGTAGTAGTAGTAGTAGTAGTAGTAGTAGTAGTAGTAGAGTAGTAGTAGTAGTAGTAGTAGTGTTACTAGTAGTAGTTAGTAGTAGTAGTAGTGTAGTAGTAGTAGTGTAGTTAGTAGTAGTAGTAGTAGTAGTAGTAGTAGTAGTAGAGTAGTAGTAGTAGTAGTAGTAGTGTTACTAGTAGTAGTAGTAGTAGTAGTAGTAGTAGTGTATTAGTAGTAGTAGTAGTGTAGTAGTAGTAGTAGTAGTGTAGTAGTAGTGTAGTAGTAGTAGTAGTGTTACTAGTAGTAGTTAGTAGTAGTAGTAGTGTAGTAGTAGTAGTGTAGTGTAGTAGTAGTAGTAGTAGTAGTAGTGTAGTAGTAGTAAATGCAATGTATGAAAAGAAGAAAGAAATAGAAAATATGTTCCAGTTATATCCCAATATAAAAAAAAGAATGGATGTAAAAAATACAATCAAGAGAAATTAATCACAACGAGGAAAAACTGTGCAGTATTGTTTGGAGCCCGAGCAATCCAAGGACATTGTTCGAGCTCGAGCAATCCAAGGTCAGGTGACGTATGTACAAGGGAAACTGAAGCCAGATTGCATCTCTACAAATGACCTTTTAAATTATTCCAATGTTTTCCTCATGTTAAGAAATAAATACATTTGTAACAAATGGAAATAATAATTAAATTAATTATATAATATTTTTACTTTTTGGGGGTGATCCCAATTTTGTATCGTTTTAAAGAAATATGTTAAAAATATGTATTTTTTTTTTATTTGTTAGGTTTTAAAGAAATATGTTAGAAAATGTATATTTTTTAAAAAAATTAGATGTTTGAGATAAAAATGAAAAATCCTACAAAAATCGACGATCAGGTTTTTTCGGGGAAATAGGGAATTTTGAAGACTGCGCCAGAAACCCTATATTACATCTACTAATGTTAGACACAATTCACCATTCTGGCATTAGAATTGCTACCGGAGCTTTCCGTTCCAGCCCTGTACTTAGTCTCTACGCGGAATCTGGAGAACATCCCCTTGAAACACGCAGAAATCAGCTTTCTCTGAATTATTTTGTATCCATAAAAGCCAATCCCTCCCATCCACTTAATGAATGTTTTTCGGACCTCAATAGTATACAAAATTATTCGAATAGAAGAAAACCTTTCACAACAAGAATCCACGATCTTTTTGAAAGCCTACATCTGGCAGATAGCTCTTCCATCCTACCAGAATGTCTTTATTCTGAAGCACCCTGGACTCTGCCACCTATCAGACTGAATCTCACCTTAACTAAATTTCTCAAGAAGCACACGATTCAACAAATCATTTCTCATGAATATAACAAGATCCGCAGCGAGATGCCATTCTCTTCTATAGTTTTTACCGACGGATCTAAAAGCGATGATGGTGTTGGTGCAGCATTTTTGTCCGACAGTGGTTCAGGAATGTTCTCTTTGCCCCCTGAAGCATCCATCTTCACCGCGGAACTAGTTGCCATATCCAAAGCTCTCCATACAGTAACTACTCCAAATTCTCAATTAGCAGTTTTCTCCGATTCCCTTTCCGCCCTTCTAGCATTAAAAAATTCCCAATCTAGGCACCCAGTAGTTTTAGATATATTCACTTCTCTAGCATCTCTCAATAAAAATAAATGCTCCGTTACATTCTGCTGGATTCCTAGTCACTCCGGCATAAAAAGAAATGAGGAAGTCGACCTTTTAGCAAAGAGGGCCATTAAGGAAGGGGTTCGTGTTTCCAGCATGACATCAAATGATTTTGCAATATCCATAAAACGGAAAACATGGGGACCATGGGAAGAAAAATGGTTTTTAACAACTGAAAATAAATTAAGGCAACTTAAATCTAGTGTACAATCGTGGAGGTCATCGGTGCGCCGGACGAGAAGGGAGGAAGTTGTTATAACCCGTCTTCGTATAGGCCACACGAAAGTTACTCACTCATATCTGATGTCAAAAGGTGATCCACCGATGTGTGAAGTTTGTGGGACAGTAATAACAGTAAAACATATTCTTCTAGATTGCCAATCCTACGCCATGGAAAGACTACAAAATCAACTAGGGACAACAATTGATGATATTCTAGGCGATGATTCGACAAATTTAACAAAATTAATAAACTTCCTTAAATCAACAGGTTTATTCGATAAATTATAGCTTTAGTAATTTGGATCTCAATATAAAATTAGTTTGAATGAGGAGCGATTCGGGGTGGGGGTGTGCTGGCGTCCGAGGCCTTGCATCGGCCTCTAGACCAGAACGGTCCCAGCCATGGTGAGATGTGGTGGGTACTAAGGAAGCCATGCTATGTAAACCCAGCACATCCCACGACTCATGCCTGTAAGAGTCTCACCTTAGACTCCAAGAGAGAGCTAGTGCTGGGTCCTCGGGCTGTCCTCTGCTCCTCTACTTCGGATCGTTCTTCTCACCTCACTTTATTAATTTTATTTATTTTTTTCTCCCTAAACAACAAATAAAATATAGTATATTCAATTGACTCCTCAATGAATACCCTTTAAAATGCGTAATTTATTTAATAATCTAGTTCTGTAAATGTGAAACAGCAATATCTGCTATCTTTCTTCGGTGAGGTGCAGCTTCTCTCCCTATCCGTGGCCTGGGTTCCGCCGGGTTCGGTCCTGCCGTGACATCGCTGTACTCTCTGGACTGTCACAGTCCCGGGCTCTGGAGATTGTGGACGCCCTCCCGGGGGAGGGGGCGAGCACAACTCCCATTAGAGCCTTGCATGGTACAAGTTTCCCCTGTTAAAGCATTTTTACAAGGAGAGCAGTGCAGCGGTGTCGCGGTGGTTCTGGGCTCGGACGGTGCCCTTTCCGCGGTGTGGGCTGGAGGCTTATAGATTTTTTGTTTTTGTTTTGTTTAATTTTTCTTTTTTCCTTTTTCTTCTTTAATTCAATTATTCACTTTCTATATAATAAAATTAAAAAATGTATTTAAGATTTATTTAAGAGATTCCTTCCTTTCGTTGGGTGCCCATGACCTCCCGCGGTTGAATACACCCTTCAGAACGATAAAAAAAAAAAAAAAAAAAAAAAAACGTTTTAGCGCGGTTCCTCCCTCCCCCATAGGGAGGAACCCCGCTTATAGGGTTGATACAATGAAACAATCCGGAAGTGCCGACTAGAAATTTTCGCGTTTCAGAACCCCTAGAGACCGAAAATAACGGTGGTTCAAATTTGTATATATATATATATATGTATATATTTATTTATATATATATATATATATATATTTATTTATATATATATATATATATATATATATATATATATATATATATATATATATATTTGTCTGTTCGCTCTCTAGCTAGAAGACGAATGGTCCGATTTTGATGAAATTTGGTACAAAAATCCTTCGTCCAATTTGAAAGGTCAAGTTCGTTAACCAGCAAAATCCGCCTACTGGAAGATGGCGTTTGGGGCGAAATTCGCGCAAAAAAAATCGTAACGCTTACGTTTTTGAGTTCATAAGCTTCTAAGTACTCGTTTTATATGATTCCTGGGCTAGGAAAACGAATGAAACCATTTTCAAGGCGATAGCTTTAACCGTTTTCGAGAAAATTGGAAAAATATGTTTTGAATACCGTTTTTGGTTTGGGTACTTAGAATCATGGGATTCAGTTGAAACATTTTCTGCATGTTCTACTTTCATCAAAACTAATATGTTGAAATTTTGGTTACGTTTGGAGTTAAGGAAGGGTTAGAATAAAATATTTTATTAACAGACTTAAAAAGTTTTGGTAACTTTGTATATTTTCCTTAATATCTCGAAAAAGGTTGAGAGTCTTGGTAAACTAAAGAATACCATTAGAAAGCTTACTAAATGCTCTACAAAAAAGGTTCTGATGAAAGTTTTGATTAGGCGATGTCAATCGGAGAAATAAGTGCTTAAAACATTAAAGTAATTGATTTTGCTTATTCGAACTGTTCTTTTTGTCTATTTTTATTCCTTGTTATTTTTTAATTGCTTATAGTTGGATAATGTATTTTACAATAAAACAGATTAGGCAAAATAAGAAAAACAATTCATTGTTAGAAATATAGCTTGCCAAGAGAAAAAGATTCGTTGACGTCTTTTGAATATTTTCAATTGCCTTAATGCTGTTGGTTTTTTTATTTTATTTTTTAATTGATTTTATCTGTAGAATTATTACTATAGTAAAAGAACACAGGAATGTGTGAAAATATTTGATATTTTCCAATTCATTGAAACGTATGAAATGAAGTATCGGTAGAAGAGGATTCTAGGGTCTTGCGGACCTGACACCAGGTATAGCCATAAAACCCTTTGAACAAAGGCCGAGGAAAATATTATCTGTTTCTATTCTATGCTTTTCAAATGAGAATAGGGATATGAACAGGAACCGGGGTCTCCCGTGGTCTAATGGCTAGCGCCTTGGATTCATAAGCGGGAGATGGTGGGTTCGATTCCCAACCTCCGGCAGGAATTTTATCATCCCACGGCTCGCTGGTGAAATGTGAAAAAAAAAAAAAAAAAAAAAAAAACTGGAACCGCGCTAAGATGACGCAGTTCCTGTGAGTCGGACTTTTTTGCCTGTGTAATCTGACCACAACCCCGTCCATTCATTATCATTCATTGAGAAAACCATGGTGATAGTATCTGTTGTATTTATAATCAATAAGTTATTATAGTCACCAGTTTCCTAAAATTTCTTTAAATATATACAGTAAACTTACATTAATACGGCACGTTCGGGACTTGAATCATACCGGATTATCGGCTGCACATCGAAAAAATGTATAGAGGTGAAAATTAAACGAAATGTAGACTATAAGATTAGTATATTTAATGTAAACCGACTAAAATGAAATTGCACACAGTTACAATTATACTGTCTCAGTCGAAAGGTATAAACTGGACTGGCAACAAGTAGGTATTTGGTTATAGAGGCAACCACGGGGGCAAACAACTCTTTCGGGCATCACGGAGTGGTTGGGATGAGGATTTCACGGAATTTGATGCATAGGCACAATTATCATGTTTAGCCTGACACCCCCGCCGTGCCGGATTATCAAGCGTACCGGACCATAGGATGCCCAATTAGAGGAAGTTTACTGTAATTAGGTTTGTGAGCCGAAAAACCACAAGGTAACATTTTAATTACTGAAGGTTCCGCCACTGTTGCCAACAGTGTTACCACATTATCATATAAAATGCCTATGTTCCTACTTCTTGGAATAAACCGGTAAGAGGAGTTATTCCTTTTGTAGAACCGGAACTTTAACCTGTCACGTACGAACCGATCCTCAGAGTCTCTAGAAATCGCAATCACTTCGCAGAAAGTGGCTTTCTGCGCACCTGTACCGTTTTATCGTCTTGCCTAGATATGGTGCATATATATATTTACATATAATAATTTACTGATTTCTCTTATAGAAATACCTTTTGAGATGGATATGTAAATAGGTTATATAGTAAAAGTCTTCTTTTATATATATATATATATATATATATATATATATATATATATATATATATATATATATATATATATTTTAAGGGTGCATTTGATCGTAGTACATTTGCGCTGAGCTATCGCCTTTTATAAATAACTGTAGTAAAGCGGGAATTTTTTCAGTCATTCTGGCTCAGGTGAGACTCGAACCTACATTTCCTGCATGGAATTCATCGCGCTAACGACTATACCACGGGAAGCCCCTTTTTAATAACAGATTTCCAATCTGTATGTACAGATATTTACATAATAATGTATATTATTTCTTATAAGCAGTGATACTGAGCAAAGATTTATCAGAGCAGCAGCGATCAACGGAGCGTGTGAAGATTTCGTCAATGCACGCGTTGTTTTTGGGCGTTGAAAATACAGGGGCGTATGTATGGAAGTAGGGCCCCCGAGAGAAATTAAGGGTCCCTGTCCTAATAACTTCACGGGCCACTTAACCCCCCCCCCCCCCCCCCTCCATTAGCATTACCATAAACTATTAATTGAATTATTTAAAACTGACATTTCTCTGAAAATAAAATAAAATACATTTGTAATTGAATGCAGGATAATATGGTAGGTATATAACATCGTTATCTCAAATTATAAAGCGAGTAAAGAAATTACGCCGGGCCCCCCTGTGTACGCTGGCCTCTGACCAATATTCCTCTGTGCCCTCACTTCTCAGAGGCGCTGGCTGGAAGCTATTCTCATAAAGTCAATGAATATAGACTCTTCCTACCTTTCAAAAATTAACAAAAACCTAAAAAAAAAATCTATTTTTTGCCCCCTTTTCTCGAAATCGCTTATAGATAAGATCCTGTAAATGTATTCATTTGATTCCCGACGCCATATCGTCGATACAAATGCAAAGTATCGAATGTGAAAAAACGCATTTTTCATTTTAAATCTTCACTGATAGCTGTTGGACTGATGGATGGCTAACTCTCGAATCTAAGTTCACACAGTGAAAGGAGGCTGTAACCACTGTCAAAAGGTCGAATCTGCCGACTATTTGACTGCCCAAAAGCAAAGTAATAAATAAAAGTATTTTCACTCTTGAAAGTGGTGATTTTCATATTCGTTAGTTTGCATTTGTATCGACGATATTAGCTACAAAAAGTTGAACCCGCTGGAACTGCGTCTTCTGATCGCATTTCCGTTCTTATCCTTTGTAGTGATAGGCGATTCTCGTACATGAATCAATCTTTTGAATCTATTCATATTGGGGATGTGGCCCCAAAGTAGTGCTTAAGCTTCAAGGTATTTCTAAGAAATCCGATTCTGAGCAAAAATGTTCCTATCAAGATGGGTCCGGAAGCAGAGCTATGAACTGTTCATGAGAACTTCCTTCATTTGCATAAAACGCTAATCCGGACTGTGCTTGTGCAAAGTTATATACTTGAACTAGTTTAGAATCCTGCAAGCACGACTTTATGATGTTTGAGAGAAAGTTCATTCTGTTCCTCGGTGCCTCAGTTTTTAATTTTATTTTTCCTTTCCCCTATATTTCCCAACATTATATTTCGCCCGAATCCTCTCGGGGCTTATCGGACTAAGGTTTAAGGTTACTTAACGGGACTGATTAAGCCCGATAAGACGGTTCCTGATTAGAAAAGGGTGGTAACCTATAGATAAGCCGTTTAAGAGTTTGTTGTCAATAATAAATGGGCGTTAAAATTCAATTGTTCATATTTGGACAATGTTTTGAGCAAAAAGTGAGGAAAATATAAATTCATAGGCACGTTGAATTCCCGTAGATCATCGAAGAAAAGCAACGTCTAGCGTGGCTAGTAATTGGGCAGGTGACCACCAGAGAAAATCCGTGTGCCATGGAAACCTATAGATAGCCCGCCGCAAATAGCAAAATGTTGATATGCCACGTTGAAGCAAAATATTTCTTAATTTATCGATTTTATGGGTTTTACTCTCTGTGCCAACATTTATTTCCGATATTATTTTCACAGACCTCTCTTTGTACGTATCTGCAGATGTCTTTAATATTTTACACTTGATGTACATAAAAGTAAAATTATTGATAAATACATAAATAGAATAGTTTACCAACTTGCAGGCTATCATCAAGAGTGATGATGGTGCTTCTTACGATGAGAGTACCCGAAGTTGTAGTATTTGACATGCTGACCGACTCGTGGTCCAAACACCATGTTCCTCAGGGTGATGAAGATGGCAGCATTGAAGGCCATCATGTTGATCATCACAGCATTCATCACAAACATCTTTAGAGATGCTAGGATGAAGGGAGCGTATCCTAGAGCCATCATCCCAGGAACTAGGAGGTACGGCATCATCTTCTTCAGGGTCTTCTTCATCTTCTTCATGTGGCCTCGTCCTGTCTCCATTGGTGAACTTCTTCCAACATCTCTTTGTTCATCGCCATTTCCTTCTGTGCGTATTCCTCCAATTTGCCCTTTTTTCCCAAACCCAACGGATTCTTCTGGGTCCTCCTCGAAACTCTTCTTTTCACGCTTTACTTCATTTCCTTTGACCTGACGGACATGCCTCGGCAAAGGCCTAACCACGGCCTCCTGCCCCGGGTGTTCCGACGGAGCAGAGATCCTGAGAGGTCGAGAACTGACCTGCACCTCCTCCAGAGTGCCGTTGCTGGAGATTGCCTGGACTCCAGCAGCTATAACCATGAGCAGCCAGGGTCCCTGCATCACTGCCTTCAAACCACTCCCTCCAGCTCTCTCCTCTCCTCCCCTCTCTACTGTACTTCAGGAAAAGAAACCTGTTCGTTTTCAATTCCTTTCATCAATTATTTATTATTTTCATAACCTATTTGGTTTTCCATAATCAGACCTTTCTTCTATGTTAGAGAGAAATCATTTTTATTAATGATATGCTGGCCATTTTCAATGGGTTGCTACCACACAGCTTACTCATCACTCCTAGTAGGAGATTCATCGATCTTCCACAAAAAAGAGTCCAAAAATTTGTAATTACAAAAAAAAAAACAGATCGGTAAATCCGAGAGTCTAATGATCATCTTCCTCTGATGATCTTTCATATTTATCCTCATATTAGGTTAACTTTACGAATGATGATGAAGAATTCCTAACGAGTCCACAATGAGGACTCAGCCAGTTTGGGCAAATGTTGGATTTCGATGTCACATTCTTGGAAGAATTCTGCTGTAGTCCTTTTATTTATTTTAACCATTGCCCGTCGGTGGCGGTTGAGCCATTTGACGCCGAGCCTCCCAGTATCGCTTAGTGAGGTCAGGAAGATGGATTAGTTTGGGACAGACAAGGAGGTGACTTCCCACCATCCTTCCGCTTGAACATGTCCGAGTCTGCTAAGCCAAAGGTGATAGAGTGCTGTAGTCCTAGGAATGGCACCTTTTGTAAGTCAGCTACCACAGGTGAGTCTAAAAATTTAAATTACACTTCGTCATTAAGGACTATTGCGCATGCGCGTGTTTACATATAAGCTGTTTACCCCGTCTTTTATAACCTCCATAACAGTGAACTTAATAACTTCTTTCCTAGTTGAGAACAACTTTTTTTTCAACGGATTCGTGTTTAGTGCATCAAAATACGTCATAGGGCAAACTTTGAAGAAAATCGGTGATGAGGACGATCTCCTTCAGATTTACCCTAGGAACTTCTCTTTAACGTAAGGGATGCATTTTGGGTCTTTTTTACTTTAGGTACTCCAGTTACTTTTCCATGTTTTTAGTGATTTATCATACATCAAAATTCAAATAAAAACGTTATATATAAAAACAACATTTACTTAAAATGTAAGTATTGTAATATAGAACCAAATTTCATTTTGGGGGCCAATAAGACTTAATTGATTTTAAAATTGCTTCAAAAAGGTCCTTTTTTTCGTGCCTCCTCCTCCATACGAATTACCTTCTTCAAATAGCGAATTGTATGAGGTTCTATAACCACCAGTAAAGATCACATGACTTGGTAACTGAAATCACTAATAACGTGAAAAATTAAATTAACATCTGTACCTAAAGTAAAAAAGATCCTGCATTTTTCATAAATTGCCTTTTTTAGCACTTTCCTCCGAAGGAAAGTAACTATTGAGGTTTTGCTCATGACGGAATTTTTGAAAAATTTCTTCGAATCATTATCGATCCTGCCTAGTAGATACCGAAAATGACCCCAGTTAAAATTTATTTATATATATATATATATATATATATATATATATATATATATATATATATATAGTTATATATGTGTCCGTTAACACGATACCGGCCAGAGTTTCTTTTTCTTCCCCACGAAACTTGGTATGTAGTATTCACCAATCAAACGATTGAACGAGTTCGTTAAGATGGGGTTTACTCCGGAGCCGAAGTAGTTATTTGCCAATACCAGCCATAATTTGTGTTGTATTTCAACGAATCTCAGTATTCGTTCTGGTCAACTAAAGAGAAAAATGTGTTGTAAAAATAAACTAAATCGGTTCATTAGGAAGGGGGGCTTACTCCAGACCCATATTACTAATTTGTTCATACCGGTCGTAATTTCTGCTATATTGTAATGTAACGCGGTATACGTCCTGGGTATCTAATAAGGAAGAAGTGTTGTAAAAAAGAACTAAATCGGTCTATCGGAAGGGGGGGACTTACTTTGTACTATGTTTGAATTGAATTGAAACAGGTGTTATTTATGTTTTTATTTTATTTATCAATTTATCTATATTTTAAGCAAATTATTCAGGAATGCACTCGACACTACGCAATTCTGATGAAAGTGCTTAGTTATGCAGCTCCTGCGTGACGGACTTTTTCTTTGTCTACTTTTGAGGCCTGAAATTCTTTCAATCTACGTCCTCGTCAGAAAACATTGATTCCGTGATGAACCAAGTTCGGTCATAAAAGCTAAATCAAACTATATTTCTAAAAGATGAGTTTGCAGTTGTTCCCCTGATTTCCAGGCCTTTGAAGGGCTAAAAGGATAGTACAAATTGATCTCTTTGGTACTTGTTACATCACTGACTTGCTTCGTGACCTCTTAGGCATCAAGACATCAAAAATGCAAGTCATTTTTTCATTTAAAAATGTATTTTCATTCACCTTTTACGGCCAAACCCCTACTGTCTGACATGAATCGCGAAAAAAATGCATGAAATGGCAAACTATTCAACGAAATTGTGCCCAAAATTTGAATGGATTGCCTCGGGGCAGAAAAAGTACCAATATACTTTGTACTTATAACCTTCTCATATGTATCCATTTCACATTAAACTGCGGGTCAAGAAAGCATTTTGTGAAAGCACAGGCTAAAGGCTCTATTTAAGTCTATGCTTTTCATAATTACCGATGCGAAAGCACAAAAGAAGGATCTTTTGAAGGTCCAAACATAACTGGTCTACAGTAGAATCATGAGATCGGATGAAAGACATTGCTAGCCAGCATCGCACAGTGCCCTAGAAAAGCAGACAGCATGGTACCAATTAGTCAGTAACCTTAATCATCTACACTATATACTCCGAGAGCCAGTAACCGCACGTTCCATGAAGTGTTTTATGCACCTTGAAATTTTGCTACAATGTACCTCTGGGGTAGATAAGAAGGTAAATATGTGTTGGATAGACTTACCATGGAACACCATGTACTGCGCATTGGGGAAAGGTGCAAAAAAATATTTCCCAAAAATAGAGTTTTATTCAGAAGCCAACCTATCTTTAATGTAAAATTAAGAGAATTTTACAATGAATAATAAATAAGGCAGGCAATTTTAAGGGGCATAAAACGTAAAAAAAAAAAAAAAAAAAAAAAAAAAAAAAAAAAAAAAAAAAAACTTAATTGTTTTTATTCTAATGTTAAATGAGAGTTTTATTCACGCGGCCATTTAAACAGGAACAGCTGTACAAGATCATGAAAGATCCAATTAGAGCGCAGAGAACAACCACAACTGCTCGGTGCTGTCATTCACTCTTACGGTTACGCGCTGTTTCTTGCAGTAGCATTATTACAGAAAAATTTGTGTCTTGCATTATAGCAAAATTTCAGGGTGCATAAAACACTTCATGAAAAGTGCGTTACCAGCTCTCCGACTAATAGGTGCCAACTCTCCGTGAAGAGGCTGGATATTTAAACCATTTGTTCGGCGATCGATAAAGATACTTCAGTTATATTATAGGCAACGTTATATTATACTTCAGTTATCATAGGCAACGTTTATTTTCATGTTTTCTGATAATTAAACCCCACAAAACTGTCTGCCCTTTTGTAATTATTTTCCATTATGTTTATTGAAGATGCTGTTTAAATCGCAGCGTGAATAAAGAACTTCATTTAATATTAAAAATAAAAACTAGGTACTTCATTTGTTTTTTTTTTTTAATTTACATTTTAATCCCCTTAAAAGAGTATGCCTTATTTATTATTAATTGTAAAATTGCTTTAATTTGCAATTTTTTTACATTAATGATAGTTTCCTTCTGAATAAAACACTATTTTTAGGCAATATTGTTTTGAACCTTTCCCCTATGCGCAGTACCTGGTGTTCCAAGGTATGTCCAGGAAACACATACTTACCTTCTTACCTACCTAAGAGGTATATTATAGCAAACTTTCAAGGTGCATAAAACACTTCATGAAAAGTGCGTTACCAGCTCTCCGACTAATAGGTGCCAACTCTCCGTGAAGAGGCTGGATATTTAAACCATTTGTTCGGCGATCGATAAAGATACTTCAGTTATATTATAGGCAACGTTATATTATACTTCAGTTATCATAGGCAACGTTTATTTTCATGTTTTCTGATAATTAAACCCCACAAAACTGTCTGCCCTTTTGTAATTATTTTCCATTATGTTTATTGAAGATGCTGTTTAAATCGCAGCGTGAATAAAGAACTTCATTTAATATTAAAAATAAAAACTAGGTACTTCATTTGTTTTTTTTTTTTAATTTACATTTTAATCCCCTTAAAAGAGTATGCCTTATTTATTATTAATTGTAAAATTGCTTTAATTTGCAATTTTTTTACATTAATGATAGTTTCCTTCTGAATAAAACACTATTTTTAGGCAATATTGTTTTGAACCTTTCCCCTATGCGCAGTACCTGGTGTTCCAAGGTATGTCCAGGAAACACATACTTACCTTCTTACCTACCTAAGAGGTATATTATAGCAAACTTTCAAGGTGCATAAAACACTTCATGAAAAGTGCGTTACCAGCTCTCCGACTAATAGGTGCCAACTCTCCGTGAAGAGGCTGGATATTTAAACTATTTGTTCGGCGATCGATAACGATACTTCAGTTATATTATTATCTACCTCTATGGAAGAGATCGATTCTGCAGATAATATGATCTACAGGCCTGAAGTACTTCAAGATGGCCGACTTTCTAGCTGGCTGCTCATGAGAGAGAGCCTAAATTAATAAGGTTAGGAAACGTCTGAGTTTTTAGTTTTAAATTATTTATATTATCCGGTCTACTAATGAACACCATTGTATACCGATTATTATTGTACCTATTTAACATTTCATGAATATACTCAAGTAAAACTTACTCTCGATAAATAATGAGGGGGGGGGGGTGCTAAGAGGGTTGCAGATTTTTTCAAAGTCTAATCAGGATTTGAATATTTAGTTTTAGCGATATCAGTGCTGATATTGTTAGATGAAAAATGAAATATCATTTTATGTTCAATTGTAAAATTTCGTGAATTATTTACATGTAATTTATTATTATTAAATTTTTAATGTCCATTTATTATTTACTACGAATTTTAGGACGGATTATCCATAGGTTACCACCCTTTTCTAGCCAGGATAGGACTGATGCCTTGTCTTTTTTTCTAAAGAAAAGCCACCACCCCTAGTGGGAATCGAACCCAGAAACCGGGCCTCCACATGTAATTTATAAACTGACGAAGCAAAAAACAAAAATCTGGACAAAGTTGTTCTAAATTTTATTAGCTTTCATTCAAAATATTAAAATCGGTTAAGATTTAGAGGCTGTAACCTTTTTTGAAACATGAAATGTCATTTGGCCCCACAGTGTGGCGTTTGACGTTTTGTCTGTTCAAATAGATGGTTTAGTTCGTGGAGGGAAAAGGACGTGTCCTATATTCCCAGAGTAGGAAATTGGCGGTAAAAATTCTCTTTGCTATAACCTTATCACTATTATGTTTTTAGCCTTAGCGTTGGCCAAGAAAATATTAAACACTATATCAGGACCTTGGAAGAATAAGGGCGAATCAGAAAAATCTGATAATAAAATTTTTTATATTATTTTATTTTCTGATTCAGAAAGACGCTTCGCCTCGTTTCTCTGGTTCGCCTTTAGTTCTCTTGCAATATCAAGTTAAAGTGAATAGCAGAATCATCATGAAAAATGCAATGTCCTATTTCAAGGGCGAATCCCGGGTCTGAAACGTCCATCATAGCATTTTGTTACCCATCAATCACTCGTAGAAATTATAATTAAAACTTTGCATTTCAATTGCATACTTTTTCAATCAGATTTATGAATCAGCATTCTGTAGAGTAAACATTCACCCTTGCTATCCTGAAACGCTTCTAGAACATTAACTTAGATTTCCCAATATCCGGAATTCGGGATTCGCCCTTACTCCTCCAAGGTCCTGATCTCTCAAAGCCTACCAACGAGACATGATAAGTTTTTATAGTGTTTCACGTATAGTGTTGTTCCTTGAAATAGAAATTTGCAAATGGCGGAACCGACTGAAATATTTCTCCCAAAACTTCGCGCATGCGGAATTGAACCTTTCCATCCATCTGAACAGAGTATAGTTGGCATCAGTACGTGTGCCGATTGCTTCGGTGAAACGAGGTTGGCACGTGCCTCGTCACGGATGCCGCCTCCATTATAAGCAGAATATATGATATTCCAAGATAATGGACTCCTGTAATATCACCTATACCTAATTGAATATCAGCAATGGCCCTGCCGTGACTCCGTCGGACAATGGCTGTTAGAGCTGAGTCACTCTCTGATTAGATGGAGTCGAAACTATTAGCTTGTATCCATTGTTCGTTGGTGGCCTTTTCCAAACTTCTTGTAAAAATGAGACATTTTTTGGTGTCCGCTTGAAGGCTGGATCGCAAACAACGTAGAACAAGTCGGCCGAGAAGAAATTAACTTCAAAAGAATAGCCTTAAACAAAAAGAAATAATGCTAGCTTGATTTTATGAATATTACTGCATTTAATGAGAGTCTATCTAGCAGCTTATTCAGCAATCACTTTCCCTTTAGTTTTTCAAAGATTCTACTATAAAAACCATTAGGAAACAATAGTCGGAGAGCTGGCAACGCACTTTTCATGAAGTGTTTTATGCATCCTGAAATTTTTCTATAATATACCTCTTAGGTAGATAAGAAGGTATATATGAGTTTCCTGGACATACCTTGGTTCACCAGGTACTGCGCATAGGGGAAAGGTGCAAAACAATATTCCCCGAAAATAGAGTTTTATTTAGAAGCCAACTATCTTTAATGCAAAATTAAGACAATCTTACAATGAATAATAAACATGGCAGACACTTTTAAGGGGTATAACACATAAAAAAAAAAATAATAATTGTTTTTATTCTAATATAAAATAAGAGTTTTATTTTCGCTGCCATTAAAACCGGAACAGCTGTAGAAGATCATGTGAGCAAGAATCAATGAGAGCACAGAAAACAACCAACACTGCGCAGTCGTGTCATACACTCTTACGGTTACGCGCAGTGTATTCCAGTCTATCATAGGTAACATTTATTTTCATGTTTTCTGATAATTAAACCCCACAAAAGTGTCTGCCCTTTTGCAATTATTTTCAAACATGTTTATTGAAGACGCGGTTTAAATCGCAGCGTGAATAAAGCACTTCATTAATTATTAAAAATAAAAACTAGGTACTTAGTTTTTTTTTATTATTATCATTTTAACCCCCTTAAAAGTGCCTGCCTTATTTAATATAAATTTGAAAATTGCCTTAATTTGCCATTTATTTCATTAATAATAGTTGGCTTCTGAATAAAACTCTACTTTTAGGCAATATTGTTTTGCACCTTTCCCCTATGCGCAGTACCTGTTGCACCAAGGTATGTCCAGGAAACACATATATACCTTCTTGTCTACCCAAGAGGTATATTATAGGAAAATTTCAGGGTGCAAAAAACACTTCATGAAAAGTGCGTTGCCTGGCTCTCGGTCTACAAGAATGTAATATAAATGGCGAAAAACTAATCATCTGCTATATACAACTGGTTAATAACACAGGCACACAAAATAATAAAAGTTGTACTTTCGAAAGACACCAAACATATATTCTTATGTATTTCGACACGCTGAATCCGAATCCGGAGTCCGTTTCACCCCAGCACGCCGAACATTTGAAGGTCAAATTTCATATGAAGTCGTTGAAAAAGAAAGAACTAAAGGTTCCTTGGTTTTGAGAGATGCTGAATTCGAATCCGAGGTCTGTTTCAACCCCATCGACGCAAAATCAAGGCCATTTCAAGGACAAATGTGTTTATTTTACAAACAATGAATCTGCAGTCAAAAATTCATTTTTGGAGGCGGCCCAGACCCGGTGACGGATATGATGATGATGATTTTGCTACAATCCTCAATTTATGTTATCAAGAACTTATTATTGGATGGAGCTTCAATTTTCAGAAAACTATGGGCTCGAATCCGACTGGGTGAATAAATTAGTACATAATACTTTTGTTTAATTGGCTTACTTTTATTTCAGTTTTAGGCAAAACTACAATAAAATAAACAATAAAAGTGATTTATGTTTATTCAAAGATTCAAAATAGATGACTATTCCAGCCATTATCTTTAAATGATACATCATTTTCAATTACATATTTATCTTGCCTTATCTTACATAAGTACTAGTAGATAAATATATCACCTACTTGCTCCCTAACAGCAAGGGGATTTGCTAACGTAAATAGTAAATGCAAAAAAAGTTTAATTGAAGTATTTAAAATATAAAATTTACATGGGTAGTACAGGTCATGTGAGTGTATTATCTGGCCACCAAAAGTGGACTGGAAACAGCACTCTGCACAACTGGATGCAGCAACAGCTGTCCGATACTTCTTAAATACCCAGCATATGTATGTACACGTACGTACATAATTATTTATTTCGGTTGGATACGAATCCCCACGGATAAAAATTGAATTCCCACGGAACGGAGAAAACTCACCTTGACAATAATATAATGTGGATGTACTCAGCTGGGTCAACCATAATGGATGGAGAGATCATTTATATGAGTTTTAATTTAACAGCTATTATTTTTTTTAAATTTATTTAATAACTGCTCCGCAACTTAGACGATTAGCAGCTATGACAGTGCTGTGATTCATTGTAGACAATATCAGGTTGAAATTGAATAATTAAGGTTTCGAGGCAATATTGAAAATTTAACAATAAATTTTGAGATATAAACAATATGAAGAAGAAGAAGAAAAACACATTTATTGGGTCGGCTTGATTGTAAGCCTTACACAAGAGAGAGAAAACTTTATTTAAAACGAAATAAAATGGGCTGCCCAATTAAATTGGGTTGCTAGGTACACAGCGTACTTATCATCCATTCGGAAATAGGGTTAATTTTCAGGCTGAAGATGTAAGGATTTCGAAATGAGGAATAGAGAATAAAGAAGATGGAGACGAAAGAAGGAGATATTGATGGATGAGAAGGAATTGATAGAATTGAAAAGTAAAGTCTAAAATATTTAAAGAGACGTATTTAAAGAGAGTGAATGGATGATAAGCACTCAGTTATGATAACAACAAAACATATAAACATTAAGTTAAAATACATGAACATTTGAAACAATATGTGGAATATTAGCTGTAATACTGATCAGCTAATAAAAATGGCTGTCTCTATAATATAGGATTTAGGATATCTTGAGGCAAGCGTGCTTTAAGGCGTCGATTTACTGTGACCTGTCCTATTCCTAATTGTTGAATCTCTGCTGGAAGAGTAGTCAAATATTTGATTGTCGTGTCCTTCAGATAATCTTTGATGTAGGAGACTTCCAGTTCACGATGGAGTTGTGTGTTCCTGATGAACCAAGGGGCTGACACCGCAATTCTTAAGATTTTATTTTGAAACTTCTGGATCTTGTTATCTGCGTCTTCGTGGCTCCCATCCAGACAGGTGCTCCGTAAGTAATGAGGGATCGAATTAAAGTCTTGTAGAGCATTATTGTCGTATGTGGTTTTAGTGAAGTATGTCTGTTGATCATGGGGTAAAGCTGTCCAAGTCTTTGGAAGGCCTGTGTCAGTTTAGTTTTTATGTGAGTGGTCCATGTCAGTTTAGTGTCAAGAAGGAGTCCTAGGTATTTCAATGGCTCGTCTGTTCTTCTCTCTAATTATATCCAAAATATAAGAAGGAATGAAACTGCGACGTCTTTTACGGGGGTCGCAGAAGTACACTGTAGTTGAGGCAGATATAGCGTCATATACAATATTTTTAAAATATTCCACAGCAATATCTATTTCATTTATGCTGTTATATGAAACTGGAATGATCATATGTTCTTTTAGATGAGATTTAAAAATGTCCCAGTTGATTTTTCCGTTTATTAATTTTTCCATAACTGGACGTGGTCTAAAATATTCTTGGGTGGACATTAAAACTGGGAGGTGATCTGAATCTAATTCAAAAAGCACTGTACTCAGAATTGGAAAATTTATGTCTTTGGCTATTGTGATGTCCAATATATCTGGCTGGTATCCTAACTGGGAGGGGTAGAAGGTCGGCTCGTCGGCTGATAAAACAACTCCTCCAATATTAGATATGTAATCCATTAGCCGCTTTCCACTCCTGTTGGTTATTCGACAGCCCCAGAGTGTATTCTTGGAGTTGAAATCCCCCGTGAGGAGTGTTGGACCGGAGTTGAAGACGATGTCCAGGTCTGATTCTTTGATTTGGTCTGTAGGCCTAAGGTAGCCCGCCAGAAGTTTCACAGAGGTGTTTTGCAGGTAAAGCCGAATCCCACAGCAGTCCAAGTCTGTAAAATCATCAAGGCGCAATTCGTCGTGTTTAACATCCTTCCTTATAACTATAGCAGCTCCTCCTCGAGCAAAGTTAGAGTCCCTATCTTTTCGGTAGACTTTATAATTGCTTATGGAAATGTTGTCCTTATAAGTCAGGTGGGTCTCACTAAGGCAAGCTACGGGAATTTGGAGACGCTGCAGGAATTCCTTGAAACTCAGCAGTTTATTTTTCAGTCCGTTGCAGTTCCAATTGACTATTTGAAGCCTGTCAAGAGATAATGGTAGGGGATGGTTAGCCATGAGAAGCAGTGAAAAATTCTCCGAATAATTTAGTGATGAATGCCTTTATTTGAGGTATGAATGGTGTTATAATTTCCTTAACAACATCTATAATAAACTCGGTAACTGAGGAAGTATTATCTGTATTAGAGTCATTATTTCTTGAAGATTCTTCTTGGTTTCTAGTCTTGGGTTTCCTATGAGGCCAGGTAGGTACAGGAGGAACAGGGCCATTAAACTGGGGTCGCAGAAATTCAGGATCTGGTGGAGGAAGGGGTGCAGGCATATTTTCCTGGGCAGATTTCTTGGAAGACTTAATGGAAGCATAGCGCGCAAATGCAAAACAGTTTTTTGATGTCGCAGGATGTTCCTCGTCACAATTAGGACATTTGGGGGTTTTCGGATCGCATTGAGAAGAATGATGGCCACCGGAGCAATATGTACATTTGATAGAGAGCCTACAAGATGACTTGCCATGGCCCCAAATTTGACAATTTGTGCAGCGAACGTATTGCGATTTTTTACGTGGCTCTACTGACACCACAGTATCAAGAAGACGGGTGAGTTCAAAAATTTTTTTGCCAGCAGCATTTTTTTCAGCAACTACAGATACTAAAGGAATTGGTTGGCCTGATCTATTTGATAATCTAACAACTTTAACTATTGGGTAGTTTGTAGACAACTCATCTTTAATTTCTTGCTCAGAAAAGCATTCTGCTACTCCTCGAATAACTACGTTCAACTTACGGTCATCTGGATGTACGTAGGTAAAATATTGGAGCTTTCCTTCGTCAAAGAAGCGAGTAACGGCTCGGAAATCATCGGTAGACTTGAGGGATATTTTAAGTTTTTTATTTACCAATTTAATATCTGGTGGGTCTTTAGTGAGTTGCTTGAGATCACGAGTAATTTCCTGAACATTAATTGCATCAAATAAAAATATCGGTGGTATCCACGTTTTCCCAGAATTATTATTTGTATTTGAATTAACAGCTGAGTTATTAATAATAGGTTCATTATTGGGCAAAGTCTCAGAAAGAGGTTGGAATCTATTATGTAGTTGAATGGTGTTGATTTTATATCTCTTAGCAGCTGTTGAAGAATCGATATGGTTTCGACGCTTGTTCATATTCTCTAGGTTATCGATAACCATGTTTGAGGCAGCAGAAGCTGAAGGCACGCATTTCTTAGGAAACAGAAATTCATTTGAATTAACAGCTGTTTCATCAATTAAATTGTTATTTTCAATATAACCTGAATTTAAATGCTCCATGTTTTTGTTACCTTTTATGGTCTTATTATATAATTTTACTTTAAAAGGATTGATTTTACTTACAGACGGTTCTGCTAAGTCCTTTTTGTTTGACACAAGATCCGGTTTGTAGCGCATGCAGAGGTCTCTTAGCCCAACACGAACTCCGGATTTTCACTTAAATTTTCACTTAAAGCGTCCAAAGGCGGCGCACTTTCACATCGTTCGCAACACTTAATACGTCAAAATTACAAAAATACATACATTATGAACAAAAAGATGATTTAAACTAGATAAAACTTGAAATTTTAGAGACACTAAGATTGAACACGTTTTATACTTGGCTTGATCCTAAACAATATGACATATACAGTATAAAAATATTTGTTATGCATGCAAAAATATGAGTGAATATTTCTCAAATAAATGCATATTTATGTTAATATACTTTGAATACGCTGATATGCATGATTCTTGGGTTTCCCCCAAAATAGGTCTACTTAACTAAATTTAATGTGTGATTCCAAAACTGCAATCATTTTTTTTTCTGCCATTTACTATTTTTCACAATTAGTAGTTATACCTAAAATGTTTTAATGTAGCTCTGTGCATATGGAACTGAAAAGAAACCAGACAGCGAAGAAATAATACTTTCGTCACTGTTGAAATGAATGAGCTTCACAACAATGTAATAATGTGACAGATAACAATTTTTAAGCAATATTGAAGCAATGACGTGACACATTAGTTAAATTTGAAGAGTGTTGTGTAGAAAGTTATGAATTTATTAACTTATATTTAATAATATAACATAAATTCAATAGAAGCAAGTATAAAATTGCAGATTTAACTATTTCCTGTATTGTGAAAAATTGGTATGTGGTAGAGAAAAACTAAGTAGGTATTTTCTGATTCAGCACACTCAAATTAGGGATAATAACATATTTAAATTAAAACACCAGACAAAAAGTTAAATTTTGTAGACCAGTGATATTAATGAAAAATGCATTTTTTGTTTTCTTCCTAAAGGAGAAATATTTTAATTGGGTCTCAGTTTAGACAATGCGCATTACTTTATTAGTTGTAGCAGTACTTTAGCCAAAAATAATTTGATTTTATACGTTTTGTATAAAACAAAAGTAAAACATAGGTATCTAAATAATGATCATAGCAGTCGATGCACCAGAAAAAAATAAATATTATAGTAGTATTATTCTTATAAATTTGACCTTCAAATGCTCGGCGTGCTGGGGTGAAACGGACTCCGGATTCGGATTCAGCGTGTCGAAATACATAAGAATATATGCTTGGTATCTTTGGAAAATACCACTTTTATTATTTTGTGTGCTTGTGTTATTAACCAGTTGTATATAGCAGATGATTATTTTTTCTCCATTTATATTACATTCTTAGTTCCTAATGGTTTTTATAGTAGAATCTTTGAAAAACTAAAGGGAAAGTGATTGCTGAATAAGCTGCTAGATAGACTCTCATTAAATGCAGTAATATTCATAAAATCAAGCTAGCATTATTTCTTTTTGTTTAAGGCTATTCTTTTGAAGTTAATTTCTTCTCGGCCGACTTGTTCTACGTTGTTTGCGATCCAGCCTTCAAGCGGACACCAAAAAATGTCTCTCATTTTTACAAGAAGTTTGGAAAAGGCCACCAACGAACAATGGATACAAGCTAATAGTTTCGACTCCATCTAATCAGAGAGTGACTCAGCTCTAACAGCCATTGTCCGACGGAGTCACGGCAGGGCCATTGCTGATATTCAATTAGGTATAGGTGATATTACAGGAGTCCATTATCTTGGAATATCATATATTCTGCTTATAATGGAGGCGGCATCCGTGACGAGGCACGTGCCAACCTCGTTTCACCGAAGCAATCGGCACACGTACTGATACCAACTATACTCTTCAGATGGATGAAAAGGTTCAATTCCGCATACGCGAAGTTTTGGGAGAAATATTTCAGTCGGTTCCGCCATTTGCAAATTTCTATTTCAAGGAACAACACTATACGTGAAACACTATAAAAACTTATCATGTCTCGTTGGTAGGCTTTGAGAGATCAGGACCTTGGAGGAGTAAGGGCGAATCCCGAATTCCGGATATTGGGGAATCGAAGTTAATGTTCTAGAAGCGTTTCAGGATAGCAAGGGCGAATGTTTACTCTACAGAATGCTGATTCATAAATCTGATTGAAAAAGTATGCAATTGAAATGCAAAGTTTTAATTATAATTTCTACGAGTGATTGATGGGTAACAAAATGCTATGATGGACGTTTCAGACCCGGGATTCGCCCTTGAAATAGGACATTGCATTTTTCATGATGATTCTGCTATTCACTTTAACTTGATATTGCAAGAGAACTAAAGGCGAACCAGAGAAACAAGGCGAAGCGTCTTTCTGAATCAGAAAATAAAATAATATAAAAAATTTTATAATCAGATTTTTCTGATTCGCCCTATTATATATATTATAGTAAAAAAAACTTAATTAGAAAATATATACGCTAATAATAATTGTAGATTATAAAAGCTATTATAAATAATTTTAGTGAGATCCGATGGCCGTGAGGGTTAAGGCGTGAGCACTTAACACTCCGTGCCAAAGGTTGTGGGTTCGATTCCCACTAGGGGTGGTGGCTTTTCTTTCAAAAAAAGAAAAGGCATCACCCCTATCCTGGCTAGTAAAAGGTGATAATAAGGGGAATAAAATTTAAATAAATAAATAATTTTAGTGGATAGGTTTTAAAGAAAAGGAATGTTCAATTACATTTTTATTAATAGAAAATAAAATCATCAATAAACATACATGGGCAACCAAAAATATAGTAGTGTCTTTACTATGGATTTAAAAATCCAATTATTTTCATATATTGTCCCAACCATGTCAAACTATCGAATGAAAAAACTCGTCTTTCAGATTCGAGACGTTGCTCTTGGATTGTGGATGATACGGCTTGTCGCAAATTTTGCAACTCTAACCCCTTTAGAATAGCCTTTAATGTTTTAAATAAAGAATCGAATAAGACCATTTTTCAATATATTACTTTGCCAATGGATAGAATATGTTCGCTCCCTAGTTTTCTTTGATTGGCATATTCGATAGTTTGACATGGTATGGAAGATATATTTAAAAGTTAGATTTCATCAAATTAATGACTTTATACTATATGTTACAATATAATTATTTTAACATAGAGATGCAAAAACATCAAAGTATTTTTTCAGCTAATTAATCCAGTAATTTTGATTAATTAGAAAATCTTCAGAAAATATTAAAAAATTTTCCTGTACAGTCAGATTTGCTAAGTTTTCCTCTCTCAGTAAAGAGCAGAGAAATAATTTTGATCTCCCTCTATAACTTTTATTCTTACTTATAATTTTTTGTACTCATACATTTTATTTTACAGGAATAAGTAATAGTATAACAAATATATTTATATGGCAATTAGGTAAATATTAAACTACTAAATTTTCATGCTAGAACTTTTATTAAGTTTTAATATTTAACGCTATAGCGCCAATATGCATGTAATACAATAAATGTTTCCTTAAAATTTGTGAAAACATTGTTTTTCTTTATATCTACAAAGCCATCTGTCGCATAGAATAGAGTTCCACAGAAGATTTGCAGTGGCAGCTACTTTCAATTGAGAAAAAGTCTAGGTTGAGAGGTTTCCAAAGAAGTAAAGAATTTAACAAGAACAAGTAGATTGGTCTTAACTTCACAAATTATTCTACTAATTATCCTAAACAAAATTAAAAATTTAGAAGATTTTATTGATTCTTTCTAAAGCTGAATGGGTTTTAGAATGGCAGTTGGTATTTCAAAGAATATACCTCAGGGATATGAACTGAATCCAGACTACACTTCCAAGTGTCCGGAGCCGATTTTTATGAAACTTTGTATATTCACTAAACACATGAAAATAATCGATATGCATTTTTTTTTATATCGGCCCAATCGCAAGTTTAAGGGGTGAAACCAACCTTCCAAAGTACACTTTAAATATTCTAACAAGGGGACATGTGTCAGAGCGTTCTGCCTAATGCGCCTTACGAGCTGAGAAATAAAATAAAATAGGCTGAAAACGCTGTATTTTATATATCGAGTTTGGAAAATGATATCAACATGATTCTTTCACCGATTCATTGTTTTAGAGAGTAGATTAAAAACAAATACAATGGTTAAAAAATAGTTTACATATTTATTTAATAACATTTTTTTACACCAAAAATAATAGCAGATTTAAAATCAGCACCCCAAGAAACTCTAATGAGGCAAATATCATCGACAACAAAAAATAATACTTTTTTCCTCCAAATCCGAGAGATACCGGAACCTACATGTCTCTTCCGGACAGGAAAAATGTATTATTTTTTGTTTCGATGATATTTACCTCATTAGAGTTTCTTGGGGCGCTGTTTTTAAAATTATATTTAATGTTAAGGTGTTTAATAAATATACAAAGTTTCATAAAAATCGGCTCCTGACACTTAGGGATGACCCCTTTATAGTGGACCTAGTAAAATATGCCTACAGATAATGGGTTATAAAAAAACACACACAAATAACATTAAATTATATAGTATAACATTTATGCAGTATAAAACAGAATATAACTTTTTACAAAAAATGCATTGTTCTGGCTAGCTCAAAGTGACAACTTGCAGCCAGCCTTTTGGATCATACTGCCTCTGAAAAAATATACATCTGGCAAAGATTAATTATGGCTATAACCTAAATCTAGCTAATAATAATTACACAATAGAAAGAAAAGATTATTGTTGACTTCTTTTCTATAGCGATGGCACCCTTCAGTCATCGATTGTGAGTCTATGGCAAATACTTTGCCTGTCAGCAGGTCAGGTACCGTTGGTTTCTGTTCAAGTTGAGAATCTAAGCAGCGTTCTCTTTCTCCTTAGGCGGATCTGTGACGTATGTAAGCTCATTGAGATAGTACCTGAAACAGGAATATGAGAGGTACTTAGAACATGAAAATTAATGAAAGGAGCGGATGAAGAAGTTATGTTATTTTAGCACGGTTCCTACCTCTATTCATAGGGAGGAAACCGGCTTATGAAGTTGACCTTATGATGCAATCTAGAAGTGCCCTCTAGAACGTATCAGATCCCATAGATAAATAGATATGTTTGGTACAAAAATCTCTTTCACCGGAACTTGGTTTGCGCGGCGAAATTCGTGCGAACAATATCGCAATGCTTACGTTTTCCAGTTCATATGCTTGCAGATACTCATTTTATAGGTTACTTAATGTAGGAAAATGAATTAAATCATTTTCAAAGCGATATCTGTAACCTTTTATGAGAAACATTGATACAACTACTTTTCCAAACTAATTTTCAGTTTGGATAATCAGAAACCATGGAGTCAGTTCTTTCAGGTGTTTGGCATTCATCTAATCATATATATATATATATATATATATATATATATATATATATTAATTTTGGTTGCGTTTATAGTTAAGGAAATATTAGAAAAAAAAATGTACTAATAGACATGAAACGTTTTTGGATCTTGATATATTTTCTAAAATATCTGAGAATTTTCTGAAATGAGAGCTTAAAACACTGAAATAGTTTTGTTCTCTGTTTACCTAACTTTTTAATTGGTTGTTGTTTATTGTATTGTATTTAATAGTAAAATGAATATTTTAGTAAAAAAAAAAGAAAGAAAAAAAAAAAAAAGAAAAAAAAAAGAGAAATGTTGTTATAGTGTTTCCAGGAGTGAACGTTGTTGAGACAGAGGATGGAGTAATTTCCGCTTTGGATACTGTCAGTTTTCTGTTGTGGCAGCTTAAAAATTCCTTCACTATAAGATTTTATTTTATATTTTTCTCAAATGATCAAAAAATAATTTGCTTATTGAAATATATTTCAAATAAAAAAACTCTGTGAGGATTTAAAAAATATCCTCATACAATGTCGGAATGAGAACATAGTAATTTGTGAAAGTAATTGTTGGATAGGAAGTAGGATGTGAGCTTCTCACCAAGAGTGCAATTCTTAGCCAGCAGAGCGTCACATTCTCACACGCTCTATCTATTCATAATCACAAATTAATGCTTAACTCATAAACTCATAGTTAAACTATGAGAATTAATTAAAAACCTGAAATCCTGCAATCCAAGAACAAAGCTTACTGCAGACTAATGCAGCTAATTCTGACTATTTTATGACAGTAAAATATATGTAGTTCTGATTTACTATTAGTGATAAAAGATTTAATATATTTTATTAGAATGTATATATGTATGTATGTATATATATATATATATATATATATATATATATATATATATATATATATATATATATATATATATACAGTAAAATCTGAAACTTTATAGCCTAGAATAAGTGTATAAAATTTCTTGTAGTTGTAAAAAGATTTGGTTGTGAGCTGTGTTGATCTGATATGAACTGAGCCATATATGAATAAGTATTCAGTGGTTTTCAAATGGATGCTTCTTGAATTTTCAAGTTTCTTTTTTTCTTTTTCTTTTCAGTTTTGGCGAAACAAATCAATGTGATTTTTTTTCCTATGTAAAAATATAAAAAAATTGTAGGAAGTAACTGAAATGATTTATCTTTTACACAATTGTATGGTTGTGGTGGGTAAAACTGGTAATTTCTATTTGCTATTAATACTAATTTCACAGCTCTGGTGACACTCTCTTCAGCCAACTCCCAAATAAACACTGATGTGAACATAGCTGTCACTGAAGGACGCCGTACAGCTACAATGGGTAAAATTTGGGAGAAGCTAATTACAAACGGGCCAGAGCCCATGGTTCGTACAATTAACTGAGTACGGAGCACCCAGTCCTTGGCACCATCGGAATATCTATGATCCTAATTGAGAAAAGACCTACCAGCTTTCAGCTTCAGCACAATCAACATTGTAGTCCCAATCGCAGACCCGATATTGCTGGTTGAAGCTTGTGTCATTGGCGCAGATGTAAGGGATCCTCCGCCCGTCCTCATCGCACATGTGGAAGATCTGGCAGTGGTGTTCGGTGTCTGCGTAGAAACCAACAGCTCTATCGTTGCAGTCGAAGGTGAACGTCAGGTTTGGAAAGTCTTCCCATCGCTTTGCCTGCAACATATATAATAGCAATAAGCATGCACTTTGAATTGTCTACTTATTCAAAACAGAAACTATATCTATAACACTTTTATATATATATATATATATATATATATATATATATATATATATATATATATATATATATATATAGGATACCATTGGGTTAGAGCACAAGTAAATTGTGCTGCGGGACCCCAAATGGAGATCCTGACTCAATTCCAAGTTTTATCTACGAGATACTCAACTGTCAATTCTCTAATGAATTATTTATTTTTTTTTTAATTAATAATCTTACAGTTCTATCAAATAAAACAAATAAGATAATATATTAAATAAAATTAATTTAATTTTAGCAATCGAGGAGAAAATTATTTGAGGAACATAAGATAATTAAAAGCAGGACTACATAATGGAGTAGTTTTGTGTGAGCACTAAGAATTGTAAATATATTTGTAAATGTTTAGATACAAATGGTTCTACTTACACGATGATGTGCTGATGGCTTCGAGTAAACATAAGCAAAAACTGAAAAATAAATAAAGTATCAGTAATCATAAAAAATAAGTAGATTTCAAAAGTTCCATATTATTCTATGCTAAGATGTAAAACGTTCAGTAACGTTAGGACAGTAGAAATATTACAAAAGAATAGTCTTTAAAGATATGAGCAGTTTTTTGTTCGAAAGCTGATCATTCAAGAATTTAGAAAATTTCTTTCAAAAGATGCTCCCATACGACTTTGGGAAGGATGATCTCAGGTGGAGCACTTCTGTGTAGGTTTTCTTTCATTGAAGGGATTTATCATTCTTTTCCTTGTTTAACAATAAAACAATTTTAGTGGGTTTTCGCTATCTCAGTTTTAATTTACAACAGAAGTCAGCAAAGAGAAGGCAAGAGTAATTTCCACCAACTGTGTGTTTTTTTTTTTGTGTTTTTTTGTATTCGAGCCATTTACAGGGGGAAAAACTACTTTTCTCAGAAATATTCAATAGATTTTTAAATTTATTTATATAAAAATTTGTTTATGAATTTAAAATTAAATAAAATAAAAGTTAGAAAGTAGTGTACGACGATTTTCTATTCTAACCTTTCCAAATTACACTAAGCAAGTTATGCAAACACTCGAAGATGACAGCTCCTGAGAGTCAAAATTTATTATGTGGATAATTGTTGCTGCTAATATTTATAATAATAAAAAAATCAGTCCCTTAACAGGGCGAGAGGGGTAGATACTATAGAGGTATCTGATTCTTGACCATATTACACCTTAGGGAGATAGTGTGGTCAGTACTATGCTCTGTGAAGGGGTTCTCCAATTTGCAGGTGCCCATTAAATTAATTAAAGTCTGGGTTGGTGTAGGGATGGCCTGGGATCCTGAATTTAACCCTCGAACGACAACACTAGAAGACAAAATCTTTAGAAGTGAAAAGTGGGTTTTGAACTCAGGTCTTCCAGAGCATTAGTTGAGTGCTCTACTCTATAAAAATTAGAAACCAAATAAGTAATATTGAAATCTAATAACACAAATAATGTTAAATAACAATCGAGAAAGCAGGAGTGGAGGGGATAGCATATTTAGCTTTGGACTTCACTTGTCAAACAACTGAAAATATCCCACAGATGATAGAATGATGTTCCGTTACTGTCCGTCTTGGTGAATATATCATTTTTCAAAATTGACGATCTCTGACAATTCACTCTTTTGTAACTGTTCGGGTTCACAGTTTTGAACCCTTGATCTCTGAACTGTGAGTTCGAGATGATTTTGACTTAGCATATGTCACTCCCCGGGTCAAGACCTACTTGTGGTCCAAGTTTGGTCAAAATCAGTCAAACGGTGTGGATTTGTATAAGGAACAAACAGACAAACAGCTGAATTTTATTAGAAGATAGAATGCTTAATGTAAAATGAAAATACCATAAATTAATTGCCCCTCCCATGGCCTAGTGGCTAGCAAACTGGGTTCTCATGGAAGAGATGTGGGTTTGGGTCGCACCTGTGGGAGGTTGACTTTTTCCCCTGAAATTTGAAAATTTTCCTGCTACACCGTGGGAGTTTATAAAGGGAGGTAGCTTGTAAATAGTATGGTCCTAATGGCCTAGAAACAGATGTGGTATAAAAAAAAAATTATCTCATATCTATAATTTTAATAATTCACACATCTGCAGTAACACTGTTACACACATATCAGAATTCTTGGGAAACAAGCTTAAAAATATTGACATTAATTTGAATAAGCTTTTATATATATATATATATATATATATATATATATATATATATATATATATATATAAATATAATATATATATATATATATATATATATATATATATATATATATATATATATATATATATAAGCTTATTCAAATTAATGTCAATATTTTTAAGCTTGTTTCCCAAGAATTCTGATATGTGTGTAACAGTGTTACTGCAGTTGTGTGAATTATTAAAATTATAGATATGAGATAATTTTTTTTTTTATATATATATATATATATATCCAATTTTACCCAAGTGATGAACTTCTCTTTTTTAGAACAAGAAAAATAACACAAGAAAATTAGCTTGAGTAACATTAATGCTTTGTGATTACTCTTATAAACTCTTTTAGTCAATAAAGGATGTCTTTAAAATACCATTTTAATATCTAAAGAATTTTATTATGGAATTCAAAAATTATATTTTGAGTAAGAATTCTCAAACAAGCTTCTGGCAGGATTGTAAGGGCCTTTACCTAGTACATAAATTATTGCGTATTGAAAAAGGTGCTTATTTGTTTTGCAGGTTTAGGGGATTCACTAAAAATTGATGTGTTGAGATGTGACAATGCTCTTGCCGGCTTCAGATTTGGAAAATGTCTATGATAAAACGCCATTATTATATGTACATACCTAGACAGGCAAACACTACTGCCCCCTCTCGTAACATGCTGACTCCTTCGGATTAGGCGAGGATAATATGCAGCTCTGTAAAAAAAAATGAATAATTAAACGAAGGAGAAAAACAAACCTCCTGCTTAGCAGTTACAGAAAATGAGTCATACTAGAGTGTTTACATAAGTATCTACATGTTGCCATCTACGGATAATGATATCTTGAAAGCAATTGTAGTACCTAATCAAAAGCAACATTTTGCACTCCCTCCGTAGAGCAATTTAACTCCGTAGGGTTGAATCAAATGGAAACATTTTCAAGGTCATATCTATAAATCATTTGAGAAAAAACTAGAATATTAGTTTATGTTACTCCTAAATGGCACTGGGTGGAGGTCTGGAGGCAGGGCCGCCACATGGGGGGGGGGGGGGGACTGCCGGGTACTGTTGTCCAGGGCCCGGGCCGGGCCTCGCTAATTGGAAAAAAATGTATAGGTTATGAGCTTGTAAAAAGGATTGGGTTTAGAAAAATAGAAGGGCGTAGCCTATATTTGTTTAGGATATATATTTTTTTATGTACGTAATTGACAAAACAAGTGCAGTCCCAGAATAATATATTTCATTAGGAGTCGTAATAAAACTACCGAAAGTGACCTTTGCTGCACCGATTGTCGGCTTTTATTCTCATTTCGCTCAAACGTCAAGACGAAAATAATTTTAAAATGTCCAAAGTCCTACAGCAAAGTACTAGCATTTTCAGTCTGGCTCTGATAAGTGGGGGCCCGGCTCTGATAAGTGGGGGCCCGTGATCTGGTCCTGAGCACGGCTCTGAGAAGTGGGGGCCCATGATCTAGTCCTGGGCCCTGCTCTGAGAAGTGAGGTGAAGGTGCCTATATTGGTCCCGATCCGATGGCGACCGATTCCCGGCCGTTCAAACTTGTTTGCTTCTAAACCGATTTCGGACTGACGACGCAAAATGGTGCCAAAGACTTGTGTTTCAAAGGGGTCTACAGCCTTTACATCTCAACCGATTTCAGTGCATTTTTTTAAATGAGAGCCAAATAAAATTTCTAATAACTTTGCCAATACACATTTTCGTTTTTGTTTTCCTTGTTTATTAAATTATGTGGAAAGATGTTTATAACCATCCACTGTTTATAACCTTTCAATGTTTGGTAAATGCATTGTATTGTATTTTTTTTTTTTTTTTTATTCAACTTTTATGCAAAACATACTATAATCACATAATAACCCTGTGCCCTGGAGGACTTCGTCTATAGCGGAAAATAGGAGAGCAGAAGTAGTCCTTGCTCGGCTCAGGATAGGCCACACACGATTGACGCACTCCTATCTAATGTCGAGGAATGAAGCACCAGAGTGCCCAGCTTGTGGTGTCGTAATTTCCATCAAACATATCTTCACTGAATGCCGTGCCTACGAGAATGAAAGGTCTCTATTTGGGCTCACGGGTAATTTGAGTGAAGATATGGGTGATGCCCCGAATAAGATCAAAAATTTATTTAATTTTTTAGAATACACACAACTTGTAAAAAAACTATGATTGTTGTGGCATGTGGTGGCTATGTGCAACAAACAGAACTCATTGCTTAAGGTTAACTATCAACTAATATTTAAATTTAGTATAAAAATTCTAATATTCAACAATATATTATTTTGAAAACAATAATTGAACACTTAATGGCTGAATAACAACTATTACAAGCATACATTTATAAAATAAAATTCTAAACTTTATTTAAAATCTGTGGCGTTAATATCCTGAAAGGTTGAAACGCCTTAAAAAGGAAAGAAAAAAAAATACTATAATCATTAAATATAAATTTCATCAAGACTAATTTTTATTTATTTCTGATAATATCACAAAAATAAACATAATATTACCTTTATTTAATTGACGTTTTTTCACTCTAGAATTCAAATTGAGAGATAATCGCAGTTCTGAGTATGCCATTAGAAATCTGATTAAATTTTACAACTTTTGTGAGATTCGGCAGTCTGTAGGATTTATTTTGGAAGAGTAGTGATTTATGAAAAGTTGTCTCTAATCAGAAGCTTTTTTTAATTTCTAATTTTGGGATTGATATTACGGTCTGAGCATTGAATGTGCATTACCCTTAAAGAAAATTTAGTGCTGATTTTAAAAATGTAATGAATTGTTGAAAGTCCTTCACGCAGGAGCTGCATAACTAAGCACTTTCCACAGAAGTTTTGTAGAGTAGACTACATTACTGAATAATTTGCTGTAAACCTACATAAATAAAATAAAAACGTGAATAGTTCTGCTCATTTACATTTCTTATGAGAGCGTTTCAATTATTATTTTGTAAATAATTTGCTTCCAGAGTTATGTTAATACGAGATACTGCACTACTTAATAAATACACAAAAACTTCTTTTTCCGTCTTTTGATCTGACGCAGGCACAGGATACAGTCCCCCTAGTGGGGGGAGATCTGGCCGGCTAATTCTAATGAAACAGAGTTTGAAGTAAACCCTCCTTTCCAATAGACCGGTTTACTTCATTTTAGCGCGGTTCCTCCCTCCCCCATAGGGAGGAACCCCGCTTATAAGGTTGATACAATGAAACAATCCGGAAGTGCCGACAAGAAAATTTCGCGTTTCAGAACCCCTAGAGACCGAAAATAACGGTGGTTCAAATTTGTATATATATATATATATATATGTATATATTTATATATATATATATATATATATATATATATATATGTATATATTTATATATATATATATATATATATATATATATATATATATATATTTGTCTGTTCGCTCTCTAGCTCGAAGACGAATGGTCCGATAATGTGGGCCGGAGTAACCCCCCCCCCTCCTAATGAACCAATTTAGATTATTTTTCCAGCGTATTTCTCTCTTTAGTTCAACATAATGAATACTGAGTTTCGTTGAAATATAACAAAAACTACGGCTGGCATGGTCAAATTAGTGTTTTGGGTCCGGGGTAAAGCCCCCCTCCCGGTAGACCGATTTTGGTAGTTAACAAACTCGTTCAATCGTTTACTAATTCAACGCTATATACTACGTTTCGTGAAGAAAAAACAAAAACTCTGGCCACTATCGTGTTAACCGATATATATATATATATATATATATATATATATATATATATATATATATATCTGTTAACACGATAGTATATATATATATATATATATATATATATATATATATATATATCTGTTAACACGATAGTATATATATATATATATATATATACACACACATATATATATATATATATATATATATAAATTTTAACGGGGGTCATTTTCGGTGTTTACTAGGTAGGATCGATAAAGATTCGAAGAAATTTTCCAAAACTTCCGTCATGAGTGCAACCTCAATAGCTACTTTCCTTCGGAGGAAAGTGCTAAAATGCTCTCTATATAATGGTAAAGAAAACCATTTTCAAAACACAATAGATCATAACGTTTTTAACGTTAAAGTGGTAAGTTGGTTTCAAAATAAGACGTACATCAGTGAATTTTAATACTGTGTAAGACATCAAGAATAAAAATGCCTTCAAAATAGATAATACAACACATAAACTTCTCAAATTCCCCCCCCCCAAAAATTTCTGTGATATTACAACTTTTAAGAAAATTATACACGTATATAAAATTAAACATAAGACTTGTCCAGTTTTTTTGTGTTTTCTGAACAAATTGGTTTCAATGATGTGTCTTGTTTTGATACCAGACGACTCAAATATCTGGTATCCAGAGTATAGGTTAATTAAACAAAAACAACTTACTCACAAGAACTGCGCCATCTTAGAGTGATGTCATATAATGTTTATCACATGTATAAAAACGCTTAATATTATGCTGTCAAACTTGTAGCTATTTTTGACGAAACCTTCAATTTGTAAACTCGTTTAACTAATTAGCATATTTAAATACCTACTACATTGATCGCCATTTTTGGCACAAATATTAACTTAATGTACAGAAAGCGGAAATAACCCACTTCCTGTGTTCCTTGTTTCTGCTAGTTCTAAAAATCCAAATAGGCAGTGAAAACCCCCTTTTTGAAATGCATCACTACATCCCAAAAACCTCAATAGCTACTTTCCTTCGGAGGGAAGTGCTAAAAAGTGAGTACAAGCAGAGAAAATTGGAGTTGTACTACAAAAACACGGTTTTCTCTAAAGAACCTTTAGAATAGCATATGTCTAGAATGGAGTGAGATAGAAATGTGTGGTTGGTGGTGTTGAGCAACACTTTTTGTCTAGTTTCCCTCCCTGAAGGATTGTCATCAACTTGCGATACACCCTGTGTATGTATACATGTACTTGTATTTAAGATATGGAGAGAGAATCCGTTGTTGTTAAAAGTAAGCGATATGTGCAATCACAATGTCGGAATGTGTTGGAAAGCTAGCCTCACCAAAAATTGCCTTTATTCCATGATACTTATGGATATTATATTGGAGAATGACAATATTTCCAATATGTATGCAATGGGGGATTTGCATAGTCCTAGAAGGACTGCTTAGAATGCCATCTACCGCTGTGAAATATGCAAACATTGTTTTGACTGCTTGAACTTTAGGGAGAGGACATCCGAAGATCCCCGTTACATCGGCCTAGGAGTTCAAGGGTTACAGTGACGTAATGTGTCGAGGTCACAACCTACCGTTACTTCACATACATGGAGGTATGCTGTCACAGCTTGTTTAGAATCTCTCTGCTAACATGGGATGGCCTCCAATTAATATTGTTTTTCTAATAAACAAGGAGCGGCAACGCTCGTGGGCCTAAGGAATTTCGAAGCGAGAGGGGTACAGGTTGCACATTCCATCCTGTTTTGACATATTGGTGGAAAATATTTTGTCCGAATACAAAATCAATAAAGAAGGTACTCTAAATGGTGTGAGGTATTTACAATTACTTAAATATTAAAAAAGAATTCCCTGTGTTACTTCAAGACGTCCCTTCCACTAAAAGAAAGTCCGTCACGCAGGAGCTGCATAACTAAGCAGATTCCTCAGAATTTTTGTAGTGTAGACTACATTACTGAATAATTTGCTGTAAATAACCTATATAAATAAAATATAAACGTGAATAGTTCTGATCATTTACATTTCTTATGAGAACTGTTAAATTTTTAATTTTGTAAATAATTTGCTTCCAGAGTTATGTTAATACATAATACTGTACTACTTAATAAATACACAAAAACTTTATTTTCCGTCTTTTGATCTGACGCAGGAACAGGATACAGTCCCCCTTGTGGGAGATAGCGCTCCTCGCGGCGGCTTTGGGAGCCTACGTCTGGCCGGCTAATTCTAATGAAACAGAGTTTGAAGTAAACCCTCCTTTCCAATAGACCGATTTACTTCATTATTACAACACTTCTTTCTCGTGAGATACCCACGACGTTTACCGCGTTTCGTTACAATACAGCAAAAATTACGACCAGTATGAGTATATTAGTACTTTAGGTCCAGGGTAAAACCCCCCTCCCGGTGGACCGATTTTGGTGGTTAACGAACTCGTTCAATCGTTTGCTAATTGAACGCTACATACCACGTTTCGTGAAGAAAAAACAAAAACTCTGGCCACTATCATGTTAACAGACATGTATATATATATATATATATATATATATATATATATATATGTAGATATATATAAATTTTAACGGGGGTCATTTTCGGTGTCTGCTAGGTAGGATCGATGGAGATATGAAGAAATTTTTCAAAAATTCCGTCATGAGTGCAACCTCAATAGCTACTTTCCTTCGGAGGAGAGTGCTAAAAACGGATATGGTTTAGTAAGAGGCTGCTCTGCTCACCCCACATGGTGGATCGGTTACCTCAATCTTTTTTGGGTTCCGTTTAATAATACTCTCCAGCGAAGAAACTAATATATATACATATATACATATATATATATATATATATATATATATATATATATATATATATATATATATATATATATATATACCCCTAATAAAAACTATCGTTGAAAAAAGAGGCCAAGTTCCATGCCCCTCTTAAAAACAGTTTGCCTATGGAAGTAATAATGTTGGGCCAAGTTTCAGGCCCCTAAAGCCTTGCCACGAACCTAACAATACCCTCTCACTTAGTTGGGCATTTCCAACTTGGCCAGCTTTCGTTAAACTAAGGCCGCTATGACGAACAAATTTATTATTAAATTTCTAGCATTTAAATATTCAGGCCCTTAGGATAACGTTTCAGGGTTATTATGAACTCTCTGATGCCTTAAAACGATCGGGTTTGTATGAAGTCTATGTAAGTTAAAACGGTCATAATTTAACGAAAACTGGCCAAGTTGGAAATGCACAAATAAGTGTGAGGTTATTATAAGGTTCTTGACAAGTTATTAAGGACATAAAAGATGGCCCAAAACTATGATTTCATAAGCATATATATATATATATATATATATATATATATATATATATATATATATATATACATATATATATAGGAGCATGGTATTGCGCCACTCCAATTTCTGGCCATCGAACACTTTGTATATATTACACGAAGCATTAGAGCCGATTTTCACCCTCTCATAAGTTTGAACCGGTTAAAGATAAACTTATAAATTTACACAGATATTATAGAAATAGATGTGAGTAAAATTAGAAAGTTTCATAATTCTATATATATATATATATATATATATATATATATATATATATCAGGGCCGCCACATGGGGGGGACAACCGGGTACAGTTGTCCCGAGGCGCCGTGGGGGCCCGGCCTCGCTGAGTGTAAAAATTGTATAGGTTACTGCACCGATTGTCAGTTTTTATTCTCATTTCGCTCATGACTCAAGATGAAAAATATTTTAAAATGCCCAAAGTCCTTTAGCAAAGTACTAGAAATTTTCAGTCTGGCTCTGTGATCTGGTCCCGGGCCCGGCTCTGAGATGTGGCGGCCCTGATATATATATATATATATATATATATATATATATATATATATATATATATATATATATATATATATATATATATATATATATATATGAACGGAAATCATTTTCGATATCTAGTTGATCGGAGATTAAGATTTTAAGGACGTTTTCAATAACTTTTTTATAACTAGAACCTCAATAGCTACATTCTTTCGGAAAATGCTAAAAGTTAGCCTTAGGGTGCACCTACACTGGACCCGTTCCGAGCCGATCCGATCCAATAGCCACCGACTGTCGGAAGAAAAACAAACACATGCATCTCAAAGGAGTTGCCTACATTGGCCCCGACCCGACCTGATTCGATCCAATCCGTTGGCCACCGATTCTTGGCATTTAAACATGTTTGTTTCTAGACAGATTTCGGACCGACGAAGGAAAATGGCGCCAACCCAGATATTGTGTTTCAAAAAGGTCTACAGGCTCTAAATCTTAACCGATTTCAATGCATTTTTTTTTTTTTTTTTTTTTTTTTTTTTTTTTTTTTTTTTTAAACCAAAGGAAATAAAATTTAGAACAACTTTTTCAATTCACATTTTTTTTTTTCGTTTCTCTTGTTTATTAAATTGCGTGGAAAGATGTTTATAACCATCCTTACAATGTTTATAACCTTACAATGTTTATAACCTTCCAATGTTTATTACCTTCCAATGTTTATTACCTTTCAATGTTTCTAACTTTCTAGTGGCCTTTCTTATAATAATTTCAAAATATGAATACCAATACTTCTCTTACCTCCAACATTCAACCGTTTACAAGGTTTCTATGCTTATTAGGTGGTATTTCTAAATATTCCACCATCACTCATTCACAAATCACTCATTTTCACTTCACTACGAAGTCATTACAGACGAGCTGTGACTAAATCGGATTGGATGGGGTCGAGACCAATGTACGCACTCTCGTCGGCCGCTGTCGGTCGTTGTCGATGAAACGAAATCGGATCGGATTGGATCGGGAGAAATAAGGGTCCAATGTAGGTGCAGCCTTAGGCAGTATACTATAGCCTATCTTGCCATCTGCAGTGTTTGTAGCCTAGTCATTACTGACTATAACATTCTAGAAACGCCAAGAAGAAAGTGCGTCATTATTGGCAACCGTTAAGGTTTTACCCCGGTAGATAATAAAGGCAATGTAGGTGCAGCCTTAGGCAGTATACTATAGCCTATCTTGCCATCTGCAGTGTTTGTAGCCTAGTCGAGACTGACTAACATTCTAGAAACGCCAAGAAGAAAGTGCATCATTATTGGCAACCGTTAAGGTTTTACCCCGGTAGATAATAAAGGCAATGTAGGTGCAGCCTTAGGCAGTATACTATAGCCTATCTTGCCATCTGCAGTGTTTGTAGCCTAGTCGAGACTGACTATAACATTCTAGAAACGCCAAGAAGAAAGTGCATCATTATTGGCAACCGTTAAGGTTTTACCCCGGTAGATAATAAAGGCAATGTAGGTGCAGCCTTAGGCAGTATACTGCAGCCTATCTTGCCATCTGCAGTGTTTGTAGCCTAGTCATTACTGACTATAACATTCTAGAAACGCCAAGAAGAATGTGCATCATTATTGGCAACCGTTAAGGTTTTACCCCGGTAGATAATAAAGGCAATGAATCCAAGGCTACTAAAGACAGATTGTTTAAAAGCTTCCTAATAATGTTACATAACATTCCCGCTACAACAAATCAAACCTTTATATAAGACCCCGTGCCATCTGCTTGGCGAGAACTATCAGCTGAAGGAGTTTGATCACAGTTCCTCCGAATCCAATCTATCTTATATATAGTTACCTAATACCCCGATGGAACATCCTCGTGCAGTATGAGGAATGAAAAAGTATTTAACATTTAATTTGGGATTTGTGTCTGATAAGAAAAGTTAATTTGTGGAAGACTATAATCATAGGGCCAACGTTTTGTAGGCGAAGCTTCTTGATGTTAAAATCATTTATAGAAATTTAAAAAATACAGCAGTTGATTTATCCAATTAGTATGAGGGATTTTATCTAACTCCGTTTGGGGTCAAAGAGGCCATCCTCATCGAAATCTCATCCACTTGTCGGGTCTTTTTGCGAAGACTTACTTTGAAGTATCTGTAGTGATTTTAAACAGTGATTTTGGTACTTACGGATTAGCTTACAAGTTCTTTGCAGGTTATTTATTTTCTTCTTTACAGGTTATCTAAGGCTAGAAACCAAATTATATAAATATAGTAATGAAAAGCATTTAAAATCACTGCAATCACCACTAAATGTAACTTTTTTTGACTACTAGATTTATATAATATGGTTTCTAACTAACCCTTAGATATTTATTTTATTTTAAGAACTTCGTATTTTGGACGATAAGCACAACGAGATAAGTCTTCTAAGAAACCAGGAAGTTATTTCAAATTGTCATATTTGATGCAGAATTCATTTATTTCAAATTAAGTTATTACTATAAGAATTAAAATTAATAAAAGAAATTTTAACTATAAACTATTCTGATTATGAACTTATTCATGGGATAAGAATGTAGTTACATTAACCGTTAGATAACTTGTATTTGTAAGTAATACTTTTAGGCTTGTAAAACATAAATGAAAATAAGGAGAATATACTTAAGCAAGCAATATTTATTAATAAAAAGGTCAATATCATAAAAATATTTATTTCCCATTATGGGCATACGTGCTATGCGGTTCCGCTCGCTTCGCTCACTCAAGAAGATATCAAAACTCTAGTCTAAACTCTATTAATTTTTTTTCCGAGTTGGATTGACTTGAGTGTTGAAGGTTACTTTACTACAACCAACAACAACCAATAGAATAGGATGCCCATAGGAATAGCCATTAGAAAAGCTAATGCGTTATGCGCATGCGCTGAATCACTGTTATAATCAATACAGACACTTCACAAGTAACTGGATGTGGTCTTAGCAAAAAAAAAAGAAACTCACTTGTTAATGTTAAGCCGAGTTTTCAAGTTTTCACTAACCATGGAGGAATGTCAGTTAAGGCAAAATAATAACATCCACTACATATTTACGGACGGATCAAAAACAAATTACAGGACCGGAACCACCGCCATTACTGGAAATGCGTCTTATCACATGAGCTTATCCGACTCCGCTACCGTATACACAGCAGAACTACGTACAACCCTTTAACCACTAAATCGCATTGAAGACAAAGACACGGACAACATAACAATATGCACTGACTCGCTAAGTTCATTACACTCCATAACAAACATTTACGCGCGCAGGTACGGATTGCTCCACCAATCACCAATTCCGAGGTCTCTCTTCAGTAGTTAGTTGCGTGGAATCCGGTATCTGTGGAAGGCTCGTTCGTTTTGTTTGTTATAAAAATTTGGTTTTTGTGAGGTGCATAGTATGGGTTCATCAATGTGGGTTCATCAAATCAAGCAGAAGAGAGAGGAGTATGGTGAATACCACCTCAATCTTGTTGATGATAACATCAGATGTTTTCAATACTTTCGCTTGACTACTGCCAATTTTTTGAACTGTTGGACATCTTGGAACCACATATACAGAGGTAAAATACAACATATAGACGTTCAATTGATCCTCAACAGAGACTAGCTCTTTTGTTGAGGTAAGTAATCATAATATTGAAAATTATATAACTCCTTGTATTCCTCCACGATCACAATTTATTGAGCTGCATCCATCTCAAGTAACAATGGAGTTAGCATGCAGTAAGAACAGTGGTTAGCAACAGACCACTAACGTATATAGAAAATAATTTCGGGGGGGGGGGGGCTGGGAGGCATTTGGGGTGTAGGGAAAATTTTAAATATTTTAATGTAAAGTGATGAGTGAGTTTTAAGGTCCTCTAGACACCTAGTAGACCAGGGTAAATGTATAACACATTTTTTGTTGTTATAGGTTTTTTTTACATGAACGTTTCTCCCCAAAACTAAATTTCGGGGGGGGGGGGGCTGCATCCCCCCCTTATATACGCCCATGCAACAGGCTGAAGATAACAATCAAATCCGTACGGAGAAGAAGGAGGGGCGAGCACATTTCCGGAATTCCTGAGACAGCCTATACTGCATACGGGCAATTCGGATTTCTTAGCCCTTCTCGGATCCTCGTCAGCATTGGCAACGTCCGATGCAGATATGTGCGGTGCAGACCCATTGAAACCAGTCTACTAATCGGATTCGGAAAATTCGGAGGTGCGTATGCTCCGTCCGATGCGGATATGTGCGGTGCAGACCCATTGAAACCAGTCTACTAATCGGATTCGGAAAATTCGGAGGTGCGTATGCTCCGTCTGATGCGGATATGTGCGGTGCAGACCCATTGAAACCAGTCTACTAATCGGATTCGGAAAATTCGGAGGTGCGTATGCTCCGTCCGATGCGGATATGTGCGGTGCAGACCCATTGAAACCAGTCTACTAATCGGATTCGGAAAATTCGGAGGTGGGTATGCTCCGTCCGATGCGGATATGTGCGGTGCAGACCCATTGAAACCAGTCTACTAATCGGATTCGGAAAATTCGGAGGTGCGTATGCTCCGTCCGATGCGGATATGTGCGGTGCAGACCCATTGAAACCAGTCTACTAATCGGATTCGGAAAATTCGGAGGTGCGTATGCTCCGTCCGATGCGGATATGTGCGGTGCAGACCCATTGAAACCAGTCTACTAATCGGATTCGGAAAATTCGGAGGTGCGTATGCTCCGTCCGATGCGGATATGTGCGGTGCAGACCCATTGAAACCAGTCTACTAATCGGATTCGGAAAATTCGGAGGTGGGTATGCTCCGTCCGATGCGGATATGTGCGGTGCAGACCCATTGAAACCAGTCTACTAATCGGATTCGGAAAATTCGGAGGTGCGTATGCTCCGTCCGATGCGGATATGTGCGGTGCAGACCCATTGAAACCAGTCTACTAATCGGATTCGGAAAATTCGGAGGTGCGTATGCTCCGTCCGATGCGGATATGTGCGGTGCAGACCCATTGAAACCAGTCTACTAATCGGATTCGGAAAATTCGGAGGTGCGTATGCTCCGTCCGATGCGGATATGTGCGGTGCAGACCCATTGAAACCAGTCTACTAATCGGATTCGGAAAATTCGGAGGTGCGTATGCTCCGTCCGATGCGGATATGTGCGGTGCAGACCCATTGAAACCAGTCTACTAATCGGATTCGGAAAATTCGGAGGTGCGTATGCTCCGTCCGATGCGGATATGTGCGGTGCAGACCCATTGACATTTACTAGCAAAAACTGCAACTGAAAGACCTCTACCAGAGATCAACTTATGCACATCGGCAGAACAAAAGACATTTAATGACTGGCAGATAGAATGGACTAATTCTGAAAACAAATTCCGCCGAATTAGAAATACAAAAAGAGCATGGCCGAAAGAAAACCCAAAAAGACGAGAACACGTTAGGCTAAAGACACACACAGCGTGTGTGTGTGTGTGTCTTTCCAGGTAGAAACAAACTTAATGAATTATATTAATTATTCTATTAACTTTAATGCTTAATAACTTATTTCCTAGTTAAATGCGAAAGTTTTTTTTAACGTATTCGTGTTTATTGCATCAAAATCCGTTATTGTACAAAATTTGAAAGAAATCGGTTTTGAGGGCGTGAAACTTCATTTTTACCCATATTTTTAACACTAAGGCCAGTAGCCTCTAATACTTTCCATAATCACTGCGAAATGATTTTCATTCTCAGGTCTCCTTCTCCAAACAAATTCTATCCCAGGTTCTTGTAGCAGTTAAAGCAAGTTTATCTCGCTCTGGAATGTTGCCGATAATTCCAAAATATTCATTACATTTTTATAATCTAAACACGCTTGCTTATACATAATAAATAATCTAATAGGATAACTGTTAAAAATATTATAATTGATAAGATAATATGTTATGAAAGTAAGCTTGACCAGCCTAGGACTTGCAAAATAAGAAAAAGTCCGTCACGCAGGAGCTGCATAACTAAGCACTTTCCTCAGAATTTGGGTAGTGTAGACTGCTTTCCAGAACAATTTGCTTAAAATATCCTACATAAATAAAATAAAAACATGAATAGTTCTCTTTTAATTTTGTAATGAGTAACTGATAAATTATTAATTTGCTTCCAGAGTTATGTTTACACATGGTACCTACTACACTACGTAATAAATACAAAATCCTCATATTATCGTATTTTGATCTAACGCAGGAACAGGATACAGTCCCTCTAGCGCTCCTTGCGGCGCCTTTGTGAACCTATGTCTGGCTGGCTTTTCTATTGAAATATATTACAAAGTAAACCCCCCTTTCCGATTGACCGATTCAGCTCATTTTTACAACACTTCTTTCTCATGAGTTACCCACGACGTATACCGCGTTTCGTTACAATACAGCAGAAATTACGACCAGTATGAGTATATTAGTAATTTGGGTCCGGAGTAACCCCCCCCCCCCTCCTAATGAACCGATTTAGTTTATTTTTACAACACATATTTACCTGTAGATTACCACTATGAATACCGAGTTTCGTCGAAATATACCTAAAATCACGGCTGGTAGTGGCGAATTGGTATTGTCGGTCAGGAGTAACCCCCCCCCCCCCCCCCACTCCTTATAACCCGATTTAGTTTATTTTTATATCTCACTTTTCTCTCTATATTACCAGTACGAATACCAAGTTTCGATGAAATATAACAAATATTACGGCTGAAATGGTCAAATTAGTGTTTTGGGTTCGGGGTAAACCCCCCCCTTCCGTTGGACCGATTTTGGTGGATAACGAACTCGTTCAATCGTTTGCTAATTGAATGCTATATACCAAGTTTCGTGACGAAAAAACAAAAACTCTGACCGCTATCGTGTTAACAGACACACACATATATATATATATATATATATATATATATATATATATATATATATATATATATATATATACAGGGTGTCCCGTAAATGTCTAGTCATATTAAGAGGGGTGATAGAGGACCCTTAGGGGAACAAAAAATGTTCTATGACGATTTCCCGAATTCTCGCCCATAAGGGAGAAAGCTTCGTTTTATTGTTTTATCGAGACAAACGTGGATTTTAGAAACATAATCGTTGTAGCGCCGTCCCAGGTGGTACTACTAGAAAGGGGGTGAAACCAATCGAAAGCTGAGTAAATTTACTATAAGACTAGTTGAGATTAAACGTAAAAATGAATGAATGTAAGTATGTATATCTTACAAAAAGAAGGCAATTCTAAATTTCCTGACATTTTATTGATATTTCTTTCCAGCGTTACTCCTCAATGGGCAGGCTCTAAGATTTCCGGGTTTCAGAAAAACTTCCTCATTTAACCAGCTTTCCATTCATGTATCACAACCCTGTGTTATTGAAGTATTTGAACGGTTTAAGTACAAAAGTTTAAAAACAAACATGTATCTGTGAAATGAAAATTATATTTTTTTCTTCAGTTTATTCAAAAAGCTGAAGGGAAATATTTATTTTTATAAATGTTTACATACATATTAAGTAAATGTTTACTTAAAACAATAAAAAAAAATTACTTCCACGAATATAAAAAAAATTCCTAAAACAGTAAATAAATAAAATACACATTTATTTTGAATTTGTTAATTCAGGTAACTAATACTGGGTCCAGGAGGCGGCCATTAAGGAACCCCAACCATACATTAACCTCAAAAATTATTATTTTTACCTAGATCACGCATTTGAACACATTTTTACAGGTACTTATATTTAGAAAACAAATGCTTTAGCTTAAATTAATACTGATGGCTACGCTTGTGAAACTCCCTGGGATTCTGAGCCCATGCGTTTGTGTTGTGGTAATTAAAAATTCTATCCCTCATAAATAATATGTACATAGTCCTGTAAAAATGTGTTCAAATGCGTGATATAGGTAAAAATAGTAATTTTTGAGGTTAATGTATGGTTGAGGTTCCTTAATGGCCGCCTCCTGGACCCAGTATTAGTTACCTGAATTAATAAATTCAAAATAAATGTGTATTTTATTTATTTACTGTTTTAAGATTTTTTTTTATGTCCGTGGAAGTAATTTTTTTTATTCTTTTAAGTAAATATTTACTTAATATTTATGTAAACATTTATAAAAATAAATATTTCCCTTCAGCTTTTTGAATAAATTGAAGAAAAAAATATAATTTTCTTTTCACAGATCCATGTTTTTTTTTAAACTTTGGTTCTTAAATCGTTCAAATACTTCAATAACACAGGGTTGTGATACATGAATGGAAAGCTGGTTAAATGAGGAAGTTTTTCTGAAACCCGGAAATCTCAGATCCTGCTTATTGAGGTGTAACGCTGGAAAGAAATATCAATAAAATGTCAGGAAATTTAGAATTGCCTTCTTTTGGTAAGATATACATACTTACATTCATCGATTTTTACGTTTACTCTCAACTAGTCTTATAGTAAATTTACTCAGCTTTCGATTGGTTTCACACCCTTTTTAGTAGTACCACCTGGGACGGAGCTACAACGATTATTCTTCTAAAAAGTACGTTTGTCTCGAAAAAAACAATAAAACGACGTCTTCTCCCTTATGGGCGAGAATTCGGGAAATCGTCATAGAACATTTTTTGTTCCCCTAAGGGTCCTCTATCACCCCTCACAATATGACTAGACATTTACGGGACACCCTGTATATATATATATATATATATATATATATATATATATATATATATATATATATATATATATAGATATATATAAATTTTAACGGGGGTCATTTTCGGTGTCTACTAGGTAGGATCGATAAAGATTTGAAGAAAATTTTCAAAAATTCCGTCATGAGTCCAACCTCAATAGCTACTTTCCTTCGGAGGAAAGTGCTAAAACGTCCGATGTGCACCTCGTGATGCGGAAGGTACGAGTCAAGATCTAATCTAATCTACAAGAAGTAGTACAAGAATCTCCATCGCTGTTTTAGTTTTGTATTTTTTTTATTTTCTTGGGTGTATATAGAAAAGAAATTTGGGGGTGGGGGGGCTGGTAGCATTTCGGGGTTATCGAATACTAACAATCTAGAACTTGGAATACAACTAAAACGCTATTACACCCAAAAAAAAAAAAAAAACATTATTTTTCTGAACTAAGTGATCTTATTTAATTTTTTTGAGCGTTTTTACCTTCATCAAATCACTATTTTCAAACTTTCAGGGGTAGGCTGCAGCCACCTCAGCCCCCCCCCCCTCCAACCTTTTGTTGTTTTGTATTAAGGGGAATATCAACCACAATGGGTGATGGTCACCCTGTGAAAGTAAGACCCAAGAGGGTACTTAACGTATTAAAGTTGTCATTTCATAGTTATTGATGTTGTTTATTGCAATATGGAGACATTTACAATTACTATAAATTGATATTAGAATAAAAATTAAATAATAATAAAAAAAACAACGAAATATTAAATAATCATTAAAAAATAAAATAAAATAAATAAATAAAAGATTTTATATAGAGTGACAGGTTAAAATAAAAATAGCTGTTGAGAATAACATTAATTTCTAGATGCGGTTATATTAGTAGTATCGAAACACAAGAACGCCTATATTATTTCGTTAACTGTATTTTGTTAGAATATTCTAGCAAAATACAGTTTTATGTTAAATTTTGTCTGTTAAATTTCTAGGAATTTAAACAGGTTAATGATTTTTTCTGGATAATCCCCTAGAATTTCGTCTAAGGTGCCATCAATTTTGAACCGATTCCTTTCAGATTGGTATGCTAAGCACTCAAACCTTATATACGCCCATGGTGGAAAGTGGAGAAAACTATAATTTTCAGGAATATTCATTTTGTAAATAGGCCGATTGAGATGAAAAATTTTCAACTCGTTTATCATATATCCAAACTAAGTCATACAAATTTTGTTTTCGCTTAGTAATGAGGAAGGATATGAAAACAAAAAAAAAAATATATATATATAAACAGACATGAGCAGTTTTGAAATTTTCTTAAATATCTCGAAAACGGTTGGGAAATCGTGGATTGTGGAAGGTTACCATTCGAAAGCTTGCTACATTTCCTACAAAAACGGATCTTAGGCAATTTTTGATAGAGCGATTGTGGTCGGAGAAGTCAGTGTTTAAAATTGTTCTTCTTTTTTTCCCTAGTTTTCCTGAATTATGAATTTGCTGTTGAGTTTTATTTTTAATGAATTTTTCTTGTGTAGGCAGAAGGACAATAAATACAAATCAACGTCAATTTATTAAAATTGGCTGTACATGCCATGTTTCCCATCAGATGCCCCTTCAGGAGCCTAAAACTAGATACAGCCAAATGGAACCTTGGCGAACCTTTCGCTAATATAATCACGTCATATCTGAAGATCATCTGAATAGCAACAGTCAGCTGTGTTTTATTCGACATATAATTTACCTGACTACACAAGAAATCTTGTTGAGATTTTTGTCACTATTTTCTTAATTTTTAATGAACTAAATGAGAAACGTGTTTTTAATAACGTTTTCACTAGAAATGAGTGGAATTTGAGGAGGAGGAAGGAGACTACTGTCAGTTTCCTGAGTACTGCGATGGGTAAAATCTTGCTTTTATTCGTGATGTTTCAGGAGAAAGTTATTTAATTTTTTACGAAAAATGTAAAAAAAAAAAATGTTAACTGCTCTTATTCCAGGTTTTCCAATATACGCTAAGGATAAGAACGGAAATGCGTTACATTAATGCTTTTTTAGTGAGGTGGATTTTTTTAATAATTCATATTTAAAAAAAAAGAAAAAAAGTCCGTCACGCAGGAGCTGCATAACTAAGCACTTTCCTCAGAATTTGGGTAGTGTAGACTGCTTTCCAGAACAATTTGCTTAAAATATCCTACATAAATAAAATAAAAACATGAATAGTTCTTTTTAATTTCGTAAGGAGTAACTGATAAATTATTAATTTGCTTCCAGAGTTATGTTTACACATGGTACCTACTACACTACGTAATAAAAACAAAAAACCTCGTATTATCGTATTTTGATCTAACGCAGGAACCGGATACAGTCCCTCTAGCGCTCCTTGCGGCGCCTTTGTGAACCTATATCTGGCTGGCTTTTCTATTGAAATATATTACAAAGTAAACCCCCCTTTCCGATTGACCGATTCAGCTCATTTTAACAACACTTCTTTCTTATGAGTTACCCACGACGTATACCGCGTTTCGTTACAATACAGCAGAAATTACGACCAGTATGAGTATATTAGTAATTTGGGTCCGGAGTAAACCCCCCCTCCTAATGAACCGATTTAGTTTATTTTTACAACACATATTTACCTGTAGATTACCACTATGAATACCGAATTTCGTCGAAATATACCTAAAATCACGGCTGGTAGTGGCGAATTGGTATTGTCGGTCCGGAGTAAACCCCCCCTCCTCATGAACCGATTTAGTTCATTTTTATATCTCACTTTTCTCTCTATATTACCACTACGAATACCAAGTTTTGTTGAATTATAACAAATATTACGGCTGAAATGGTCAAATTAGTGTTTTGGGTTCGGGGTAAACCCCCCCTTCCGGTGGACCGATTTTGGTGGTTAACGAACTCGTTCAATCGTTTGCTAATTGAATGCTATATACCAAGTTTCGTGACGAAAAAACAAAAACTCTGGCCGCTATCGTGTTAACAGACATATATATACATATATATATATATATATATATATATATATATATATATATATATATATATATATATATATATGTAGATAAATATAAATTTTAACGGGGGTCATTTTCGGTGTCTACTAGGTAGGATCGATAAAGATTTGAAGAAATTTTTCAAAAATTCCGTCATGAGTGCAACCTCAATAGCTACTTTCCTTCGGAGGAAAGTGCTAAAAAAAAATAATGTACTAAAATAAAATAATATTTTAGACACACACAGAATGTCAATAATGGAAGCGAATGAGCAGAAAACATTAACTCCTTCACCACTAAGTTAGAACTACGGTTTGGAAACATATAAATAAAAAACTCTGACTCACAGGAACTGCGTCAACTTAGCGCGGTTCCGTTCTTTACCTAATGCCATTTGGAAATATTAAAATGGAAACAATTATTATTTTGGTTGGACCTTTCTTTGAATGATTTTATGGCCGCAGATAAGTGACTAAGGGCCTACAATTCTACAAACAAATGCAATTTAAAAAAAAAAACAACCAATTAAAAAGTGAGTGAAAACTACAAAAGCCAGCTCAAAAGAACAAAACAAACTCATCTGAAGATTTATGCACTTTTCTCCGATTGACATCTCCAAATCGAAAATTGCTTCAGAACCTTTTTTTTAGAAAATTTAGTTAGCTTTCGAAACTTTTCATATCTATTAATAAAATATTTTATTCTAATCCTTCCTTAACTCCAAACGGAACCAACATTGAAACATCTTTGTTTGTATGAATTTCAAACATGCAAAAACTATTTTCACTAAATCCTATGATGAATATTAAAAGAAAAAACGTGTGAAAAACCATAACCATATTCAATGAAACGAAAGCAATGCATTTGACACTTTAAGGACAGTTTTCCAGTGAGATTCTCCAATCGAAATTTCCATAATATATTTTGTAAGAAGTTTCCAAATTAATACTCCCCACATACTCTGATTTTTAATAATTTCCAATCTGTGTATCGATGTATTTGAAAAGCCCAAAACTATTTTTGAATATTTCCCTTTACTAAAAAATCAACTTGGAATATCTTGTGATATTAAAGAAATACGGAATTAATAACTGAAAATTGTACTATGAAATTACATTGATTTAATTTCAAACTAGATTATATTTGTTAACAGCTCCTACCTGTGTTTCTCTTTCTGTGTCAGCTGATAAGAGTGATGAAGGAGATCAAACTTAACCAGAAGCCAATTGAAGATGACAGATAGTGCCCACGTGACAGAAAGTGTGTGACTGGTGGCGGGGATGGTCTACAGCCCTTTATACCAAGCTCCCACCCCTGTAGTGGAATTACATCAGAGCTCTTCTCCGATTTCTGCGAACCAAAGTCGATCTTCGGGTAAGTTATATGGCACGAAACTGCTTTCCTCCTACATCTCAAAACAGGTACAAAGTAATAATTAGTGATTACGGAGGTGTCCAATGAAGGCAACCAAAGGAGAGCCGTAATAAGGCAAAGTAAAATATGGCTGGAATTGTAAACACATACTGACAGACTCCAGGAAACTTGAAAACTTACTCATCTCACATACTTACACGATTATTTTGACTTTATTTTTTCGCCATTTGGTGATTAAACTATATATTTTCTTTTAAACTCTTTGTTATTGAATTATATTCGGCTGAATTCAAGAACTAAACGCTTCGCACTTCTCTGACGACTAATTGGACTTAAATCAAAACATGACACAAAAAACAAACTGACAATATACAAGACTATAATAAGACCGATATGGACATAGATGGGGCATTGAACTATAGGGATCAGCTAAGACATCAAATATAAACATTATCCAACGTTTCCTACCCAAAGTCCTTCGTAAAATCCTTAACGCTCCTTTCTACGTTTCAAACCTAACCATCCATCGAGACACTGATATTCCCTTCGTCCATGATTTAGCCAAATCCCGATTCCAGACCTTTTAGCACTTTCCTCCAAAGGAAAGTAGCTATTGAGGTTGCACTCATGACGGAATTTTTGAAAAATGTCTTCAAATCTTTATCGATCCTACCTAATAGACACCGAAAATGACCCCCGTTAAAATTTATATATATATATATATATATATATATATATATATGTCTGTTAACACGATAGCGGCCAGAGTTTTTGTTTTTTCTTCACGAAACGTGGTATATAGCGTTCAATTAGTAAACGATTGAACGAGTTCGTTAACTACCAAAATCGGTCCACCGGGAGGGGGGGTTTACCCCGGACCCAAAAAACTAATTTGACCACGCCAGCCGTAGTTTTTGTTATATTTCAACAAAACTCGGTATTCGTTATGTTCATTTAAAGAGAGAAATACCTTGCAAAAATAAACTAAATCGGTTCATTAGGAAGGGGGGTTTACTCCGGACCCACATTACCAATTTGCCACTATCAGCCGTAATTTTTGTTACTCGGCATTCGTGATGGTAATCAACAGAGGAAAATAGGTTGTATTAATAAACTAAATCAGGTTATTTGGAGGGGGGGGGGGTTACTCCGGACCTAAAGTCCTAATATACTCATACCGGTCGTAATTTCTGCTGTGTTGCAACGAAACGCGGTATACGTCGTGGATAACTCATGAAAAAGAAGTGTTGTAAAATTGAGCTAAATCGGTCTATCGGAAAGGGGAGTTTACTTTGTAATATATTTCAATAGAATAGCCCGCCAGACGTAGGTTCGCAAGGCCGCCGCAAGGAGCGCTATCTCCCACTAGGGGGACTGTTCCTGCGTCAGATCAAAAGACAGAAAATTAAGTTTTTCTGTATTTATTAAATAGTACAGTATCATGTATTAACATAACTCTGGAAGGAAATTATTTACAAAATTAATAATTGAAAAGTTCTCATAAGAAATGTAACTGAGCAGAACTATTCACGTTTTTAGCACTTTCCTCCGAAGGAAAGTAGCTATTGAGGTTGGACTCATGACGGAATTTTTGAAAAATTTCTTCAAATCTTTATCGATCCTACCTAGCAGACACCGAAAATGACCCCCGTTAAAATTTATATATATCTATATAGATATATATATATATGCATATATATATATGTGTCTGTTAACACGATAGCGGCCAGAGTTTTTGTTTTTTCGTCACGAAACTTGGTATATAGCATTCAATTAGCAAACGATTGAACGAGTTCGTTAACCACTAAAGTCGGTCCACCGGAAGGGGGGGTTTACCCTGAACCCAAAACACATATTTGACTATGTCAGCCGTAATATTTGTTATATTTCAACGAAACTTGGTATTCGTAGTGGTAATATAGAGAGAAAAGTGAGATATAAAAATGAACTAAATCGGTTCATTAGAAGGGGGGGTTTACTCCGGACCCACAATACCAATTCGCCACTACCAGCCGTGATATTTGGTATATTTCGACGAAACTCGGTATTCGTAGTGCTAATCCACAGGTAAATATGTGTTGTAAAAATAAACTAAATCGGTTCATTAGAAGGGGGGGGTTTACTCCGGATCCAAATTCCTAATATACTCATACCGGTCGTAATTTCTGCTGTATTGTAACGAAACGCGGTATACGTCGTGGGTAACTCATGAGAAAGAAGTGTTGTAAAAATGAGCTGAATCGGTCAATCGGAAAGCGGGGGTTTAATTTGTAATATATTTGAATAGAAAAGCCGGCAGACGTAGGTTCACAAAGCCGCCGCAAGGAGCGCTTTCTACCACTAGAGTGACTGTATCCTGTTCCTGCGTTAGATCAAAATACGATAATATGAGGATTTTTGTATTTATTACGTAGTTGATCAGTTACTCATTACAAAATGAGAACTATTCACGTTTTTATTTTATTTATGTAGGATATTTTAAGCAAATTGTTCTGGAAAGCAGTCTACACTACCCAAATTCTGAGGAAAGTGCTTAGTTATGCAGCTCCTGCGTGACGGACTTTTATTTTATTTATATAGGTTATTTACAATAAATTATTCATTAATGTAGTCTACACTACAAAAATTCTGAGGAAAGTGCTTAGTTATGCAGCTCCTGCGTGACGGACCTTTCTCTAAACTCCCAGCCCACCCCAATCCTCTTGGCAGATCCCTTTCTTCCAATGTTATCCCAGATAATTCTCCTCGCCGCTATTGGCCACGAGATAATTTACTACTGGTTAATTAGCCTGCCTTATAAAATAATTTAAATAGTGTATATAGTTCAACAAAATGACCAAGTTTTAATTAAAATAAGAAAAGACCAGAACATTCATTGGGAGTAGCAGTACCCCTCATCTTGGTCACTGTGCTGTTTCTACAGTTTGAACAAATTTACTTATTGTACATAACTGTACAGATTGTAAATTACCAGGAACAAAAACTGTCACCAATTATTTTGTTTTACTTTCGAATGTATTGTATGCTTTGTTCCATTATCCCTACAAAAAGATAGCATCTTTTGGTTGCATCAGTTTCACTAAATTGTTGTGGTTATCTTTTCCTTTTTAAATATTTTTGTATAAATTCGTATGCCTTAGATATTTCACGAGTTCATCAATCCCGACACTCTGTCAGTATGTGCTTTATTGATAAGTATGTATTGCATGGGCATATATAGAAAATAATTTATGAGGGGGCTGGGAAAATTTCGGGGGAAGGGGATGAGACCATTTCCGTAGTATGGAATACTAAGAATTTAGATCTTGGAAGAGTTTTAGCCAACTTAAACGCTATTACACTCAAAATAGAATATGTTTTATGAACTAAATGATCTTATTTAATTTATTTTTAAGGGTTTTATGAAATTTTTACCGATCAAATCAAAATTTCGGGAGGGGCTGCAGCCCCCTCAGCCCCTCCCTTATATATGTCCATGGTGTATTGCAGTATGTACATGTAGGTCTGTCTTGACATAATGTAAAACTGCAGAAGTACACGAAGGAGTGGTTACACAAATTACTCACTGAAGGTAATCCATATCTTAACACTCGCCTCTAAGATCTTTTACACGTTAAAATAATTATGTAAAATGCCATGCTACACCTGCTTTCTGGATCTAGAAAATCAAATATAAATTAGAAACCCAAGAAGTAACATTGAAATCTAATAGCACAAATCTGTAACTGTTCGGGTTCACAGTTTTGAACCCGTGACCTCCGAACTGTGAGTCCTAAACAACTTTGACCTAGCCTATGTCACTCCCTGTATTAAGACCTACCTGTGTACCAAGTTACGTCAAAATCGGTCAAACGGTGTGAATTTGTATAAGGAACAAACATACAGACAGACAGCTGATAACACTGTTCTGCACGAAAATCCTCCTTCAAACCAAAACATGCTTTCTTACTGTTTTCAAATGTGCTGAACACGAATTTGAAGTCAGATTCTGTCTATCACGCACAGTTTCTTGAGAAATTCTAGTTTTTTATCAAAAAATGTGATTTTTTTGTAAATTTGACGAATTTTTTTTGGCATCAAAACATAGTGAAAAAAATTCAAAAGCCCGATGATTTTGAGCGCAATGAAGTATATTTGAACGGAAAAAATTTTGATGGGAATATTACAAGTGGTTGAAGAAATATGGCTAAAAGTGTTTTTTCAGTTTTTGATCTTGAGGACCCCAAATTCGACATCTACTCAAGGACCTCACTTTTGAAGCAAAGTTAAATACTACTGAGAAAAAGGCTTGGATTGCTTTTCGAGAGGTATGTGCTAAGTTTTTGGGAAACGAAAAATCTAGAGACTACCGAAAAATAGCCCAAGAACTGCTTACTTCATATAAAACATTGGGATGCAATATGTCCTTAAAAATACATTTCCTGCATAGTCACCTAGACTTTTTCGCTCCAAATTTGGGTGCAGTTTCGGACGAACATGGAGAACGATTCCACCAAGACTTATCCAGTATGGAAAAAAGATATACTGGTAAATGGAATGAGAAGATGCTGTCGGATTACTGCTGGACACTGCAGCGGGAGACAGAGGAGGAAGAGTACAAAAGAAAAAAAAAATACTCATTGACGATGTGTGTATATTTTTTGAGTTGTGTCATATTTAGTATTATACCTGATAGCATGCAGGATTCAATTAATTATATTTTACCGTTGAAAAAGAAAAAAAAATCTGTTATAATAAAGACAATAATTTTCAAATCCAATTTTTCATTTTTTCCAAGTTTCTCCTCTTTTCTCTCAAAATCAGAGGGTGATAGAATTTTTCTGAGTTCAGATTCGGACTCGGCACACCTGAAAACATGAGAAACAGGCAAAATTGTTCAAGGGAGGGGAGAAAAGTTTTTTTTTGCAGAACAGTTATGGTTTATAAACCATTGACATATCCTATGACACTCCCCGTATCAAGACCTACCTGTGTACCAAGTTACGTCAAAATCGGTCAAACCGAGTGGATTTGTATAAGGAATAAACAGACACGTGATTTTAATATATATATATATATATATATATATATATATATATATATATACAGGGTGTATATATATATATATATATATACATATATATATATATATATATACATATATATATATATACAGGGTGTATATATATATATATATATATATATATACATATATACAGGGTGTCCCAGCATATGTGTCCACCCCCTTTTTCTCCTAGAGATGTTGGTCATAGTTATGTTGCATGAGGTTTCTTTTGAAGGTATAGTTGACTTAGTAACATTCTCCAGTTTTTCTCCAGCGCATCTAACTCGTGACTTTCCAATGGGAACAGGTATATTTTATGACGAATTCTGATAGAAAATTTAATTTTAAGACTAATTTATTCTGAGACATCTTTTGATCTGACGCACCGTTTGCGCGTAAAACGCAAAAAACAGAAAAAATATCGCCCTTTTGTAGACAAATTCCTATTTATCACTGAAACCAAGCCATGTACGTAAAAACACTTCTATACAAACGTTGTAGCCTATTAATTTTCCTTTCAGATGATACCAAGATCAAAGTTGTAGATTGAATATTTAACGGGATATTATGAATGAAAAAGATACCTTAAAAGTTTTAAAAAATAACTATTCAGAAAATCGATATGAATAGAAAAAAAATAGCTGTCATAAACAATAAAAAAAAAGTATGTACTTATTTACTTTATGAAAAAAAAAGTAAATACAAATTATTATAAAACAGAAGAGAATAAATTTCTCTTTCCAAATGAAATTATTATTACATTAAACGACAAACTAAAAAACCAATTTCCCTTTGTTTAAAAAAAAAAAGTAATCAGTTTCCAAAGAAAGTTACATTGTTTAAAAAAATATTAACTTCATTAAATATGGTAAAATCATTTTAAATGTTCAAAATGTCCACCTTTAACATTAATACATTACACAAGTCTCTTCGGAAAATCATCCTGAGCATGGTAAAATCTCACTATTTTTAATTATGCAACTGACCGAGTTATCCAATCCATCATGCCCTCTTTATTTTGGGGCCTTTGGAGGTACACCAGGGCTTTTAATCTACCCCACAGATAGTAGTCCATGACCGTCAAATCAGGTGATCTAGGCGGCCATTCTACCCCCATCCCACGACCTATACAGCGATCTGTGGGAGAAGGAAAGTACCGAAATTAGTAATAAAATTGAATTAGATCATAAATAAATTTAAATAGTAATAATAAATTTAAATAATAATAAATGTAAATAATAATAATCAATTTAAATAATACTTCATAATTTCATAAAAGTTGCATGTAATACCTGGAAATAACTGACGAAGTTTTTCCCGTACTATCAAAGAAAAATGTGTGGGACAACCGTCAAGGTGTATGTACATGTTACATCGCTGTTGCAGTAGAATATCTTCCAATAATGTGGGTAGAGTATTTGTCAAAAAATTACAAAAAACTTCTCCCGTAAGTCTCTCTTGAAAGAAATGAGGGCCAATTACGTATTGTCCGAAAATCTCTTATTGCAATCCTCAGGTAATAGTTTTTGGTGCGGGTTCATATGGAATGGAAACATTTTATTTTGTTTTGCAATCCTTCCCACTGAGGACTTACTCATATCTGAGTCCCTAGCAATGTCCCTGCAGCTGACATGGGGATTAACTGCAATTGCTGTAAGGACATTTATTGTGTTCTCTTCGTTCATCGCAGGACTTGGCATTTTCCTTCCCTTCCTTGCGAAAATTAATGAACCTGCTGTTCTTAATTTTTGCTCAAGTCTCGGGAAGAGCTTTCTTGAAGGGTGTGGTCTATTGGGAAATCGCTAGGCGTAAAGACGTGCTGCGGCGCTGGAATTCCTCCGACATTCCCCAAAAATTAGGAGCATGTCTACATAAAAATCGAAAGCCGGCATATTTAAGAAGAAGAAGGTACGTTCTATCACTGAATGGTCAACTGATACTAGCAACTAATTTTTAAGTCCAATTTCTTATCAATGCCACATTATACCAAATAATCTTAATTCCATTGTTACAGCAAACAGCCTCTTTCAACTAAGTACATTAACAATGAAGATTAGGAGCAGAAGTAAATCCTCACTTATGTTTTCATCCTTTTCTTTCTTATCATTATTACTCAAGAATTAATACATAAAAATCATCCCAGTGAATAAGTGTTTAACTCGAATTTCCTTGATTTGCAGTGGTCTTCTTTGAAAATTAATGAAAAATCTGGTTTTCATATTCTACCGAAGAAATATGGCAAAAAGAATAAGTAAAAAATTTGGTACATGCAACACACAACTTTCACTTACCACCTTAGTCGGAGTAGGTTAAATTATTTTAAGCAATTAATATCCATGTTTTTCCACCCATCTCATCAATCGACCCAACATATGTTTTCATTCATAATATCCCGTTAAACATTCAATCTACAACTTTGATCTTGGTATCATCTGAAAGGAAAATTAATAGGCTACAACGTTTGTATAGAGGTGTTTTTACGTACAAGGCTTGGTTTCAGTGATAAATAGGAATGTGTCTACAAAAGGGCGATATTTTTCAGTTTTTTGCGTTTTACGCGCAAACGGTGCGTCGGATCAAAAGATGTCTCGGAATAAATTAGTCTTAAAATTAAATTTTCTATCAGAATTCGTCATAAAATATACCTGTTGTCATTGGAAACTCACGAGTTAGATGCGCTGGAGAAAAACTGGAGAATGTTACAAAGTCAACTAAACCTTCAAAAGTAACCTCATGCAACATAACTATGACCTACCAAGTTTTATTTAGAAATTCCAACAACTCTAGAAGGAAAAGGGGGTGGACACGTATGCTGGGACACCCTGTATATATATATATATATATATATATATATATATATATATATATATATATATATAATGTTATTTATTAGAATTTTATATTGAGTTATCATATGAATTAATTAATTATATAATTGAATTTATATATAATATTGTATAATTAGATGAGTAATCAAGAATATATTTCCATATATAACAGTAAGTATATGTCATAATTGTATTGGGCGGATGGTCATAAATAAATAAATATGACTAAGAAACATGATTCCAATGTGCATTGCTTTATTAATTATCCTAATTAATATTTTTAGAGCCGATTTTTTCCACAATCTTAGAGCTCAGTAATCAAGAAGACAATAGATCCCTTCAAAACACGTGTGGTTATTTCCTAAGGCATGTTGCAGAAACAACATGATCCTCGCAGAGGCTCCGCACCAGATTCCCTCTCCAGCTGACTGTGTTGGATGCAACGCCCCCACACTAACTTATACGAGACGTACGCAGTATTTTTTTTATTTATTTATTAATTATAGTTGCTGCGACTGCCAGAGTAATAGCACCTACGGCCGAAATATTTCAAGAAATACGAGGCCCACAAACTTACAGTTTACAAGTTGTTATTTTATGGATACCGGGATACATTGGGATTTCAGGGAAAGAAGCCGACAAATATGCTAAGCAAGGAACAGAAAAATGTACAGTGGACGGGGAAGAACTGACGGTACAAGACTTACACACGAACATAGAAACTTACAAGACATAAAGATAATGTGTTTGGGCATTTAGCAGCCGACCGAACAGAAAAGAAGATGTAGTCATTGCGAGATTGGGTATCGGACGTTCGCTGTTGACACATCGCCATTTAATGACGAGACAGGACGGACCAGTTTACGCCATCTGCAACACAAACTTTACTACGAAGCACATACTGATGACAGTCCACACATAAACAAAATAACCACATCCGTAGGTGCCGATGAGAACATTGTCCATAATAACAGAGTCCATAATATATATATACTGCATAGGTGCTAATGACCCTGGCAGTCGGAGAAACTATAGTTTATAAATAAATAAAAAAAATTCTGCGTAAGTCTCATATAAGTTAGGGTGTGTTTACATCTGCCACTTCTTGCAGGAAATATATCTCAGGTGTCGGATATAAGAATTGTGAAAATTATCTGAGATATACACCTCAGATAATTATCTGAGATATATTTCCTGCGAGAAGTGTCAGATGTAAACGCACCCTAATATAGCTGCTGATCCAGTGCTTTCTCTATATTTTTCTATATTGATCTATCTGTAAATACTATGAGTGTATCTGTAAACAACTATAGAGGATAATTAAAACCATTCTTGTAAAACTGTGTAAAATAGATTCATTTTTCAAAATTAATTAATTTCTAACCTCTTCTATTTAACGAATAATTAGAAAGGCTAGTGTAATTCTGTGCCTAAAGCCTCAGGTACTATACGAGCGATGAACGACAGAACGATAGGGCGACCGAGCGTTTAGCAGAAGAAGGGCACTGGCTACGATACAGAGCGGCTGGGTGGTAAATTCCTTTAGTCTCCGTCATCGCATAATCCACTATACGTTTTTACTTAAAATATTAATTAAAAAAATTAACATTTTTAATGTTTAATTAATAAAAATATCTTACCTTGCATGTTTATTGCGTTTCCAACCTGTTCTTATAGTTTCTTGTCTATGATTGTATTTTTAAAATCACTTTGTACGTCCGAAATTAAAAACTCACATTCACTAATATCCAATTTCCTATTTTATTAGCATTCATATTTTAAAATTATTTATAAGAAAGGTAGCTAGAAGGTTATAAGCATTGGAAAGTTATGAACATTGGATGGCTATAAACTTCTTTCCACGTAATTTAGTAAAAAAGGGAAACAAAAACTATAAATGGGAATTGACAAAGTTGTTCTAAATTTTATTACCTTTCATTTAAAAAAAAAAAACATTGAAATCGTTTAAGATATAGAGGCTGTAGCTTTTTTTGTAGCGCGTAAAATACAATGTCTGGCCTGAGCGATGAGCGACAGGCTGGAACCTGCAAGCCACATCGCCCGGTCGCTCATGTCTATTGTAGCCAGTCCTCCCTCATTCTTACTGCACTCCAGCCTAACATTAATGTGAGCGACGTTCTTCTGAAGCTTTTCGCTTATCGCTCATCGCTCTTCGCTCGTATCGTACCCGAGGCCTAAGTGTAAGGATTCCCCTGTATTAAATGTTGCAACCTGGGAACTATCAGCAACACAACTTCTCTCTTGGATTTGGCGAATATTTCCTTAAAACGATGAAAAGCTTCGACAATACAATCTTGGAGAGTGAAAGAGGTTTTCCATGTTTGGATTTGCATATCACTTATTCTCAAGGCAGACTACTTCAACAACTTGGCTCGTCTATATTTCAGTGTTTTTCATCCAACGAAAAAAAAAACGAATCGCCAGACTTTGATAAGAAGATTTCTTTTACAAATCTCTCGGGAAGCGAGTACATCCATTGAAAAGCCGATGACCTCTATAAACGCACAAACGTAACGAGACTCTATCTACAATTATGGGAAAGCATTATACCTCAGTACCTATAGGAAAGTCACAAAAATACGTCATAAACCTTTTAATAACATTTTCTTAATAATATTTTTATTAATTTATTTGATAAAAAATAGGAAAAGGTGGGTTGTGTGTATATATATATATATATATATATATATATATATATATATATATATATATATATATATATATATATGTACATATATATACATACATATATGTACATATATATATATATATATATATGTACATATATATATATATATATATATATATATATATATATATATATGTATGTATGTATATATGTTTTTTTTTTTTTTTTTTTTTTTTTTTTTTTTTTTTTTTTACATTGTTATACGACTGTATTTCATCTGGAAATTAAAATCAATTTTATAGATATGACAGATCGGTTATCGATCAGCTGACTATTTGACACCATATTGGATTCGTTCAGTCAATGACCAGTTTAGAAGAGGGCCTGCTAGTGGAAGGTTCTCCTCCTCAAGTTGAGGCTGAACTTATGTTTTAAGTATTTTCCCCTGAAGAGGCGTCAAAATGGCGCGAAACATGTAGAAAAGTCAAATAAAAAGTGTGAAAGTGTGTGGCGTAGTTTTATTGACCTTCCGCCTTATTCGATAAGTCTATAAAAAAAAAAAAAAAAAAGATTCGCCAGACTGATAAGATTTATCGTACAAATCTCGCGGGAAGCGAGTACATCCATTGAAAAGCCGATGGCCTCTATAAACGAACAAAGTAACGAGACTGTCTACAATTATGGGAAAGCATAATACCTCAGTACCTATAGGAAAGTCACAAAAATACGTCATAAACCTTTTCAAAGTCATAAAAGACTTCGGAAAGATTACTCATGACTTTGTAACTGCAACGAAACCAAAATTTTGCAAAAATATTCATATTACTGTCAAATATCATTTAAAAAACAACAAACTTTTAAAACTGAAGGAAACAGCAACATCACAAATGAAAAAAAAACACGCAGGAACTGAGTCATCTTAGCGCGTTTCCATAACTACTTATCTCTGGTGTCATTTGGAAACCTTGAAATAAGTTTACTTAATATTTTGTAAAAACACCTACTCTCATGATATCTTGAAGAAAATTGAGACTTAAGATACGTAAATATTGATGTACATGTATGTAAATTTTAACGGAAGTCATATTAGTTGGTAGAGTCGAAGATTTGAAGACTTTTTCAAAAATTCTTTAATGAGTGTAACCTCAATAACTACATTCGTTCTGAAAGTGCTAAAAGAATATTTTAGATAAATATAATTTTTCTTTCGCCAACAAGAATATTACTACTTCCACTGACCCTAATTCGTTAGCATTAAGGATACATTTTTCTTTCTCCTTTTAAAAGCATAACTTATAACTTAGGAGAAATTAACAAGTACTCTGCAATGTTTCTTTCTGGCTCAATCAGAAAAGTTTTAAGATATTAACATCCAAATCGGTGAGGATAATTAACGTAATGGTACGCGTTACACGGGTGCAACGCGTGTAACGCGAGTTTTCTGTCCGACAGTCAAAATTGCATGTGTACACGGACTGGACAGTTTTGTCGCAACTACTCGCGCAACTGATGTCGCGAGCAGGCTGCGGGAGTGTCCGACACTTGAACTTGCGCTTGTGAGAGTTTCTCTTGTGTTATCTTATTTGAACGGTTCTTTGTGAATGTTACCCTTAGTTTTTTTACTGCTTGTAATTTTTTTAACTTATTATATGTAAAAAAAAATTTGGCAAAAAAACAGGATCCGCTGTCTCGCCGTTGTCTAGTGGCTACCGCCTTAGGGTGCGTTTACACCTGATAGTTATTGCAGGAAATTTATGTCAGACAGAAAATGTGACTTATGGAAACTGCGAACAATTTCTGTCTGAGATATATATTTCTATGACGAGCTATAAGTGTCGACACTGCTATGCCATCAGGTGTAAACACTGATTGTAAAGAGAAGAATTTAATGTCAGAGATAAATATCTTGGCTACTAGCTGTATTGTCGACACTTCTATACCAGCAGATGTAAATACTGATTATTTGCGCCATGACCTATGATTAGTCCTCCATTTATTGCAAATTTGAACAAATCCAGAGCTGTCGTATACATATCCATGACATAAATGTCTAGCTATTTCTGTCAGTATGTAAATATGCAAGAGAATATCTACCCGACACCTGACATATATTGAGAAGTGTCAGGTGTAAACGCACCCTAAGATTCTCATGCGGGAGTCCCACCGGCGACATGAATTTTCTCATCTCACGGCTCACTGAGGAAATTCCTCACTGCACCAGGTATGTCGACGCTAGTGGCTCAGATGTCCATGCGCCCTGAAAATATAAATACAAATATACAAACTTTAACACCGTTATTTTCGTGATCTATGATTCGTGACATTTTCTAGTCGGCACTTCCGGATTGTGTTATAAGGTCAACCTCATAAGTGAGTTTTCTCCCTATGGAGGGAGGGAGGAACTGCGCTAAAATACGCCAATAAACATGAATAGTGTAAGCGAATTAATAAACCGTCACTTTCGTTCTTTGTTATTTTTCGTGAAAAGGAAATGGAATTGAGAATGATTCATCGTTTCGCCGATCTCTTATGAGAGTTATGCCATAGTTTGCTTATCTAAACTCGTCGAAGATCATGGAATACCGATGGAGTGTTGACCGAGTGACAACCTCCAAGAAGGTATGAGCAATCAGACTTATTTGCAAGTCGTGTAGTGACATTTCTTCCAAGGGACTTGGATTGTGTCACTCTCTTAGCTCATCCTCAGGTCCAAGAGGTCGCTGAGACACCAAACACCCACCCAATTATTGCAAATATCACCAGACAACGTTGATATTTGGCGCTTAAGAGTTTCAATATAGAACGGTATCTACATATATTGTTATCAATTTCGACGAGTAAAATGAGAAGCAGCTTATGAGATAGAACTCACAATGAATACGTACGATTCGCAGATAAAGTGTCATCTTCAGGCCACATACTCGGGAAATAGAGAGATAGATAGATAGTAGGGAGAGAGAGCGAGACATTATTCTGCATTTTTTTGCCAAAACGTCAGCCAAAAATAAAGCTCATTTTCTTTTAAAAAATGTAGTTTTTACTAAGATACATCGACCGAAACATGACTATTTCTAACTTCGCATCACTTACAGTCTCTCCTCTCAATCTTCTTCTTCTTCTTTCTCTACCTCCTTTGTGCCCTTAAGCATGGAGTGGATTAACGTCGACCCATCTCTTGAAAAGCTGTCTATCCTGGGCCATTCTTTTTGCTTCAGGTACAGAACTGCCCATATCTCTTATTATCTTCTCGATATGGCTTTCATAAGTGTGCCTTGGCCTGCCTACTCGTCGCTTACCGTATGGTCTTACCTCCATCAGCCACTTTACCTACTTTCCTGTCATCTCCCATACGACTAACATGACCGAACCACCGTAGCTGGCGTTAACCAACGAAATCGGTCGATCTGGAGAGGGGGTTTACTTCGGAGCCAAAGTAGTTATTTGCCAATACCAGCCATAATTTTTGTTATACTTCAACGAAACTCGGTATTCGTTGTGGTCAACTCAAGAAAAAAAAATTGTTATAAAAATAAACTAAATTGGTTGAATAGAAGGGGGGTTTACTCCGGACAGAAATTACTAATTTCCTTATACCGGTCGTAATTTATGTTGTATAGTAAGGAAACTCTTCATACGTCCTGGCTATCTAATAAGAAAGAAGTGTTGTGAAAATGAACTAAATCTGTCTATTAGAAGGGGGTGGGGGTGGTACTTTGTACTATGTTTGAATTGAATTCTGCCGCCAAACACAGGTTCGCGAAACTCATCAAGATCAATAGACCAAAATGCGAAGCTTTGTGTACCGCATACACAAAACTCTTGAAGGAAATTAATTACAAAATTAATAATTGAAACAGCTGCTCATCAAGAATGCAAAAAAGTAGAAAAATTAATGCTTATATTTTATTTATCTATATAGGGGTGCACTCGACACTATGCAATTCTGATGAAAGTGCTTAGTTAGGCAGCTCCTGCGTGACGGACTTTTTTATGAGCATCCGCAGCTAAGGCGATTCGCTTTACTAAGAAAATAAATGTTTCTACTAAGGCAGATGCGGTTGGTACACCTGTTTTTAGATAGTCAAGGTAGAACATTCATTTCGAATAGAGTGCGAGTTTTCAAAGTATTTTTTTTTTAATCTGCTCTGTTATGAACACGGAAAGGAAAAAGTCCGTCACGCAGGAGCTGCATAACTAAGCACTTTCCCCAGAATTTGGGTAGTGTAGACTGCTTTCCAGAACAATTTGCTTAAAACATCCTACACAAATAAAATAAAAACATGAATAGTTCTCTTTTAAATTTGTAACGAGTAACTGATCAATTATTAATTTGCTTCCAGAGTTATGTTTACTCATGGAACCTACTAGACTACGTAATAAATACAAAAAACCTCATATTATCGTATTTTGATCTAACGCAGGAACAGGATACAGGATACAGTCCGTCTAGATACAAAGCGCTCCTTGCGGCGGCTTTGTGAACCTACGTCTGGCGGGCTTTTCTATTGAAATATATTACAAAGTAAACCCCCGCTTTCCGATTGACCGATTCAGCTCATTTTTACAACACTTCTTTCTCATGAGTTACCCACGACGTATACCGCGTTTCGTTTCAATACAGCAGCAATTACGACCGGTATGAGTATATTAGGAATTTGGGTCCGGAGTAAACCCCCCCTTCTAATGAACCGATTTAGTTTATTTTTACAACACATATTTACCTGTAGATTATCACTACGAATACCGAGTTTCGTCGAAATATACCAAAAATCACGGCCGGTAGTGCCGAATTGGTATTGTGGGTCCGGAGTAAACCCCCTCCTAATGAACCGATTTAGTTTATTTTTACAACACATATTTACCTGTGGATTACCACTACGAATACCGAGTTTCGTCGAAATATACCAAAAATCACGGCTGGTAGTGGTAATTGGTATTGTGGGTCCGGAGTAAACCCCCCCTCCCTCCTAATGAACCGATTTAGTTCATTTTTGTATCTCACTTTTCTCTCTATATTACCACTATGAGTACCAAGTTTCGTTGAAATATAACAAATATTACGGCTGAAATTAGTGTTTTGGGTTCGGGGTAAACCCCCCTTTCCGGTGGACCGACTTTGGTGGTTAACGAACTCGTTCAATCGTTTGCTAATTGAATGCTATATACAAAGTTTCCTGACGAAAAAACAAAAACTCTGGCCGCTATCGTGTTAACAGACATATATATATATATATATATATATATATATATATATATATATATATATAAATTTTAACGGGGGTCATTTTCGGTGTCTACTAGGTAGGACCGATAAAGGTTTGAAAAAATTTTTCATAAATTCCGTCATGAGTCCAACCTCAATAGCTACTTTCCTTCGGAGGAAAGTGCTAAAAGATAACTCTGTCGATTTATAGAGCTTTTGAACAGCTCGATACATGGATGAGAGCAGCCCCCTGGTAAAAATAGTATATATTATTATATCCTCATATAATAAGGTTTTTCGGGGTCTCCCCTGGTCTAGTGGCTAGCGCCTCGGATTCATAAGCGGGAGATGGTGGGTTCGATTCCCACTTCCCGATATACTTATACCGGTCGTAATTTCTGATGTATTGCAACGAAACGCGGTATACGTCGTGGCTAACTCATGGGAAAGAAGTGTTGTAAAAATGAGCGAAATCGGTCAATCGGAAAGGGGGGTTTCCTTTGCAATATACTTCAATAGACTTAGCTTGCCAGATGTAGGTTCGCAAGGCCGCTGCAAGGAGCGCTTTCTACCACTAGAGGGACTGTATCCTGTTCCTGCGTCAGATCAAAAGACGAAAATATGAAGTTTTTTGTTTTTAATAAGTAATGTAGTAGGTACCATGTGTAAAAATAACTCTGGAAGCAAATTAATAATTGAACAGTTACTCATTACAAAATTAAAAGAGAACTATTCATGTTTTTATTTTATTTATGTAGAATATTTTAAGGAAATTGTTCTGGAAACCAGTCTACACAACCCAAATTCTGAGGAAAGTGCTTAGTTATGCAGCTCCTGCGTGACGGCCGTTTTTTCGGTTAAATTTGTGTAAGGCTTACAATCAAGCTGAGCCAATAAATGTGTTTTTTTTTTCTTCTTCTTCTTCATATTCTGCCATGATCTGATGTATATATTTTTCACATCAAGCAATTCAAAGTCCAGATGAAACCATGCACGGCCTTTTGGAACGAAATAATTCCGCAGAAGCTTAAAAGATCCTAGAAGTAAATCCGTTGAATTTCTCCCCGGCCTAAGTTACATAAGAGAGTAGAGGATTAAGGTCCTCCACCAGTTAATGCCAATGGTACGCCAGTTGGTGCTAATTTATAGCGGGGGTGGCACCTCATATCTCCCGCAAGGAGGAAGGCACCATCTTCGGACAGATTTACATAACAACACTGAAAGGTTATACTCCGCAGAAATAAAGGGGTTAACTCCTTCATCCTCTTCCTAGGCATGTATTAGTTATTCATATCTCGATGGACAAGGAAGAATGTTCAACGTTTTAAGATTGATCGGTTAATGAACTTCCGAAGGAATGTCTTTAGATGTAGTGCTCATAAAAGGCAAAAGTGAGCCTTTAATTAATTTATTAATGCTGACCACACTATCACCCTAGTGTGCCGTATGGTCAATCATTTTATTAATTCCACAATATCTGCACCTCTGGGCTCTCTTTACTAATATCCGGCGTTCTCGGATCCTAGCTCTCTCTGATCAGATGGTCCCTTAGAGGAATGAGTGATTATTCGAATGAAAATTTGTGTGGCATTGCTTTTTAAGTCATTTAGTACTCGTGTGTTACTCGAGTGTCAAGGAGACAGTCATATCAAAAGATGACCCGCCAAAATTTCCAAGACTTACACTTAAAATACATTTTAGTCAAATGCCAAGACTACAGGAAGGAATTAGACGAACTGAACATCCCCGAAAATATCAGCACATTAGTTGGGTAACGACAGCAAAATATTTTCTTCTTAAATATATCCGAACTATACAGGGTGTCCCGCATTGAGATGTCATAACTTTAGGGGTTTATTCTGCATATCATTTGTAGTTCAGTGGCGCAAAAATGAGCGTTCTATCTGAAAATGTAGAGGAGCTACGCAATCTTTTGTCTATTTTAAAAACTACTTGCTTTTTTTTAAAAAAAAAAAACTGAGCTTTCAGGATTTTGATCAATTTATCGTAAATAACGACAAAAGTCTTAGAATCTACAATTAATTACCAATAAGACACTCTCGTTATTAAAATATTACCATGTAAATTAAGATCTAAATTAAAAGCCATAAAGGCGAGAATGTTTAAAATTAGTTTTTTATTAATTTATTCAATATTTTCTTAATTAGCTATTTTTAGACTTATAGAGTTTTGCCTCTGCCTCAAAAGTTGCATTATTTAATAAGCTTCAAAATGGTACTTCGTAGTTTAAGAAAAAATCTATTTCAATATAATTTTTTCTGATTTCTAAGTCAAAACCAATAAATGTGCTTTAGCGTGAAGGAGCCATTCTGAACGAATTCTTTAACTTCACACGATAATGGTGCATCTTTTGAGCTGATTAAGAAAATATTGAATAATTTAATAAAAAACTAATATTAAACATTCCCACCTATATGGCTTTTAATATAGCTCTTAATTTACAAGATAATATTTCAATAACGGGTGTTTCTTATTGGAAATTTAATGTAGATTCTAAAACTGTTATCGTTATTTACGATACATTGATCACAAATCCCGAAAACTCAGTTTTTCTTTAAAAAAGCCAGTAGTTTTTAATAAAGACAAAAGTTTGAGTAGCTCCTCTGCATGTTGAGATAGAACGATAATTTCTGCGTCCCTGAACTACAAATGAGGTGCCGAATAAACCCCTAAAGTTATGACATCTCAATGTGGGACGCCCTGTATAAACATATATAACGGACAAACACATATAAAAAATAAATAAAAAATAAAAACGTCTAGTAATTGTAATACATGATGGGATACAAATTACAGGATTTTATTATATACATCATATAAGAAAAAATAAATCAAGAAATAATGAGTAAACAAGATAAAATACAAACTGCAACACTAATACACTATGACAGTCAACCTATCATAGGCGACACAAAAATTGTTAGCCATAAAAATCTAACTAAACCATCACCTCGAAGCCAGCAATATTTAATTATATAAGCCAAAAGATATATAAATTAGTGATTAAAATATTAATAGTAAGTATATTTAAAATTATTATCTATGCAATTTTAGAGAATCGTCTTTGGCCAGATTTCACCGACAATCATAATACATTCCTTTATCTTTAAAGAAAATTGGACTCGATGAAAATAAACAAACGTTTCTATAATTATGAGGCACATTTTATGCCTCCAATTTGGCCCTCCATAGTGACCTTAATATCCCTTTTATCCATCCTTTAGCCAAATCCAATGTATATTTCTAATAATTGTAAAATACAACATCATTAACGAGTTAATGATGTTGTATTATCCAGATTCCAACGTTTCCATCCTAAACTTTCCACTCATCAAAATCCTGAAGTCCTCTCCCTATCAAGTGCCACCCACCCTCTCTCTCCACCGAGGCGACTCAAAAGACATTGGCCTAGAGATCTGCTGCAGTGACCAAGTGAAGTGTTAGCAATGGCTTTCTCTTTGTTCAAGTGCGACAATTTTCTGTGGCTCACCGATCTCTCTTCGACTCCAGCCACTGGTCGGAGCAGAAGGGAGCTTGTGTAGGCACCTTTCAACGTCATCTGAGCGTCTTTCTGGCGTTATTCGAAGATGAAGTTGGAAGGCCTTGAGCACAGAACCTCCATATTGTATCATTCATCATATTACCAGATGTATTTATATACAGGATGTAATAATCAATACAGAAATATATATATAAAAAAAATAATTGTAAAAATATTTATTTATTCATTTTTTTAGATTTAATAATTTCCGAGGTTTTCCTAGATTTAATGTAGCTATTGAGGTTCAACTCATGAAAGAATCATGAATGAGATACTGATAATATATATATATATATATATATATATATATATATATATATATATATATATGTTAAATTTACCAATAGGGGACATTGCTCCAATAGTGGAAGCTTAGACTTTTAAGCGCCTTTAGAATCGTTATATTACATAGCATGCATATGGCAGTCATTATTAGACATGTTGAAGTAGATCAGTGTAAGCTGCCTTGAACTTGCTTTGCCATAGTGAGTATTTAGTTAGCCTTTTGTAAGAGTTCAGACCTCCCACAGACCTCCCAACAAGATTCCACAAGCAAGAAAGTTCTTGCAGTATTGTTTTTTCCCCCAAACATCCCAACATGATTCCAGCAGCACTATTGCTGTATTGTTGCTTCCCACTGCAATCTGCTGTAGACTTGCAACCTGATCCGAACAAGACCCTGCTAGATGTTGTCCTCTATAAGACAAAGCCTAGTAGAGGCTAGCCCGGAACAGGCCACTCTCTGCACCTTCTCTTTCTCATCTGGAACAATAGTAAAACTATATGTTAAATTGGCATAGTATTTTTTTTTTTTTTTTTTTTTTTTTTTTTTTTTACGGCGCATCTACATCTAGGTCATTAGCGCCGACATCCAGGGTGCAGCGAGGAATTTTACCAGCGAGCCGTGGGATGATAAAATTCCTGCCGGAGGTTGGGAATCGAACCCACCATCTCCCGCTTATGAATCCAAGGCACTAGCCATTAGACCACGGGAGACCCCTTGGCATAGTATTATAAATAGTATTCAATAGATTAATTATAAATAGTATTCAATGGATTAATTATAAATAGTATTCAATAGATTAATTATAAATAGTATTCAATGGATTAATTATAAATAGTATTCAATAGATTAATTATAAATAGTATTCAATGGATTAATTATAAATATTATTCAATAGATTAATTATAAATAGTATCCAATAGATTAATTATAAATAGTATTCAATAGATTAATTATAAATAGTATTAAATAGATTAATTATAAATAGTATTAAATAGATTAATTTAAGTAGTACATTATTAGAAAGGTCCTTGTGCAAAAAATCTACCTTATTAAAATGTGAATACAAAATTTTCGATTAAATTGTATTCTTCAAAATACAGACGATCATTTTCAGCCGAAAGCGTACTCGGACTGGCAGACGAAAAAGCAATACAACCATAATTCAGTAAAGACCTGGTATAGGAACGATAAAAAGCAATACAACCATAATTCAGTAAAGGCCTGGTATAGGAACGATAAAAAGCAATACAACCATAATTCAGTAAAGACCTGGTATAGGAACGATAAAAAGCAATACAACCATAATTCAGTAAAGACCTGGTATAGGGACGATAAAAAGCAATACAACCATAATTCAGTAAAGGCCTGGTATAGGGACGATAAAAAGCAATACAACCATAATTCAGTAAAGGCCTGGTATAGGAACGATAAAAAGCAATACAACCATAATTCAGTAAAGGCCTGGTATAGGAACGATAAAAAGCAATACAACCATAATTCAGTAAAGGCCTGGTATAGGGACGATAAAAAGCAATACAACCATAATTCAGTAAAGGCCTGGTATAGGAACGATAAAAAGCAAGACAACCATAATTCAGTAAAGGCCTGGTATAGGGACGATAAAAAGCAATACAACCATAATTCAGTAAAGGCCTGGTATAGGAACGATAAAAAGCAATACAACCATAATTCAGTAAAGACCTGGTATAGGAACGATAAAAAGCAATACAACCATAATTCAGTAAAGGCCTGGTATAGGAACGATAAAAAGCAATACAACCATAATTCAGTAAAGGCCTGGTATAGGAACGATAAAAAGCAATACAACCATAATTCAGTAAAGACCTGGTATAGGAACGATAAAAAGCAATACAACCATAATTCAGTAAAGGCCTGGTATAGGAAGGATAAAAAGCAATACAACCATAATTCAGTAAAGACCTGGTATAGGAACGATAAAAAGTAAGCATCAAACGTCTGTCAGATCCCCACTTTGTGTTACATAGAATTCTTCCTAGAGGTCAATCCCTATCCACTCGGACCCATCCTGAAGACCTTCCCAGGAGGCTTAAGATACTTCTTCCCCGTGACCAGCTACCCTAACAGCGGTAAAAAACTGTGAACATATGAATGTTAGCATATATTAAGTGCCAGTAATGATTGGCTCCTTCCATATACTATTCACTGAGATTTAAATAAGACGAGATCAATTAATTATTGTACAATATGAATTGTACAGATTTTAAATAAAAAAAAAAAAAAAAAAAAAAAAAAAAAAAAAAAAAAAAAACTTAGAATTCTCTAAAAATTCAAACTTTTTTTGCATTTTTTGAGAAGTTCCTTTAGGCGTTACCCATGTTAACTTCTTGTCAAAATTCAGGCCTAGAAAAGTCAGGGCTGTTGCTAAACTATTTTAACGACGACTTTTTAGAAAGAGCATCTCGATCGACACCAGCTGTCCCATTCTGAGGAGAGGCCCTACTCGTGTGCCGCCTGTCCGAAGACCTTCAAGAGGAACGAACATCTCACTCGCCACTACATTGTCCACACAGGAGAAAAAGCTCAGGGTGTCCAGCGAAACTGGAAATCTGGAAAGCAAGGAAAAGTTAAGGAATATCGACAAAAATCTGGAATTTTCCTTGCAAATTTTTGAAAGATTCAGTGGATATAGTGATTCTCACTGGATTTCTCTAGATTTAAATAATTTATTGTTTTTGTTATTTTATTTTTATTAATTGTGTGTGAGTGTGTAAAGCCATAATTTCAAAATAATGTTCGTGTTTTCAGTCGTATTTTCAATTAATAAGAAATTTATTAGAAATAGACAATCGGTGTTCTCCTCAAAAATTGAATTTACCATTGATATTAGTTGTTCGTTGCCTGCTAGACTATTTTTTGATTGGTCAGTGTAGTCGTCGAATTGGCTGGTTTGTTTCCAGTAGAATTTTCAAATGTTCTCACTTTTATTAACAATCTCTTAAAATGGTATTTTATCATTAGATTGGTACAAATTCGAGTAAATATATTTAAAAATTACCTGAAAAAGTTATCTTTAAACTTTAAATGTAGAAACTATGGCTTATCCATTTTCTCTCTTTTTCTCTGCTAAACTATTTTAGGCAAGAGAAGATTTCGAAATATGACAAATGCAAGGTAACGGAAACGCATGTTCGACTTTTTTACACATTTAACTATAATCCGGTTAATAAGATAAAATGTGTATGTAAAGAAGTGGGAAAACTGAAATTGACGCATATCAACAAAATAAAAAAATAGTTTTACAAGAATAAAAGACCAAATAACCGAGAAAGAGACCAAATATAATATATATAAAACATTATTTGTAAGGACTGCAATAAATTTTATTTTGGAGAATCGTCGCAATTGCTAAGGAGGAAAATTAAACAACACTTTAAAAATGTCGATGAAGAGGATAATGAAACATTTATTTATTTAAATTTAAATTAAATTAAACGCCCATTATTATTAAAAGAGAATTTTAGGACGGTTCTCATTAGGTTACCGCCCTGTTCTAATGCCAGGATAGGGCTGATGCCTTTTCTTTTTTTTCTAAAGAAAAATCACCACCCCATAGTGGGAATCGATCTCAGGCCATGGTACGATGAACAAACATATGTATGTTATGAAAATGAAGTCCTCTCCGGTATGTAGGTGGTGCAAGGACAAGGAGGAGACACCTAAGCACGTCATATTTGAATGTGTTACATTAGGAAGGAGGCGGTTCATGCATTTTGGCAGCCTTGGAGAGGATGAGATCAGGAGGTCGGCTGAAATCTGGCACTATCTGAGATTCATCAGAAGTCTGAGAGAAGCCTAAGTAGGCATACAGGACTCGCACAATAGGACAATTGGCCGAGGTGCACCCCGTGTTGGCGGGGGTTTTGAGTCATAATTTATTCTATTCTATTCTATTCTAGGGGGAATCGAACCCACGACCTTTGGCAGGGAGTGTTAAGTGCTAACGCCTTAACACTCACGGCCACCGGGCCACAAGTGAAACATATGTTTAGTTGCAAATATAAAGAGCATAGAAAAAGAAAGAAATTTGATAAAAATAAAAATAAAAGAAAATATAGACATCATAAAATAGAACAATAAAAAGTAGCGAATAAAAGAAAACGGAATTAAAATAATATATTTTTTAAATTTATTGGACAATGAATAAATCTTTTTATCTACATTTAATAAAAATAGTTTTTAATTCAATGAACAAACGTCCTCTGAATAATCGAATTTCATAGTTTGGACGGAATCGATTTTTTAAACAGCTGTCAACTACCATTTAATTTTTAGGCTCCTGAAGAACCAGTAGATGATCCGAAACATGTAGTGCTATTTTAATACATTAATCATTATGTTAATTTAGGATTTTATTCGACCTACATATGAAAAGTAAGAATTTCTCTCAAATGTTATGTTTTTCATATTACATAATTTCAACTAACGGCCCGTGATATTTAAGCAGTTTATGTCATATACACAGCCAGAGTTGTATTAAATGTAATATGCATACCTGCATAATTTTTGCTCTGTATTCCGTTAGTAAGTGCAGTAGAAATAGTATCTGGTTTCTTAGTAGCCTTTAGTAATCAGTATTGTGTTAGGTCTCCAAATTCTGTTCATAGAAAGACAATCATTCCATATAATAAATCTATGATTGTAAACTTTCTGATATACATTTGTTAGTAGACATTATTGTAAAGCTGATTTACTATTTTCGTCCATATAATGCGAATCATAAAAAACAATTTATAAGAATACTCACAAGAACATCTTGATTGTTTACAACTGGAAAACACATATTAAAGTCACAAATAAAAATTTCAGTAATCCCACCGCCCTGAGACAGGAATGAATGTTAGCTACAAGGAGAACTTGGAAGTGGAAGAATGGAGGACCAGCCTTATATAGGAGAGGAGAGGAATGTAAGGACCAATCAAAATAAAGAAAGAAGGCAGGAAAGGGAATCAAGTGGGAAGATCGGAGGTATGTGGCCTTGCTCGTGGCGTCTGCTAAAATTAGCCAAACCCACCAGCTGTAGTGGGTATTTATAGCGGTAGTTCCGGGATTCTTCCGTTCCGTAACATAGTTCTGCAAGGACAAGGTACTAGACACCCTGTAGACCTACTAGGAGTAGCCAACATAGACATTTAGTTTCTAGTCCTTGCAGAAATACTGGGAGTGGCTAATATAGCTGTAGTTCCGGGATTCTTCCGTTCCGTAACATAGTTCTGCAAGGACAAGGTACTAGATACCCTGCAGTCCTACTAGGAGTAGCCAACATAGGCCCTTAGTAGCTAGCCCTTGCAGAAATACTGGGAGTGGCTAATATAGCTGTAGTTCCGGGATTCTTCCGTTCCGTAACATAATTCTGCAAGGACAAGGTACTAGATACTCTGCAGTCCTACTAGGAGTAGCCAACATAGGCCCTTAGTAGCAAGCCCTTGCAGAAATACTGGGAGTGGCTAATATAGCTGTAGTTCCGGGATTCTTCCGTTCCGTAACATAATTCTGCAAGGACAAGGTACTAGATACTGTGCAGTCCACCTAGGAGTAGCCAACATAGGCCCTTAGTAGCTAGCCCTTGCAGAAGTACTGGGAGTGGCTAATATAGCTGTAGTTCCAGGATTCTTCCATTCCGTAACATAGTTCTGCAAGGACAAGGTACTAGATACCCTGCAGTCCTACTAGGAGTAGCCAACATAGGCCCTTAGTAGCTAGCCCTTGCTACTTGCACTGGGAGTGAGAAACATATGCCCTTAATGCCTGAAGTAAATTTAATTTAAGAATTACAAAATATGTCTAGCACAGGCTCGTAGTACCTTAGCCTTAAAGAATTACTTGGATTGGCCTTTGAAGGCCTTCAAGGCCCGTGGTGCTCTTAAAGAACTATGTTTTTCATGAAAATGGAATCGTATGAACGGCCTTATTTTAAATGTAATTTGGAAGGCTTAGAATGGAACGAAATAATAACTTCTCTGGGTATAAGCACCGTACGTTTCGATGTAGGTGGTCTTATTGAAATTTACTTATCGTAGTTACTTAAAAATTATGAACTGACTTGAACTTTTTCTGGTAGGCAGTTATAAAGGAAATGGAACTATTAAAATGAAATAAATGATGTTGTAAAAGCACTAGTGAGATATTGCGATCTGTATATTTTGTTAAGTGCCTTTAAAACGAATGAGGATTTGAGAGAAGGATGACAACCATTTAATATGACTATTTGAATTATTTTCGAACAGACAGATTAACATAAACATTTCTAGAGGACTACATCAGTTGGAAAAGAAGGGTTTTTGGGATGTAGTGATGCATTTCAAAAAGGGGGTTTTCACTGCTTATGAGGATTTTTAGAACTATCAGAAACAAGGAACACAGGAAGTGGGTTATTTCCGCTTTCTGTACATTAAGTTAATATTTGTGCCAAAAATGGCGATCAATGTAGTAGGTATTTAAATATGCTAATTAGTTAAACGAGTTTACAAATTGAAGGTTTCGTCAAAAATAGCTACAAGTTTGACAGCATAATATTAAGAGTTTTTATACATGTGATAAACATTATATGACATCACTCTAAGATGGCGCAGTTCTTGTGAGTAAGTTGTTTTTGTTTAATTAACCTACACTCTGGATACCAGAAATTTGAGTCGTCTGGTATCAAAACAAGACACATCATTGAAACCAATTTGTTCAGAAAACACAAAAAAACTGGACAAGTCTTATGTTTAATTTTATATACGTGTATAATTTTCTTAAAAGTTGTAATATCACAGAAATTTTGGGGGGGGGGGGGAATTTGAGAAGTTTATGTGTTATATTATCTATTTTGAAGGTATTTTTATTCTTGATGTCTTACACAGTATTAAAATTCACTGATGTACGTCTTAATTTGAAACCAACTTACCACTTTAAAGTTTAAAACGTTATGATCTATTGTGTTTTGAAAATGGTTTTCTTTACCACTATATAGAGAGCATTTTGAACATGTAAAATGAACTGTTATTTCAAAATCGTATAAACAGTGATTTTTCAGCGTTCTAATCTTGCTGTTTTGTGATTTTAATAGGATTTTATTTTTCATAAGATATAATTATAAGATTTAATTAATTTGGAGCCTCAGCGGCCGTGACTGTCAAGGCGTGAGCATTCCTTTCTTGGCGTTGGCCCCAATTCCCACTAGGATTAGTGGATTTTCTATCGAAAAAGCAAAGACTTTATCTTGGCTAGAAAAGAGTGGCATTATGTTGCTAAGGGCTACCCGACCGAATCCGATGGCCACCGATTCTCGGCCGTTCTAACTTGTTTGTTTCTAGACCGATTTCGGGCCGACAACGCAAAATGGCGCCAAACAAACTATTGTGTTTCAAAAACGTCTACAGGCTCTTAATCTTAACCGAATTCAATTCATTCCTTTTTAAATGAAAGGAAATAAAATTTAGAACGACTTTGTCAATTCACATTTTTGTTTTTTTCCCCTTGTTTATTAAATTACGTGGAAGGATGTTTATACCAATCCAATGTTTATAACCTTCTACCAACAATTCTAATAAATAATTTTAAAATATGAAAACTAATGCTTCTCTCATGGAAGTGTAACAGTTAATAATAAACTGTTACACTATGATTTATTTTTTTCGGGACTGATATACTTCCAGAAGATTGATTGGCCTCTCAACTACTCCTTCATACATTCAACCTAATTGAAGGTTTCTATGCTTATTAGGTGGTATTTCTTAAATTAATCACTCGTTTTCACTTCACTACGAGGTCATTACTGATAAGCTGTCACTAAATCAGATGGGATCGGGCCTGGACCAATGTTGGCACTAGCGTCGGCCGCTGTCAGCCGTTGTCTGTCAAACGAAATCGGATTGGATAGGATCGGATCGGGCCTGGACCAATGTTGGCACTAGCGTCGGCCGCTGTCAGCCGTTGTCTCTCAAACGAATTCGGATTGGATAGGATCGGATCAGGAGAAACACGGGTCCAATCTAGGCGCAGCCTACCAATATAGGCGCAGCCTACCAGTATAGGCGCAGCCTACCAATATAGGTGCAGCCTACCAATATTGGTGCAGCCTACCAATATAGGTGCAGCCTACCAATATAGGTGCAGCCTACCAATATAGGAGCACCTACCAATATAGGTGCCCCTAAGTCGTCCAAAAAGTCTGTATTATATATAAATGGATGTTAACATTTAAATGAACAATGTAACAGTTGTTTAACATTTCTTATTTTATTTTTAGCTGCCTTTATTAATCATAGGTACATGGAAGGGCTAATCTACAGGCTAACTACCTTTTCTAGTCAGACCAGAGGATATGACTTTTCTTTTCCCAAAAGAAACTTCACCACGTCAGGTGAGAGTTCAGGCCAAAACCATAGGCACGGACTGTCAACGCCTTAACACCCGAGGCCCTCGCGTCTCCAAGTAGCACAATGATATAGCTGGAAATAGGTATTTATTAAGTACATAAGAGTCAAATGTTTAGTTTATTGATTACAATATTGAACGTGGAAACGCAGGCCAGCTCCATTATTTACAGTGCCCCTCAGCTATTCCTTAAAAATTATTGAATTAGTAACCTCCACATTTTCTTGGTAATTTCTCTGGCAATGCCGTCTGGGGGGAAGAAACTTTCTCCTCGCGGGGCATGCGCCCTGTGAATTACTTAATAATAAAGAATCTTCGGTAGCATACTCTGCCAATTTCAAATAAATCTATATGCCTAGAAGAGTCCCAAAACACCCCAGTAAACCAAAACACTCTAAAAGCAGTCTTTGAACTGGTCAGGGAACACAGTTTTCCACTATCTTTTTCGCCCTTTTTTTCATCTTTTAGTATTAAAGCTGATGGACGAGGAAGATTGCAGCACCCCGCAGTCCAGCATTAGGTCTCCACTTCGTCATATGCATTTTTAAAGAGATTATTACCTAAACTGTGACCTCTCTGTTAATCGACCATGTACTAACCTGCATTATCAGTCTTTTAAACTTCTTAAGGGGTAGGAAGTTGTAGAAGAAGCAGAAGATTCATTGGCAGAAAACTTAAAAGTTATGCACAAACCTAAAAAGCTTGACGAAGAGTGTTCACAGGAGTAAGAGATTAGTCCCTTGAATACCATGCACTAGTCTTCAGGATGACTCTTCCAACGATCTTGAGGGCTAAAAATAAAATAACGATGTGTTTCAGTGAAAGAAAACTACAAGGCTATGGACCACATTAATAAACTTGAAGAAGAAGAGTCTTCACTTCTTCTTTAGCCGCTTCTTCTTCTTCCTAGCGGCGTTGTCGGGGGAGAAGGGTCCTAGCCCCCAGCGGGCCATGCAGCCTCGCCACCAAGTTTGGATCTTCATTTCTTCTTCCTAGCGGCGTTGTCAGGGGAGTAGGTTCCTAGCCCCCACCGGACCATACAGCCTCGCCACCAAGCTTGGATCTTCACTTCTTCTTTGGCCACTTCTTCTTCTTTCTAGCGGTGTTGTCAGGGGAGTAGGGTCCTAGCCCCCAGCGGACCATGCAGCCTTGCCACCAAGCTTGGATCTTCACTTCTTCTTCCTAGCGGCGTTGTCAGGGGAGTAGGTTCCTAGCCCCCACCGGACCATGCAGCCTCGCCACCAAGCTTGGATCTTCACTTCTTCTTTCGCCACTTCTTCTTCCTAGCGGCGTTGTCAGGGGAGTAGGGTCCTAGCCCCCAGCGGACCATGCAGCCTCGCCACCAAGCTTGTATCTTCACTTCTTCTTTGGCCGCTTCTTCTTCTTCCTAGCGGCGTTGTCAGGGGAGTAGGTTCCTAGCCCCCACCGGACCATGCAGCCTCGCCACCAAGCTTGGATCTTTACCACACATCTCGTCTTCTCTTCTTCCTCTTTTCTCTCTTCCTCTCGTTGCTCTCTTTCTCGCAAGTAGTTCTCCAACTCCCGTTCTCTCCGTCCGTACTGCAACAAAAAATGTTTACAATCAACATTGATTATAATGCTACTGTCAAATATTTAAAGCTGCAATTTTAATGATATATATAATTGGGTTACATTTTGTGGTTTTTAACTAGGAATTAATTAATAAACGTTTACGATTGATTCCGAATTGTAAAAGACTTTAATGCTTGCTAACTCGTCTGCCTTTTGTGGAGAGTATATCTTGATCAGTATGGAACGCCTGGAACTGTAGTAACACAGTCAGATCCATATATTACAGGAATATGGTTATCAGTCGAATCCACCCCTCGATTGGAGAGTTTAACGTGGTCAGTATGGAACGCATGCAACCTTATTAAAACAGTCATATCCATTTACTTTGGGAAGATGGTTAACAGGTAAATCACCCCTTTATAATATTCTAAAATTTTTATGGCATTTTAGGCCAATAACCTTATAACCGCTAACTGTCGAGCATCTCCACAGCTGTGAAGGGTGGGCCAGATCTACTTACACCGGAACTGTGAAATAATATCGCGGCACTCCCAATCTCGGCGGTCGTCATTGTTCTTCTAAAGAATTTTCCCTGTCTTAAAGTTGTTTAAAAATATTTCTTTCCTTTCTTTGTATGCCCCTTCGTCCATTGACGTTTTTGGAAGGAAAGAATACGAAAAACTCAGTCAATCCGATCGTGGCAAGAGCAGAACCTAGATCGGATATACGCGTCTAGAGCCGTGGGGACACTGCTTTTCACGCCCGCGTATATGCGCTCAGAGCGTATGAAGGGTTGACGCGATTCCTTTGTGTAGCAAGCATTCATTGATGGTTGCAATCATCAAAGATTTATTCGTTTTCATGTACATATAGTCACATTTAAAAAAACTGTATAATATAGCATAATTATCTCAGTGCAAATATTCATTTTTAGCGCGGTTCCTCCCTCCCTCTATAGGGAGGAAACCCGCTTATTAGGTTGACCTCATGACGCAATCCGGAGGTGCCGACTAGAAAACTTCACGTTTCAAACCCCATAGATCACGGTGATTCAAATTTCGAATACTTACTAAATTCTCTACACAAAGGTTGTGAGCAATTTTCGATGGGGTAATGTCAAAAAACTTCCCAAAACTTTTTTAAAACGCGGTTTTGTGTTTGTTTAACTCACTTTCTAATTGGTTATTTTTTTAATTTAAATTGCATTTATGAGTAAAATTAGTATTTTAGTAAAAGAAGGCAAGAAATTTGGATACTTATTGGTAAGAGTGGTTTCCTAGAGCGAAAGTTGAGATGGCGGGCGAGTCATTTCTGCTTAGGATACTATCGGTTTCCTGTTGTGGCGCCTTAAACTTCCTTCTCTTTAAGATTTAATTTATTTTTTTAACGAACGATTAAACCCCACCAATGGCTGCTTCTATTCCTTTGCTAATACCACTAGGTATAAGAACGGAACCGCGCTATGATGACGCAGTTCCTGCGAGTCGGACTTTTTAACTGAATCTTGTCAGGTGCGTTTTTTTCCATCAATCAGCTGGAGCTTTGCTCCTTCAATGAGCAACGTATTCAACTTGGGAGGTGATAAAAATTATGGTTTTATATAATATCGGACTAATTTAAATTTTCTGCGGTCTTAAAAAAGTCAAAGAGTTTTTCTATTTGTTATGTTCATGGGCTAATATTTCATGGATAGAGTCTGACAGCTCATGTTGCTCTTTTAATAGTTCATAAGCCCTACAATTAGTCAAAATATGATTCACTGCGAGTTGCACATTGCACGAGGGAGGTTTCCAAATATGTTTTATGTATTAACTTATTGCACGAACAACTAATTATACGACGAATATATGCCTTATTCTATCATGAAAATTTATACCTACATCTATAATGAGATCCATTGTCTTCTGCGACTGTTCTTCCATTTCTGCCTCCAGCTTTCTGTACTCAGAGTCCAGAAGTTCTGTGTCTTTCTTCCACTCTTCCTGCCAGTAATTAACCTTATCGTTTAGCATCTGGGGGATATAAATGTTCAATCAGCATTAATGTTTATAGTGAGTAAATAATATATTGGGATAACAAAGATCCCACTAAATTAGAGCGAATGATTATTTACATATGACACAGCTATCCCTTACAAGCATTAAATTAAAAAAAAAAAGAATACGGCGTTACGCAACGACAGCAAAGTAATACATAAAATAATAGTTTTTTAAAACAAATTTTTCGTTTAGAGCCTTCTGCTCAAATTCAGGACCATAAATATGCTTTAGGTCCACCCAAAAAACCTATGCAATGTACTGTATAACATGGAGTCTTCTTTTTTCCTACATGGCCAACGCGCATGCACGAACGCAAGCGGTCCACCGGATAAACCTATGTAATGTACTCTATAAAAAACAGTCAAATTTTTCGTACATGGCCACTGCGCATGGGCGAAGGGCACTGCGCATGCATGAACGCTTCTGCGCATGCGCGAACACCAGCGGTAACGTTTTTTTCAATTTAGTCACCGCGAAAGCATATCTATGCTTAAAAAATACCAAATCTTGTGCAGTTTGATCAGGTAGACGGAAATGTTCAAATGCGCAAGCGCAAACTTCTGAGATAAATTTACCTTTCTTTCTGCCTTCTACAGCCATTTGCAAAGCTGAATACAGTGTTAACTATACTGTAACTAAACTCATTCAATCCGAAATATTCCGACAAATCAAAAACATATTTATGCACATTCTAAAATATAAAAACCACTTCATATTAAAACATAATGAAAAATACGTTATTAGTATATTAAACAAACGAGGGGATCCACCCAGAGATAGGGTTATAACAGAGGCAATTCTTCCTAAGAATGTAGGCCACGCCCTTCTCCCTCCAAATACCACATCTATTTGAACAGGCTATAGCTTAAATTGTTTTAGCCATAGTTTTGAATAAGTATTGATAAACATTAAACACTATCTCTCAAAGCCTTCTCTAGTCCTAAATGAGGCATAATCGGTCAAAACGTTTTGTTCATTAAATGGACTTACAGATGACCAAACAGAATAAACAATCCCCGACACAACTTCCTTTTGTGCGTTATATATATATATATATATATATATATATATATATATATATATATATATATATATATTATAAGGCGTAGGTCCAAAGAATAGTACTCCATTTTCATCAGTCGTAATATGGGTGACGAGCTGACCACACATGGGGATTTAATGGCCCATGAGGAGGTGGCATAAAGGCCATGAAACATGTAGGGCAAGCCAGCAATAAAGTAGTACATAGAAAATGGACTACTATTCTTTTGACCTGCACCATATATATAAAAAAAATAAATATATGTAATTTATGGTCAGAAATACGTGGAATAGAATATATATATATATATATATATATATATATATATATATATATATATATATATATATATGTTTGATGTTTATTTTTTGTCGCTGGGAGGATATTTTAGATGGAACGGCATTTTTCTCCAGCGGTGGTACTCCTCCTCACTTCTTCCTGGGATATTTCGATGGGTTCATCTCCATCTTTGTCAGCCAGGTACTTATTGTTTCTTCCTCGGTGGTAGCCAAGGGAATGATATATATATGTTTGTGTATGTGTGTCCATATGATTGACTCAAAGTCAGTAATAAATAATACTTATTTGCAAATATTTATAAGAATTTAGTTACATTCTAAAAATGGCGGAAGACCATGAATATATACTTTCACTTCCTTTTACTTCTCATAATAGCCTTTATTAGGTTCTACATGTTTCACGTCTACAATCGCCTCTTCAGCAGCAACGTACACGCATAATAAAACACTTATACATATAAATTTAGCCATAACTAAGAAAGAAATTCCACTGGTAGGTCATTAAAATGAGAAAAGGGTTCTTTGCAATCGAACTAAAACATGGAACTATCGATTATAACAGCTGATAGACAACGGCCATATTCATTTCATCGAATCTATTTGGATTGTCGTGGAAGGTTTTCCTTAGTTAAGGCTAAAATTATTTTTATATAGCTAATTTCTTTTGAATGAGGCGTCTGTAGACGGGAAACAACTTACCTCTATTGAAGGGTATTATGAGAAGCTAGACAGATTTCAATAAATACTTCAGCCAAATAAATTACCGAGAAAGAAGATCCCAATATTATAATAAGATTCGCTATTAATTTTCAAAATAACTCAGTTTCAGTATTTTTTCTTATATAAATTAATTTTTTTCTTTTTTTAAATATAGATTTTTTTCCCTCGGTTTTAGTTTTCTGCAGGGAATTCTGTATTTAAAGAAGTAAGTAAACAAATACATGGACATTACAAACCTACCTCGATGGATTCTTTGAAATATTGCATTATCAAGTTATGGGCAAGTTCGTCGTCTCCTTTTTCCAAGAGTGTGTTTTCGATTTTCTTGTTGAGATCTGTTTCTATTAGTTCTATTTTGATTTGATTTTGCTCTATTTTGCTCTTCTGATAGTTTTTCATATATTGCTTTATTGTACCCGTTCGGATTTCTGTCTGTGCGTACTGATCCTGAAAAACGAACAAACCATTTAGAATAATTGATTTATTTATTCACGGAGCTTCACAACCGCAAGGCGATTTGCTCACATAAAAATAATCAATTAAAACTATATAAAGGGTAAAGAATATGAATTCATTATATTCAATTTCAAAAAAAAGAAAAAGAAAAAAAAATATTAAAAAATAAATGAGAAAAAAAAATTAATAATAACATTAATATAAAATAAAATAAATAATTAAATCAAACCAAACAATTGATTTCATAATTTAATGTATAGAATATAACAAAATAAAGAATGACATATTGCGACAGTAATAAATTACGACTGATGAAAATGGAGTACTATTCTTTTGACCTGCGCCTTATAATATATATATATATATAACGCACAAAAGGAAGTTGTGTCGGGGATTGTTTATTCTGTTCGGTCATCTGTAAGTCCATTTAATGAACAAAACGTTTTGACTGATTATGCCTAATTTAGGACTAGAGAAGGCTTTGAGAGATAGTGTTTAATGTTTATCAATACTTATTCAAAACTATGGCTAAAACAATTTAAGCTATAGCCTAATAAAAAAATAAAGCAGTTCTTGCTACACATCTGGAAGTCAATCTTATTCGTTTTCAGAGCAAAAGGAAGTCTAGTCCAAGTTGTAACTATTTTATGAACAAGGCTATACATAAATAATGTCAGTGTTTAAGTTCAAATCGTTTTATGACTTATACTGGCCAATAGGATGTATACAACGTCTCTGCAATTAAAACGAATAATACCCATTTTCTGAAAACTGTGTAACATGGACTTGGTCTAGTTGTGCTCTGAACCCTCCATATAGTCATTGCTTTAGAGTTTTATGATTATATTTATCATATATTAGATTCTATAACCATAAAAATTTGATACAATTTTGGGTGTTATGATTCTCTGGCGTATTTTAATTTTACTCCCCCACTAGATCAGACCAATAAAAAAATTGATATTATTTATTTATTTGTGAGCGTCCGCAACAATGGCGATTCTCCCAATAAATTCAACATTTCCAATTCTCCAACAAAATAAAATAAAAAAATTAATAATAACATTAATATAAAATAAAATAAATAATTAAATCAAACCAAATAATTGATTTCATAATTTAATGTATAGAATATAACAAAATAAAGAATGACAAATTGCGACAGTAATAAATAATAATTTTTTTTTTTTTTTATTGCAAGATGAAAATCATTATTGTGTGTGAATTGTAAGATATTTAATATAAAGACTTTATTTTCAATTTTGAAGCCTCTCCTGACACAACCACGCTCACACACACACACACATTTAGAATTAGTTAGCGTTAAAATGAACATCATCTACATTACAAATTGCAGTGCCAATGAGAAAACAATGGATATATGATTATATCATTGCAAAGCATGTGAAATCGAGGGATGAAAGGAAAAAGATAAAACCCCCAAAAAACCTAAGAAGGATCCCCATGAAATGAACATTTTTAGTATTAAATACTCGAGATACTTCTGGAATCTTAAAAAAATTATAATTATTAAGTATTAAATTTTTAGCGCACACAATTCTATTAGAAAAGAGCACCGAAGTGAATCACCTATATAGATCGTAGAATATACAATATTTTAACAAGTAATTTATTTGCTTGGGACGAGAGCCCTATGAGAATTTTAGGTAAATCTATATAGTAAATGTTAAAATTTAACAAATCGCTGACTGTACATGGAAGATCTATGAGAAAAAATATTATTAGGGCCTTTATCAAGGCAATAGTACCCAAAAAATTATTATTGAGTATCACCCGTGGTCTAGTGGCTAGCGCCTTAGATTCATAAGAGGAAGATGATGGGTTCGATCCCCACCGGCAGCAGGAATTTTCTCATCCCACGGCTCGTTGTAAAAATTCCTTAAAAAAAAAAAAAAAAAAAAAAAAAAAAAAAAAAAAAAAAAAAAAAAAAATGATGATTGTTAGACTTTTTTGTCTATGTTTGTGCACGCTAATCTCAGAAACCAGTTTCCGATTTAGATGCGGTTTTCACTAATATATTGTGGTAAGCTTTACTAAACATTTAGTGTTTTTTTTCTGTCAATAGGTTCATAAATAAAAATGTTATCGTGTATGTAGAACCATTAATCTAAGGTAGATTTTTTTTTTTTTTAATACCCAAATGACGGTGCTTATAATCCAAAATAAACCAAAAGATATATAAAAAAAATGCTGTCTAAGGTCATAATTCCACGCAAACGAAGTCGCCGGCATAGCTAGTTTCTAAATATAATTCTTGACAAAATCAGACAGAACGTAACTCAAAAATTCTAATTCCTTTGTAACACGTGGGGAACCAGGAGCAGGAAATAAAATTAGGCTTAGGATAAAAATAGAAGCTATATTTTTACTAGTATTTAATCTTATTACTTAACCCCATCAAGATAATAACCCCATCAAAATTATTATACCCATTTGACAATTAATCCCTTTTAAACTATTCAAAATAATTTTCCTAATTAATAATAAATCATTTAATCCCCATTAACATACTTGACCTTTACTTATCCTTGCTTATACTTGTTTTGACGTTCCTATTTCCACTGTTCAGTGGGTTAATGGAAATAAAGATTTATTTATCAATAGCCCTTTTAAGTACTGTGCCCCAGGCCTAATAAGGTTTGACAATTAGTAGCAGAGGCTTACCTAGAGTCCTCGGCACCTGCATTTCTTCAAGTCCTATGGTCTATTCTCTCCAAGGGTCACAAGGTCTGCTAACTTCTCCAGCACAGTCCACACTACGCCTCGATATTGTCTAGGCCCCCTCTCCTCCTAGGCCTGGGGCAGCTAGTTCCTATTACCCATAGATAGCAGGGCAGTCCACTATCTATTACCATTACTAAATATTTACACACTAAACATACTAAAACAACAAAATATACTAAAACTATTACTAATACAAACTATGGTTACACTTTGTTTGAAAATAATATTAACCTGCAAAGAAGAAATGCGCTGAGATAGTTCTTTAGACTCTCTCGACCAGGATGTCCGTTTATCAGACAGCGTGGCTCCCTTGCTCTTATCAGCTGTTTGTCTTAATCTAAAACCAAAAGGAGAAGTGTTAAAAATGTCACACAGTATGCAAAGAAGCCAAACTATTAGGATATCAGGCAATTATTAACTACGAGATATTAAAAGAGGATTCTGGCACACTTTCATAGGAGAGATGGTGGCAAGTTAACATTCGACGAACAGATCCCCCCCCCCCCTCTCTAAACTATCTAAAATTCTAATCCTACTACCTGAATGACTCTATTATATCGGTCGGTTGGTTGATCCGTCAATTGGATTTCATACAAGCTTTATTTCTTTACGCTTTTCACGAAATAACAAAACAACCGTTTCTATTCCTTTAGAAATGTCACTAGGGATAACAAAGGAATCGCGCAAAGATGACGCAGTTCCTGCGAGTTGGACTTTTAGTATAAATATGCTTAAGCGGTGACTAAACTGAAAAAAACGTTACAAAAAAGCGCCCGCTGGCGTTCGCGCAGGCGCAGTAACATTCGCACATGCGCAATAGCCACTTAAGAAAAAGAAGACTGTTTGTGTCACAAGAAGGTGTCCGCTGGCGTTCGCGCATGCGCAGTAGCGTTCACACATGCGCAATGGTCATGTACGAAAAGTCCGTCACGCAGGAGCTGCATAACTAAGCACTTTCCTCAGAATTTGGGTAGTGTAGACTGCTTTCCAGAACAATTTGCTTAAAATATCCTACATAAATAAAATAAAAACGTGAATAGTTCTCATTTTGTAATGAGTAACTGATCAATTATTAATTTGCATCCAGAGTTATGTTTACACATGGTACCTACTACACTACGTAATAAATACAAAAATCCTCATATTATCGTATTTTGATCTAACGCAGGAACAGGATACAGTCACTCTAGTGGTAGAAAGCGCTCCTTGCGGCGGCTTTGTGAACCTACGTCTGCCGGCTTTTCTATTCAAATATATTACAAATTAAACCCCCGCTTTCCGATTGACCGATTCAGCTCATTTTTACAACACTTCTTTCTCATGAGTTACCCACGACGTATACCACGTTTCGTTACAATACAGCAGAAATTACGACCGGTATGAGTATATTAGGAATTTGGGTCCGGAGTAAACCCCCCCTTCTAATGAACCGATTTAGTTTATTTTTGCAACACATATTTACCTGTAGATTACCACTACGAATACCGAGTTTCGTCGAAATATACCAAAAATCACGGCTGGTAGTGGCGAATTGGTATTGTGGGTCCGGAGTAAACCCCCCCCCCCCCCTCCTAATGAACCGATTTCGTTTATTTTTACAACACATATTTACCTGTGGATTAGCACTACGAATACCGAGTGTCGTCGAAATATACCAAAAATCACGGCTGGTAGTGGCGAATTGGTATTGTGGGTCCGGAGTAAACCCCCCCCCCCTTCTAATGAACCGATTTAGTTCATTTTTATATCTCACTTTTCTCTTTATATTAACACTACGAATACCAAGTTTCGTTGAAATATAACAAATATTACGGCTGACATAGTCAAATAAGTGTTTTGGGTTCGGGGTAAACCCCCCCTTCCGGTGGACCGACTTTGGTGGTTAACGAACTCGTTCAATCGTTTGCTAATTGAATGCTATATACCAAGTTTCGTGACGAAAAACCAAAAACTCTGGCCGCTATCGTGGTAACAGACACATATATATATATATATATATATATATATATATGCATATATATATATATATATATATATATATATATATATATATATATAGATATATATAAATTTTAACGGGGGTCATTTTCGGTGTCTACTAGGTAGGATCGATAAAGATTTGAAGAAATTTTTCAAAAATTCCGTCATGAGTCCAACCTCAAGAGCTACTTTCCTTCGGAGGAAAGTGCTAAAAAGAAGAGTGAATGTGTCACAAAAATGTGGCCGCTGGCGTTCGCGCATGTGCAGTGGCCATGTACGAAAACGATGACTGTATGTTATAGAGCACATTACATAGGTTTATCGGGTGGACCTAAAGCATATTTATGTTCCCGAATGTGAGCAAAAGGCTCTAACCGAAATACATATTTTTTTTTCTAGATTAAAAATTGATGCCTGAAGACCATCGCTCGTGAAAAATAGACCGTTCGTCAGCCACAGGGCCGCCATTTGGTTTCCGAAGAATTGAGTATATTTTGGATTCTTTAAATTTATGACATTAAGAATTGAAAAATATTGATTAGTTTGTTATTCATAAATTGGTGAAAATGACTTTGAATTTGACCACAGAAGGCAGTATTACCTCTGATCTCATTCATAGGAAAATAGGCCCGCATCTAATCCTGATATTCGGCCTAGACACATGGGCGTATATAGAAAATAATTTCGGAGGGGGCTGGGAAAATTTCGGGGGGGGGCTGAGACCATTTCCGGTGTATGGAATACTAACAATTTAGATCTTGGAAGAGTTTTAGCCAACTTAAACGCTATTACACCCAAAATAGGACACGTTTTATGAACTAAATGGTCTTATTTAATTTATTTTTAAGGGTTTTATGAAATTTTTACCAACCAAATCAAAATTTCGGGGGGGGGGGGGGCTGCAGCCCCCCCCCCTTATATACGCCCATGCCTAGACATTCAGCGAAGTCTCACCAGAAAGATTTAAAATCCTTATTTGTCGCAGATTATGTGTTCTTCTTCATAAGATACAATCCTAGAGATGAAGCTTTCTCTCTACCAGTCTCTTCGTCTGTCTATAACTAACTTAAAGTTCCAAAAACTGACTTACATTTCTTCATATTGTTCCACTTCCTGAGCCAGGTCTCGGAGATACTGGTTGTAGCTGTCCAGAGTAAAGAAAGTACCTTGAGACCTCATCTCGTCCCGTGTTATGAGGAGAACTCGAAACAGCTGATCCCTACAAGCACATATACAATTTACTATACATTCTTGTCCTCACAGAATGTGGAATTTTCAGAAGTATGGAAGAGTGCTAAACTTAGTGCCTTAGTTTAGCTTAGTACTTGTCATTAGTAATCTCACTAAGCTGGCTTTGTGACAAGTGTCAGGCACTCATTCACAGGTCCAAGGACAAGTGCGTTCAGTACGGTCCGTCCCTTCTTGTAACCCCATTAAGCTGGGTTAGTGACAAGTTCTCGTTCACACGTAGTGGACAAGTGCGTTCAGTACGGTCCGTCACTTCTTGTAACCCCATTAAGCTGGGTTAGTGACAAGTTCTCGTTCACACGTAGTGGACAAGTGCGTTCAGTACGGTCCGTCCCTTCTTGTAACCCCATTAAGCTGGGTTAGTGACAAGTTCTCGTTCACACGTAGTGGACAAGTGCGTTCAGTACGGTCCGTCCCTTCTTGTAACCCCATTAAGCTGGGTTAGTGACAAGTTCTCGTTCACACGTAGTGGACAAGTGCGTTCAGTACGGTCCGTCCCTTCTTGTAACCCCATTAAGCTGGGTTAGTGACAAGTTCTCGTTCACACGTAGTGGACAAGTGCGTTCAGTACGGTCCGTCCCTTCTTGTAACCCCATTAAGCTGGGTTAGTGAGAAGTTCTCGTTCACACATAGTGGACAGGTGCGTTCAAAACGGTCCGCCTAGAAACTAACTTGTCAATAAACACTTGTTGGGCTGTTTACACAATGTCACGAAGGACAACTGTGTTGTAGAATAGTGATGAGATAAATACTTATCACATAGTGTATATAATCCATTCCTCAATTCTCCCGAAGAGAGGAAGTCATCTTATCCAGGCTTCGGATAGGACACACCCGACTTACCCATTCGTACTTACTAGACAGAAAAGAAAGACCCACTTGCAGACAGTGTAACAGAACTCTAACTGTTAAACATATACTGACAGACTGTAGACAACTCAGCAACTTGACAATTCCACACGACTTACATGACTTACTAACTGAGGGTAGCCAATACATCGAAATACTTCTGACACATCTCAAAACACTGAACTATTATTCGAAAATATAATTATATGTATTCTTCCAATTTTGTTTTTCTCTGTCTTTATTGTATCAAGTATGTTGCTTCATGTTTTGTCTTTTTCAATTTTTTTTTTCACTAGTGTTTTATTTAAGTTTAATCTTTTTTAATATTACGACCTGACTACTACTTTAACGGACTTTGATTCTGCTGTTCTTATGAGTCAGTCGCCTCCGTCGCGAAACTCATAATAAATTAAATAAATGAATCCATTCCTATTCTCTTTTCCTTGTGGATTTTACTCATATTTGTAACTTGTCGCTAAAAAAGAACCTGTTTCCACGTTGACAAGCACGAATGACAAGTTGTCTGATTTTACGATAAACACTGAGAGTAGGAACCTCAAACTTTACGATATCTTTTACTGCAGAATCTTAACCGTAAGAAGGTTATGGTTTTACAAATTTTAAACCATAAAATCTTATAATAAACTTTCTTACAGCTCCCACGCTAGTTTCCACTCCCATAGTTGACCAACTCTTGATGACAGTGGCTTGTATGGTGGCAAATATGGCTCGGCTCCCCTGCAAACAAGATGCGATTCATATAATATATAAATATATTTAATAATAATACGTTATTAATATATTGTTAAAATGTTTCAACTACGATGGACTTTGGGCCGAACTGTGCTAAGTTTCAGATTATATACTTTGCCATTTTTTGTAAGCCTTATAACTAAGGAACGGATGTTATTGTATTTATTTTTTTTTTCTGATTCTTAAATCGAATTTTTTTCGATAAATAATTTTTTCGTGGAATTCTGCACGAAGAGTGATTTACCCTATGAGTATAGATCACTGTTTCTTTTCTAATTGCAAGAAGCAAAGGTGGCCGGCAGCCATGCTTCCCTGGCGCTAATGGTAAAAATAACAAATTATTGTTTAACAATTGTATTATTCCTTTAATCTACTCCCTAAAACTCCGACATAACTTTCCCAAACTCGAGATATAAAATAATGAATTTTAACTCTATTTTATTTTATGTCATAGCTCCTAAGGCGCATTGGACGAAACGTTCGTACACTTTTTGACAATTTGTTTATGCTAAATCACCAGAAATAAAAATGGACCTGATCGGTGACCCCACCACTGTATATTCCCCTTATGAGATCAGACCATCGCCATTTCACGTTTGATAATTTAGAACTACAGGTTGTTGCAAACCAACATTTTTCCAAAATAATGTTCATCTGTAGAAGTTTTTAACTTCTTTTTCCCCCTTTAAAATGAGTTCCTAATTTTTATTTATGTTTTTTTTTTCAATATGTCATAGAGTTTTAGTCATGTATTTTATTCCATTTATAATAATCATCCTACCAATTATTTATGCTTTCCTTTTCAATATTTTATAGTGTTTTAGTTAACATACATATATATATATATATATATATATATATATATATATATATATATATGTACATATTTTGAATTTTATTTTACATGAACATCCGTTCCCTACTTATAACCATTGATGTGTCCTAAATCCTGAGCATTCCAAATGCGATACCTTCCATCATTTCTTCATGATGATACAGACTTAGCGTGAATAACACATTGCAACTTCTAGCCAAGGTCACATGAATGTAAAGGCAATCAAGAGAATAATGAACTACTGGACTAAGTTGTCATTGATGTCAGGGGAGAGGCTGCCTAAGCAATGTTTTAATAAACTAAGGTTGCTTGATGCAGAGAGTCCTGATTTAGGGTATAACTGGGTCTCACAAGTCCATACGATAGCTCAACAGTATGGATGCTCTGAAGAGTTGAATGCTTTACACCCTAATGGAATGTTGCAGCATATGGATGATATCCTTGAAAAGATCCTCAACCATAATTTCTCAACGGACATCAATTGAGCTTTAAATTCAAGTAGGAATTCCATTTACAGAGTGATATGTAGCTTTAATCCTTTTCAGCCAGAGACCTACTTGACGTTCAAAATACATCTTAGAAAATTAAGATGCATTAGCCGGCTAAGGGTTGGAAACCCTGAAAGTATACAGCTATACCAAGGAACATTTTTCCCTTAAAGCAAATGATCTCTGCTCGTTCTGCAAACAGTACATAAATAACAATAGTCTATACCACCTCCTCCTACACTGTTCAGCACTTGAAGAAAACAGAGAAGATATTTTCTGCATCCTCTCACCTTCAGGCTATTCAAAATATGTTAAATATAACCACCATAGAGGAATTGAACCGGCTTTATAAATTCATTGAGACTATCTGTAACAAGTTTCACTCTCTTAATGTGAATGACTAGGTCCACAATATGAACAAGTTTCCATCTTTTAGTTTCAGTTTTAATTTTTTTTTTTTTTTTTTTTGTTCTATTTTGAAGCGCACATTAATTGGCATATTTTGACAATACTGTTAAATTTAAGGTAATATTAACAATTGTAAAAAAAAAAATTATAAAAATAATCTTAGTAAGTTTTAGTATAAATGTATGATTAATATAAATAACATATGTAATAAAATAAATATATGAATGATGCAAATTATTAATGTAAATTATATATGAATGATGTCAATTATTATAATATATTAAGTTTAGAACTATACAAAATTTATATTGTCATTTGCTGTGAAATAGTTAAAGTATTAAAGCATTTACCAGACTCAAAATGGAAAGAAACAAAGTGTGTAATATTGATATTATTCGTACAAGATATATCTTACACAAATAAATAAATATCTATCTTGTTCTTGTTCTAACTTCTACCCAGTACGACCCTACCATATAGTTACAGATGCCATACTTCTACAAAGAGTACAGAAGGAATGCCCGTACCTTTCTCTGAGAAACCTCAAATCGAATTTTGCTGCAACTCTAGGGAGCCTAGCTTGAAGCAGAGATAGTTTGATCAGAAGCTCTTCCAGAACCGTAAGAATCATCTGCAGCTCTATTGGCCGCAAATCACAGCTATCTTCATCCTGAAAAACTAAAACCTGTGAATACATGAAAAATATGATATTACTTGCAAAAGTTATTGCTGTTGCCATTACAAATTGAATAACGGAATGAATAACTATTCTAAATCAATTGGGATCGGGGCAAAATAGCGCCAAGCAACATTTTTAACAAAACTTAACTATAGCTGCTATATGTTGGATATTATGTAGGAGTATCGGTCTAGGATGCAATTGGTACTAAAATATGACTAGAAGCTCTGTATGCTACTTAATCTTGTTGCCCCTAACCATTTTAACTGATAGTCCCACATAATATCCAACATATAGCAGCTGCAGTTAAGTTTTGTTAAAAATGTTGCTTGGCACTATTTTTCCCCGCCCCTTCAATTATAATCTAAGCATATAATAAACATGTAAAGGATCGGTGTCTGTACATGGAAGATGTATGAGAAAAAATATTATTAGGTGCCTTTATCAACGCAGTAATACCCAAAACAATGATTGGTAGCATTTTTGTCTGTGCCTTTGTGCACGTTAATCTGAGAAATGGCTTATACAATTTAGAAGGGACTTACACTAATATATTGTGTTAAGCTTCACTTAACATTTAGTGTTTGTTTCACGGCAATCGGTTCTTAAATAAAAAGTCCAACTCGCAGGAACTGCGTCATCTTAGCGCGGTTACGTACATCTCGAAGAAATGGAATAGATTAGCATCACAAATCACAGGAAACTGACAGTAGCCAACTTACACAGAAGCGGATAATTCTAAATCTGTATAAGTCAATACAATTATGTACTGAAAACGTACTTACTCTTTGACTACTGCTGAGAAGGCTCTATTCTCAACAACCAAAAATTCGTTGTCATTTTAAGTATCTTGTTTTACTAGCAAATTCGTCTTACTGTATAATCAACTGTAAATATGTGCTTCATGGCGGATAAAATTCCATTCTGTCGTGGGTTAAATCTTTCTATAAAATAAGAAATAACGATAACTTCAGTTGGAGGCTATGAAGAAGGTTATATAGACAGCAGAATTCAGAACAAACTACGTCATCATGATTAGCCACAGCCATCTTGATTACCACAGCCACTCCAAACTTATTATTACCAATACCTTTCACCGTTTTTTAGCTTATTTTACTACTATACTAATTTTACTGATAAATGCAATATAAAATAAGAAAAAACCAATTAAAAAGTGAGATAAACAAAGAGGAACCCCCTTTTTAAACAACAAAACCAACATTTTTTATGTTTTAAGCACTTATATCTCTGATTGACGTTGCCCCATCGAATATTGCTTCAGAACCTTTTTTGTAGAGAATTTAGTAAGCATTCGAATGGTCACCTTCCACTTCGCACGATTTCCCAACCGTTATCGAGATATTTACGAAAAATGTATGAAGATCCGAAAACTTTTCATGTCTATTAATAAAATATTTTTTTTCGCATACTTCCTTAACTCCAAATATAACCAAAATTTAAACATCTTAGTTAGGATTAATTTCCAAGTTGTAGAAAATGTTTAAATTGAATCCTGCGATTCTAAGTATTCACAAAAATATAATGACTTACAAAAACATTGAATCCACTTTTCTCAGGAACGGTTACAGATATCGCCTTATAAATGGTTTCATTCGTTTTCCTATGTTAAGAAAACTATAGAACAAGTACCTACAAGCATATAAACTCAAAAACGTAAGCGTTACGATTTTTTTTTACGCGAATTTCACCCCAAACACTATCTTCTAGTGGGCGGATTCTCCTGGTTAACGAACTTAACCTTTCAAATTAGATGACAGATTTTTGTACCAAATTTCGTTAAAATCGGACCATTTTTGAGCTTGCTAGAGCGCGAACAGACAAGCATATATATAAATATATATATATATATATATATATATATATATATATATATATATATATACATATATATATACACACAAATTTGGGTCACCTATATTTTCGTGATCTATAGGGTCTGAAACGTGAAAGTTTCTAGTCGGCACTTCCGGATTGCGTCATGAGGTGAACCTCATAAGCGGGTTCTCCCTATCGAGATAGGGAGTAACCGCGCTAAAAATTATGTCAATGTAAAGAATCACATCGAACATAAATGATAAAGATAAATTATCTTTAACTATATATTCTTTCATCTATATCTTCTATCTATCTGTATTAAAATAACTGTTATTCTGTAACTGTCTATTCTTTGTTCTGTCTCTTCTATCTATCTATCTATCTTCTATATTAAAATAAATGTTTTTCTGTATCTGTCTATTCTTTGTTCTGTCTCTTCTATCTATCTATCTATCTTCTATATTAAAATAACTGTTTTTCTGTATCTGTCTATTCTTTTAGCGCGGTTCCTCCCTCCCCGATAGGGAGGAGCCCCGCTTATAAGGTTGATACAATAAAACAATCCGGAAGCGCCGACTAGAAAATTTCGCGTTTCAGAACCCCTAGAGACCGAAAATAACGGTGGTTAAAATTTGTATATATATATATATATGTATATATTTATATATATATATATATATATATATATATATATTTGTCTGTTCGCGGATTTCTGGCCTCCCTAATGGTCCGATTTTGATGAAATTTGGTACAAAAATCTGTCGCCCGATTTGAAAGGTCAAGTTCATTAACCAGCAAAATCCGCCCACTGGAAGATGGCGTTTGGGGTGAAATTCGCGCAAAAAAAATCGTAACGCTTACGTTTTTGAGTTCATAAGCTTGTAAGTACTCGTTTTATAGGCTTCTTTGGCTAGGAAAACGAATGAAACCATTTTCAAGGCGATAGCTTTAACCGTTTTTGATAAAATTGGAAAAATAGTTTTTGAATACCGTTTTTGGTTTGGGTACTTAGAATCATGGGATTCAGTTGAAACATTTTCTGCATGTTTTACTATCATTAAAACTAATATGTTGAAATTTTGGTTACATTTGGAGTTAAGGAAGGGTTAGAATAAAATATTTTATTAACAGACAAAAAGTTTTGGTAACTTTGTATATTTTCCTTAATATCTCGAAAAAGGTTGAGAATCTTGGTAAACGAAAGAATACCATTAGAAAGCTTACTAAATGCTCTACAAAAAAGGTTCTGATAAAAGTTTTGATTAGGCGATGTCAATCGGAGAAATAAGTGCTTAAAACATTAAAGTAATTGATTTTGCTTATTCGAACTGTTCTTTTTGTCTGTTGTTATTCCTTGTTATTTTCTAATTGCTTATAGTTGGATAATGTATTTTACAATAAAACAGATTAGGCAAAATAAGAAAAACAATTCATTGTTAGAAATATAGCTTGCCAAGAGAAAAATATTCGATGACGTCTCTTGAATATTTTCAATTGCCTTTATGCTGTTGGTTTTTTTATTTTATTTTTTAATTGATTTTATCTGTAGAATTATTACTATAGTAAAAGAACACAGGAATATGTGAACATTTTTGATATTTTCCAATTCATTGAAACGTATGTAATGTAGTATCGGTAGAAGAGGTTTCTTGGGTCTTGTGGACCCAAACCCAGGTATAGCCATAAAACCCTTTGAACAAAGGCCGAGGAAAATATTGTTTCTATTCTATGCTTTTCAAATGAGAATAGGGATATGAACAGGAACCGGGCTCTCCCGTGGTCTAATGGCTAGTGCCTTGGATTCATAAGCGGGAGATGGTGGGTTCGATTCCCAACCTCCGGCAGGAATTTTATCATCCCACGGCTCGCTGGTAAAATTCCTCGCTAAACCCTGGATGTCGGCGCTAATGACCTAGATGTAGATGAGCCGTAGAAAAAAAAAAAAAAAAAAAAAAAAAAAAAAAAGAACTGGAACCGCGCTAAGATGACGCAGTTCCTGAGAGTCGGACTTTTTTCTGTCTCTTCTATCTATCTATCTATCTTCTATTTTAAAATAACTGCTTTTCTGTATCTTTCTATTCTTTGTTCTGTCTCTTCTATCTATCTATCTATCTTCTATATTAAAATATATCTGTTTTCAGTGAGCCTATGATTCGCGATGACAATTAATACAACCCAAGGTCAGACGCTAAAAGTTGTGAGTGTGGATTTAAGTATTAGCAGTTTTTCGCACGGTCAGCTGTCACCTAGCAGCCTGTATGCTTTGTTCCCCGATGGCTATACGTTTAATATCTTGTATAGACAAGCATTACTGTAAAATATATTTTTTAAATGCCCAAAGGGCGATGTTTATAATCCAAAATAAACTAAAAGATATACCTAAAAATTCCAGCTTAAAGTCACCATTCCACGCGGACGAAGTCGCGAGGACAGCTGGTTTGAAATAAATTGTAGAATATGATTATATCGATTGAGTCATTGGAACCATGTGATTTTGAAAAAAAAAAAAAGTAATAAAGAACATATCATTTTCATTTTAAAATTTTCATTTTTTTCATTTTCTCTGTCATCTATTGACCGTATTCGTTTATGCACTGTAGAAATCTACAAACAAAATTAGCCTAAACTATTTCCAGCAGGTCTGCGTTGATTTGAACGCTGTGTTGACGGATCGCTACCTTCAATACGTGTTAAGTACGAAGATAGCCTCCAAAATACCCACGGGAAAAATCGCATTTGTACAGGTCAGGTGAGCGTGGTCGTCAACGTAGCCATATCTTGAAATGGTTAGGAAACATATTGCGAAGAACCGGCATGGATGCTCTGGCGTTTTGTGCCTTAGCCCCACCTTGTTGAAACTATAAATGTGAATGATCTATACCTCTTTTTCGTAACTGAGAAATGAAAAATATGTTCACCCAATTAATTTGATGTTACTGAAACCGTAGTACCAAATACTTCGTAATAATAGATGACGCCCCCCAACGGGTGCCAAATTGTTAATTTGAGGCTTTGCAAGCGTTGTTCGTGAAATTTTCGTGGATCTGCGCTAGCCCAATAACGACTATTCTGTCTGTTAACAGCTGCATTAAGGTCAGAATGGGTCTCGTCACTCAATACATCCAGAAATTGTTTCATTTTCTCCGTAAAGAGTGTAGCGATGTACCCCGAACTGCTGATGGATTTGGCTAGGTCACGGGGCACAACTGCATGATGATATTTTAACCAAATTCTGTCTAGTGCTAACTTCCTCGGCAGCTACCATGGGCTGCCTAGGCAGCGACAAATGCTCCCAACTCCGTCGCACAAAAGAGCATGCATACATTTAGCGAAGTTCTTTCGTTCGGGTAATCCGTTACATTCAATTTCTGTACAAACGCTATAAAAGGAAAAAATGTGATTTTGTACCAATTACATTTTCATCCATACAACGAAAATGTAATTCGTACAAAATCCTTCTTATTTATTGGCTTTCAGGGTTCCTACGACAGCATTAACGCTTCTCTTCGCCCCGTCTATTCAATAAAGACCTCATGCCATTTATTTTAACATTACAAGCGTCTGAAATGCACGGATATGATCAAACGCCTTCCATATGCCTGTACGGGTCTACATTAAGTTGGAAAGTATGAAATTAATTTCCTATTACCTGAGCTTCCTCGCTGTTTATGTTAGATCGGTCTTCGGACGTCATGGCGCAGGGAGAGTTGACGAGAAACTATTCCTTGCCTGGGGCTTAGAGCATCGATCAAGCACAGCGTAGCAACATGGTGGAGGCAGGGGAGCAAAATCTTCCATTTTCCTCTCAATCGTTATAAACAGAAGTAGGAGTAAGGCATTTTTGTTCCTGATGGATCATTGCAGGTTTGTGTCTGACTGCTCGTTGTTTCGCCATCGAGAAAATAAAGTACGATCCTCAGGAACTGTGCCATCTTAGCACGTTTCCGTTCTTATACCTAGCGAAGCAAGAGAGGAAGGAAACCCGCTAATGAGGTTGACCTCATGACACAATCCAGAAGTGCCGGCACCAATAATATTCCCGAGAAATAGCGGAAAGAACTCCCTGTTATAAACTTATCAGTTTCGTCTCCGTTATAGTTTAAATTGTTTTCAGCCTTAGCCTTTGCTAAGTATTGAAAAACATTATACACCTTTTCCCTGCTCCTAAACGTGGCATAATCAGTTTTTACAGAAATTTACGTTAGTTAGTGTGTGATCATTAAAATGCTTTGCAAATGGCGGAACAGAAGGGAAAGTGCAGGGAGAAATTCCCGTCCAGACGTTCGCGCATGCGCAATTGAACTCCTGGGTTTATCTGAACAGGCTATAATCTAAAATATTAAAATTTAGGTTGCGTTTGGAGGTAACGAAGTAGGTATTAGAAAAAAGAATAATGGACATAAAAAGTTTTCGGATTTTATAAAACATATAGAAAACGATTAATCGTGATAAGTGGAAGGTAACCATTTGAAAGCTTCCCTACAAAAAAAGGTTGGATGTAATTTTCGATGGGGCTATGTTAATCCAGTTGATTTTAATTGAATTTGAATAACTTCAAAACTGTTAGTTTTGTTAAGTTAGTTGTAATTTTTTTTTAGTGAAAATTAATGTGTATTTAGCTATGATTAAATTGTTATTTATAATTCAAGGTGCAACTAAATTTTGTTAGTAGGTTCAATTCAATTATCTTATAAGAATGAATTGAAATTTGCCAATTAACTTCATGTTTAAAAAGTTGAAAAGCCGCTCCACTTGGTTGGTATGACTGCTGAGAATTTGATCAGACAAATGGTGTTGCTCTTTTAGCTGCTCATAAGCACAACAATTCATAAAATTGTGCTCACAGTGAGCAGCACATCACATGAGCTGCAAATTGGAGAAGGGTGCTTAGACATGAGGAAGGAATGGGTGGATGAGCTTTGTATAGCAAATTCTCATACAAGTCAATACCACTTCTTTTCTTCTTGTATCATTTGTTGATGTTTTCCACGGTTTAGCACATCCTTTTATCCTCGGAGTTTGTTTTCCCTCACTTCTTTCCAAACAGTTTGCCATGTCTTCCAAATCAAGTCTTTCGAAAGGGCTATTAAATCACTTTTTGTAACTTCATGGAATGCCAACTTGCTCATTTTGATTTATTCTGCGATGTCCAGGAATCCATACAAATGTTACTTTTTACTCCCAGCAAATATAACTCATAAATTTGTTTAAATACATTAAATATTATCGGATGAGTTGAATAAGGATCACCTATAGCAAAGAGAGCAGATTAAGTATTTTAAAAAATAGTCTTATTTATTTATTTAAATTTTAACGTCCAAAAATAGTCTTAAAAGTAATGAAAAATTGAAGCTTTATGTACTCAGTTTAGTAACCAGTAACTAGTTTTGAAGGATATTTATCTGCTGCAATAATCAATTATTAAAAACCACGAAAAACAGTTTGACGAAAGAGGTTGAGGAGGAGAAAAGTGTAACATGTTCGGAAGAAAAATATTTATTCGTTTTTGTCTACAGCACTCAATGCTTCAACCTATTTTTATTACTTATAAAATACAATTTAAAAAAAAAATGAACAAAACATAAAAATATAAATTCCTAACTACCTTACTAGCACGAATAGCCTCTTGCTGGCATAATTAATAATTATACAAAAACTTGTACAGAAATAAACATAAATACCATAAATATATAAATAAAAAAATGAAACATTGTCCATATATATATTTTTATAAAATTCCCTTAAAGTATAATATAAAATGTTATCTAATAACAACGCAGTTCATCTTTCTCTTTGTAAAGTAACAGCTTATAATTACGAGATCATAACAAATTTATTTTCATTTTTTTTTTTTTTAAATTTGTTTTGAAGAACACTTTGTGTTATTTTTTGTATCCCTGAATGAAACATAAAGAATATTCATGAGAAAAAATCATTAAATGGACCAAACTGTGCAGAATAGTATACACTTTATTTATACAAATTTAATTACCTAATGCAAACAATTTCATTTATTTCATGTTACAGCCATACATAACATTCAGGATGTTCCATGCCATGGGGGGAGTATCTCTGGAATTTTTAATTTAAGCTGTACGGAATCGTTCCATATATACAGTGCACAAGTAATGAAGAAGATGGATCTTTTAAATAAGCAAAGATGGTTCATTAGAAATGTGGGCTCAAATATATTGGCGCATACATTTCAGGCCCAGCATCTTGCTTTGGTAAAAGTGAGAGTGAGGCGGGTGAGAATTCTGGGAAGAAGACATATCACCGTCTTGTCTCTCCTCGGCTCCAGGAAGTGTCATCGAAGTGCATGCTAAGGATTCCGAGGAAGACACTGAGCCTTTTCCGAAGCAAAAACAGTGGGAGCATCAGTATTTTGGAGAAAAAAAGTTTTCTTTCAATAGCACATTGTCGGAAATTAGAATTGAGCAAGCCAACTCCGAATAAAAATAGTCCATTTAACAAATTCACAACAAGAATAAAACTTTTAGACGCTTATCTGCACGATCACGATCTTCAAAATGGAAAAATACCACTCCACAGGAAATGTATTTATTTTTTCAAGCAGTACATACCGAGTTGAGAAGTCAATTCGATGTAAACATTTTTGTATCTTATGACTGACTAAATTTTGGACTTATAATTTATACAGGCCTGTCCTCCATCACATTGGAATACAAGGTGTTTTTCTTTTTTTTATAATACTGAATTGAAAAATAATTACATCTTCCTTTACTATTGAAACATGCCTTAATTTTTACAGCTGAATTTCTCAGTTGGTAGCATTGTACTTTCATAACCCAAAAATTGCTGGATAGAATATCGTCTTATGTTAAAAAAATTATTAAAATGGAAAAAAAATTATTTTCATCAGCTTCATGCACACAAGTAGCCATTATTTCTTCATCAGTAATTAATTTTTTTCCCGCTATCATTTACACAGAGTTGTGAAACATTTCTTTATTTGTCTTTTTTTGTTTACTTGACTCACACCTATCAACCCTTGGACATATGAAACACTTTTGCATTGGAATTTTCTTTTAATATATGGAACAAAATGTTAACAATTAAATGTCAACCGTTAAGAAACCTTTAATAATTATTTATTAATCTTATAAAATATTCTTAAGAACAAAAATAAAAAATATTAAAAAAAAAATATATATATTACTATAAGTAAGACAAGATTCGATCCAGCGATCTTTGGGTTATGAAAGTACAACGCTATCAACCGAGCTATCAGGGAGATTGCAAAATTTTCTTCAGAGCGTTTTAAGAACTCCAGGTAAATTTTCAACATTTTTTTTTTTAAGTAAATTATTGAGAAGTGCGTTTTCTCCCTTTAACAGAACCTTTTTTTAGTTAAGTACTATACATACAAAAATTTTTGTATGGATCGGTGAGGGGCATATCGAACACTCCCCTTGTCAGCCAAACTTATGGTCATCCAAGGTTTAACGTTGTACTTCTTTCTTCTGCATATTTTGTTCAATTCAATTCCAATCTTTTAAATTGCCGGCAAACATTTATCTATCATTCGCCTCCTCCCATCCAGGGATACAACATTTAAATGAAAAACAATATTCTTACAAAAATAGAAAAGAATTACTGTAGGAAATATACTTGTACAAACAATTTCATCATAAAAATTTGCATTCATATGTTACAACTTTGATCTATAATTTATAAAAATAAGAAACAAAAATATCCTTTTGCCAAATGATATAATAAATCTCCTTGTCACAGAATTTGTTATAAATGCTTTACTAGATCAGGAGACAGCTGTCGGTGGGTTTTACCCGTCAGCATCAATTTTTAATGACTTCTTTACACAAAATACACACAATGAAGCAGAGTTGTACATTTATTTTTTTGTTTACTTGACATATAAGGGCTGGAAGGTTAAAGTGCACACTCGAGACATAATTAATAGCCAAATCCTCAACAACATACATTACAAATTTGGGTTTGTTGCGGTTCACTAATAAAACTACTTTTTTTAAATATTAAAATGAGTTAAAATTTTCAATTGTTCGGCTTGAGTTTCAAGCCTTCATCAGGGCTTTGAGGAGAGGAAGAACAGATTCTTATAGAAGTCGCTACATATCTGACACACGGAGTTCTTCATCTCATTGCCCTGATTGAAACTCGTGCCTAAACGTTGGCAAATATAACTCATTTTTATATTCCAAAAATTTAGATTTATTAACCCTCATGGCGAAAACCTGACAATCTCCATCTTCGCAATCAGGACACCTCCTAATAGATATCTTCTACTCCACTTTGAAGAAAAGTATCAAGAATGCAGGCTTAAAACATTCTTAAAAGTGTACAAAATTTGTATAACCAAATGAAACAATTTGTTTTTTTTTTTTTTTTTAATTTTAGGGTGTTCGATCTTTTACAGCAAGTGTAAAAGTTTTAAACATGCCTATGTATTAACAGTTCAAAACATATTTATCCACAAATAGTTATTCCACAATTTTATAAAGGAATAGATACAACTTTGGTCAGGTGTACTGTAAATAATGGAGCATACACACCCTTCATTCCTTTACATGATTCTATAACAAATAGTCTAGTTGCAATTCTACAATGGATGGTCTTTTGTCTTGAGACATTTTGCAAATATTTATGTTGATTGATGGTTAAAACTCAAGATCCAAGTCAGTCTTAATGGTTTAATTTTTTAATCTACCAAAAACAACATTGTACTCTTAAAAAGTCACAAAAGCACAACACCATCTTAAAAAAAATTGAAATTTGAGGCAGCCCAGTTATCTTGGATAAAAAATAGCATAGGATGAGCGTAATAACAACAGAATCAATGGACATTGTCAAATCTTGAAAATTTCAAGTTTTCAGACTCAACGGTTTTGTTACCATACTACCTTGTAACTTTTTTTTACCATTTTTTTTATGGGCTAAAAATCTTCCTTTACTAGTCAAACATGATTCCCAAAAGTGTTTACGCGAAGAAATTTTTTTTAAATGGTCAAAAATACGATTTTCCTAGTGAAGTCCCGATCTCGAGTGAACGGAACGCTGATAAGCCTGAAAATAAACAATTTAAAACATTGCCGCAATAAATGTGTCTTCTTTGAGAATGATAATTCTGAAGAAAACATATTTATTTATTTTTAAACAAACTACATTAAAATATTTCATTTAGAATAATAATTTAATATCTCCAGAAGATTAAAAATTATGGCACACAATGTGGAGAGCTTGAAGTAATTATTTGAATGCATGGTACTTATAAAAATTAATGTGTAGGCTCATAATGGAAAAATGTATACTTTAACACATAGAAGGCCCAGATTCTTAAATAATTGTATAACAAAATTATGATGAATTCAATATTTAAAAAAAAAAAAGACAAATTTCCGGATTCTATTTATGTTCAATACCTTTGTTGCAATGGCTTGTGGAGTCCTCCGCATGTTCAGCTTTAATATGACACAAACCATTCTTGGTAAATAATGATATATATAAATAGTGAATAATATGATTACAAAATATCCCTTCAGAACGATAAATAGTGAATCATATATACTATAATCTAAACGTTATGACTAGTTTCATTTTAAATAAATTACTGCTAAATTGGATAAAGTTTGTAAAAAATAAAATTAATGATGCTCCCTGTACTGCAATAGATGAAAAAAAAAATAGATAAATTTACAAGGGTCAATTATCTTTATTTGGATGATCAGAATTTTCCTTGAATCCTCTGATTATAAAAAAAATGATGATTGAGTTGTCCACAGCAACAAACATTAATCAACACTGGTTGCTTGGCGATTTTAAGAAAATTGTATTACCTATATATTGTTCCTATAAACAATCTACTATCTATCTATTTATCTGTCACCAGCTGCTATTTATCTAACATGCGAGAAATTTAATTTTTGAAGAAATTTATCTATAATTGGTACCATTGTATAATAAAGACTTGCTGATAAGGTAATTTAATTATGTATGTTTTTGAAAGTAAGATATGAAATTACATTTTCAATATTAGCCAAAAAGATATTTCTAGGAGTTCAAATTCAGTGTTTTCATTAGAAAACTATCATTCTCACAAGAAGAGTTACCTTACAATTCGCACAGTTTTTAAACAAATTGATCGAAAAATCCATTATTATTATATTCTAAAAATGTTCATCCTACAGCCCCTTAGGAGGCCTCGAGGCTGACTCTATTCTTTCTGGAAGAAAGTGTAGTCCGTACGTGCAGAAAAGAAGACCCCTTAAGCTGCCTACTCCTATGTTTGGACTTAAACTTATAGGTTTAGGAATGTTCAAAAACATTACTATCAGGAGTGGAACTGGTGCCTTCAATCTCAGCTAGTTGGTGCTCCATAATACAACGAAAAAGTTCATTGTGTTGAATGAGCTAGTCAATCATTTGAAGCCAAGTTTCCTAAAAAAAAATATAAACTTTTAAACTGAAATAATGTGAGTTTTGGCCTGTTCGATAATCTCTATCTGAAACTTAGGTTGCCATATTTTCGTTTTAATCTCTTTTACCTAGAATACATTCTTCTTCAATCAGTTTCAATCTCTCAACTGACAAAAGAAAAAGGAAAGACAAAACATTAGCTTAATATAGAGAAACTGCTGAAAAAAAGTTCAGCACCACACGAGTGAAAAGGTACAAGGAGCATCATGTACAACCAATGTATCTTCATTAATTTTGAAAATAGCAATTACTTATATTAAAAATTACATATGATCCATTGAGAGGCAAATTACCAATACTCATTTCCAAGGTGATGTACCATATCCCGTTCAAACATATGGAAAAGCTCAAATGCGGATGCGCGAACTTCGGAGAGAAATATTTCCATTCAGTTCAGGCATTTGGAAAGCCATTTAATGAACTGCACTTTATGAAAAACACTATAATAACTGATTATGTCACATTTAGGTGCAGGCTTGGCTTTGAGCGGTCAGGCAAAGGAGATAGTGTTTAATGTTTAGCAATACTTGGTCAAAGGTAACACTTAAAACAATTTAAGCTATAAAGTTATCAGTTCAAATAGATGCTGTAAGGAGGGAAAAATTCCACATACATTTGCGGGAAAAATCACCTCCAATATAACATTATCACTGGGAGGTTAACATTTCCTTAACACTTTCAGGACTGATGGCTTCGAAAAAAATTTCCATCGGGCCCAAATCTTCCTTTTGTATAGTTATTTTGGCAAACATATAAAAAAATAAATAAATGAGTGAAGAAATTTTTGAAATTATGTACTTTTAGTGGATTAATTACAATTTAGTTAAGTGTCAAATAAGCCACGACAGTGGCCCCGCTGAAGGAATATTTCTGGTGGATTCATACAATACCAGACCCACAAACTTAACCAGGAATAACGTAATGAGGTCCCAAACCAAATATAAAGGGTATAGAACAAGGCATGGAGTAGTTGGGATAGAAAGAAAGCCAAGCTATCTGTTGATGTACACGCCAAAACACCGAGCCTGGAGAACACATCTCTCTGACGCTTTGCCACGACGCCGGGCCCGAACTTGTTAACTCTGGCTAAGTTTTCATAAACATTAAACACTATCTCCATTGCCTGACTTCTTAAAGCCTTCTTTGGTCCAAAATAAGACAAAATCAGCTTTTTTAAAGTTTCACGTAAAGTGTAGCTCATTAAATGGGTTTCCAAATAGCTGAACGGAAGGAAAAGTGACAGGTAATATTTCCCTCAGTGGTTCTTTTATACATATTTGAGCAATTCTTTCTATCTGAACAGGCTTTAATACAAACCAAAAATAGATTTTTTTTAATGGTGCATCGACATCTGGGCCAATTGTGCCGACATCCAAGGTGCAGCGAGGAATTTTCTTAATGAGCCGTGAGATGAGAAAATGCCTGCTGCCGGTGGGAATCGAACCCACCATCTCTCACATGAGAATCTAAGGCAATAGCCACTAGGCCACAGGGAGACCCAATAAAGTCAGTTTTTCAAATTTGCATGAAAGAGTTCCATCATTCAATACTAGCATTTTAGTTATAGTAAAGTAGCAATAAGATATTGGCTTTGCCCCTCAAGGACCAAATATTGAATACAAAATAAATCATTTCATAATAATTAAAATGCACCATAACAGATTTTAATCTACTTAAAAAAAAAAAAATGTTATAACTTATATAAATAAATATATTAAAATACAAAAGTTGGGATGAATGTTGGTTCTTCCATGAGAAGGATCTTTACTCAGCTAGTAGTTGGCTGCTAAATATAATTTAAAGCTAGATGAAACTCCTTGGTGGAGAACTAGACAATGAGAGAGCACCACAGATGAAAGAGAACCATTTTCAGCAGAGTTTTCGGCACTGAACACCAAACTCGGTGCACATACACTCCAAGCAGGGGCCAGAAAGTTCCGAGATGATCCTTCCAACTCTGTACATGCGTCCGTATATATTACATCCGGCAAGTTTCAGTAAACCAGAAGCGATGTCGTCCTTGATAGTCTTATTGCCACTATTTACCGTAGAATTTTGATTCAACTTAGGCTCAGTTTTGATCGGGCCAACACTTTCAGAGGATTGTTCGTCTTCTCTTGTTTCGTTTCTGCTCTCATCAGCTTGGTAATCGTTGAACAGTGAAAAGTCGTTGTTTTTTTCCGATGATTTATCTTTACCTCCAGCATAAGGAGGTTCTAAATTTTCAATTGCATTATTTATGTCATGTTTCTGATCAGTAAGATGAATATTGTGTATAATGGTAGACGATTCTGTCGATGGAACAGGCTTTGGTTTGGACTCTGGAGCATCCCCTTTGAAGAGCAAATCTAGAACACTACTCAGTGAAAAAGAATCTTCATAATCGTCTAGGGGTTTCGAAGAGTTTTCCTTAGTTCCATTCAGCGTCGGTTTCATTAATTCTTTAGTTGTATTTAAAACACTTGTAAAATTAAGGTCGCCTAATTTCTGGGGGTTGTGTATCTTATTTTCATGATTGTTTTGTAATACTGTTTCATTTCCAATCAAAATCATTCCATCGCTTCCTAGAGTAAAATTAGTCATGACAGACTTTACAGGAGACGATTCATTCATGATGTGGGGAAGCATGTCCTTCATAATATCCACAAGATCAGGGGCTGGTTCTGTCCTTATGACATCTTTAAATGGATTGGGAGTCACTACAAAATCAGCTACTGTAATGGCTGGGATATTAGACATGCTTTCAGGTAAGGAAGTCGCTAGGCTGGACATTTCATAATTGTGGGTGATCCTCACAGGATTTTCAGCTGGTGAACCTGGAAAAAAGAAAGAAAACTTTATTAAAATAAATTAATTAAAGTGAGGCCGCTCAAATTAATGGGATTGCTAAGTGACACAGCTTATCAATCAGTCGTGAGATAAATATCTAGTTGAGATCTCTTGGTTTAATCCAAAGGGTTGGTTACATCTGAGGATTCAGAAGTTGTACTCATGATCACTTTGTTATGAATGTGCTACATGGTGATGTTCCATTTTGGTTCTTCATTTTGTTTGTTTTTAACCGTAAATTTGTTGGTTAATGATCTCAAGTGAGTTTACTAATATTTCTTCACCTACGAGCGGGAGGCGAAGTTATAACTAGGCAGAGTTCCTGTAAGAAAGTGCTTGTACCCTTTGGTATGGTTCCTCGAGCTCCGAACCATAGCCCTTTAACGATGAATTTTCTTTAGCCGAATTGTTCTTGAAACTTATCAGAGAAGAATTAAACATTTCTCGTATATCAATTTTTTGTCTCAATTGACTGCATTTGCTTGGTCGCTATTATTTATTTCGAACCTCACAGTGGGGTCAATGATATAAGCGAGTTCACTTATTGTTTTAATTGTTATATAGAATGTAGAACGCTTCACGATTTTGTGTGTCCACGCTAATTTGGCGCAGGGGCCATACTAATCTTCTTTAAATATAGATATAGTTAGTAAAATAATATGAAATCTTTAACAAAAGAATATGAAAAAAAATAGGAATTTGCAGTGAAAGTGTTCATAAACAATAAAGAAAATAGTCCTTCATCATACGAAAAGTATACATCTCATTACATAGGTACTTTATTTCATAAAAGCAGACGTAAGTCGAAAAAAAGTCCGACTCGCAGGAACTGCATCATCTTATCGCTTTTCCCTAACATTCATATACCTAGTTTCATTTGGGAAGGATAGAGACAGTAAATATTTTGTTTGGATATTTTGTCAAAAATGTTAACATCCAGTCCAATCTTGAATAAAAGTGAGATTTTAGGCGATACAATGCACAGAAAACTGGCAGTGTCTAGCTCTAAGCAGAGATTACACAGACCAACTCCTCGATTTCTCCTCATTCTGAAGGTAACCTCTAATAGTATATATAAGTGAAATGAAAGTTTCTATTCTTATTCCGGGACACCCCCCCCCCCGGACATTATTCTTATGTCCCATAGGAATAATTTTGAATTTACAAGATAATAAACAATCTACTATATATTTGTCAAAAACCACTCATTCACTGACCTATCATCCCCCAGCCCAAACCACTCGACAGAAAATTTTGAAATTTTGCATGGACACTCCCTATATAACGTAGGCACTCGCTAAGAAAGGATTTTTTGATATTCAAATTTTTAAGCATTTTTAGAGGGGTTTAAAGTTTTAGTTGGTTAGAGCAGGCAAGCCTAGGCAGTATGCGTTGCTAGGACGATATAGAACAGCTGTTATTGTTCTGTATCTATTTCATAGTATTATATTTAATTGAGGTTAATTTCCTGAATGATGGCAGTCCTTGGAATAGTAGAAATAAACTGTCCCTCATAGAGTTGACTGTATAAATAAAAACATTACAAATTAGAAGCAAAATGGCGAGTTTAAAAGCCTAGCAAGTAACGGGAATTGGGGATCCCAAATTGTTAGTCTACGCACATATTAAAAATAAAAAAACTGGTAAGGAATCTGTTTTGCTACTTAATTTTCTAAAACAAATCGCCCAGCCAAATAGTAGAGGGGCTGGCCGCAGGCAGAGCTCTAGTTCTAATATTCCGAACCCTTGCACAGCCTCCTCACCTATCAGCATCTCCAGTCAGAACACTTCTAGGTAATGCTCGAAAATATAATAGGTGTTTCCAAATGACATCTTGGAAAGATAAACTTTTAAATTTTAACTTCCATTTATTATTGACAACAAATTTTAACCTATAGTGGTTTAACTCCTGTTACTTGTAAGCTATAGATAACGGGTTGTCTGTTTGTTGAGACTGGTTCGAAGCGCCCCAGAGTCAAGAAACATTATACTTTGAGAACTTATCAGTCGATGAATAACATATAGTATGACGGGAACCATGCTATAATAACCTGCACAAAATTATGTAGTAACGTTAATTTTAATGATACATTATTTAAAGAAATAAAATAACTACTTATTTGCTGTGACAAAGCACGGGTATTCGGCTGGTTTAATATATAAAATTATAAACAATACCAGTATATAATGTACAGCTTGCATATAAACTAATGATTAGTTAAAACTTGAGGGGATAGAAAGTGGTGGAAGAGTCGGGATTTAACACTGTCGCTGCGGCAGCTTTTAAATGTAATTCCCTCCATTTACGAGTCTTTTGAGTCTAATGGGAAAAGTAATGGAGGAATGTCCTTCCGAAAGGACACTCGTAAGCAGTTAAGGTTGCTAGTGTCCTTCTGGAAGGACACCCGCAGTGAAAGTGTTAAAGGTTTCTAGGTTGGTACAATATACAGTTGTTCTACCACTTGGTAGAGACCCAGACGACCCCTAGGCCCACCCAGTCATTAATTAATTTATGAAAAAGTACCGGCAAGTGGGAAAATCCAGAGCATATTACTGACCACACTATCTCCCTAGTGTGCAATATGGTCAAAAATCAGATTCCTCTACAGTATCTGCCTATCTGGGTCCTTTTGGCCCGTAGGGGACTGATTTTTTTTTATTTTTTTATTTTTTTTTTTTAATCTTCAACAATCTGAATTGCCAATAAAATAGGTTAAATTAGAAAATAAAAATGCAAAAATGATTTATGAAAATAGATACTTACCACAGATTTCACGCCCACAACATCCACTTTCTTCATCATGAACCCTCTTGCAACCAGACTTAATAGGATTGCACTTTGGTTTTTGGCAGTGTATCTGCCTATAGTAGCAGACACATAATTCACACGCATTCGGTTCACTAACTACCTCTCCGTGATGATAAGTCCGACCTTCTGAATCACATTTACCTGCAGCATATAACAGATTCTTCAAAATATTGTCAAATTAAATTGCTTTTTTTGAATTATATAAACTTTTTATTTGAGTATATAATCTAAGAAATGCCTAGGATACTTAGGAAATAAAATTCCCCCCCTCAGGATATGCGTCAACTAAACACATCCCTCACCAATGCAACTAAACCATAAATATAAAAATGTATTTATTTTTAATTTATTAATTATTGGAAAGTGATTCAATTTAATCCACTTATTATATCCATCTTCTCTTTTAAAATTTGTCACTGAGTGATTTCATCTTCTCCTATGTTGCGGCATATATCACTACTGGTGGGTTTTTTTTTAAACCACAAATTTCTTTGGCATTATAGACTGCTTTCTCAGCAGTGGCAGAATGACAATTGACAATCTTTTTCGATTAAGTTAGAAAAATAAATTCTTTAGGCAAATTAATAGTACTAATAACTATTAATTTGCCTAAAGAATTTAATTTTACATTACATACATTAATTAGAACTTATTACTTAATATTTTCTAATTAATGTATGCTCTTAGTTTATTAAATACTTTCTTCATGATTTCCAGGTGCCTGGTTATAAAAATTTGATTTTACACTCCCGGGCATGGAGGTAAGCCCACACTAAATTAGCCCCCCCCCACAAATGTTTGTCTAGAGGTGGTGTATGAATCATTTCTGGAAATGAGAGCTAACCATGATGAAATTGGAGGGGCTACAATAGCGTTAATGACCACATGTCGTCAGTGTGATCTAAAAGGAGACACCAATTGTAGAAACTTCTATAATTTTTGAAGTAATTCTTTTTTTGTTTATTTAACTTTAATGTAAGACTTACTGAAATCACTAAATATCAATTTCATCAAGAATAATTTTCATTTATTTCTGATAAGATTGCAAAAATAATCATTATATTAGTTTTATTTGTGAGTTGTTTTTCCTCCAAAATTTCCAATTACATTATAAAATTGAGAGATACCGTTGGAAAGGTAATTAAATTTTACAACTTTTGTGAGATCGGTAGTTTGCAGAATGTTTTTTGTAAGAGTAGTGTTGAGATTTATTATTATTTCTCTATGTATATATCGATATCTAGTATATAGTTGGTTGTGGATATAGTCTTTTGAACATTGAAAGTGCTATAGCCTTAAAGCAAATTTAATGCTGATTTCAAAAATGTGAGATAACATTGAAAAATAATGCGTAAAAGCAGAGAAAATTCTTTTGAATGATGTGTGAAAGCAGAGGGCTTTTCTTTGCAAAACACATTTTTCTTATAAATAATCTTTAGAAGAGCATAGCTCTGGAACAAAAACAGATAAAAATTTCCAGTTGGCAGGGTTTAATTACGTTTTTGGTCTAGTTTCAGAATTTAGTTTGAAAACTAAAATTGGAGAGTCACGATTCAAAATTAATGGAGTTGAAGTAAGGTAGTGATGAGGCCTAACTTCCTTATGCATTCGATTATTTAAGAACAAAAGAATTAAACAAGAATTTCACTGTGACACTTTCATATTCTAGTAAATAATTACCTTCTTCAAATAGCTTCGGAGGCTCAGTTATGGGTGGAAGTAGTGTTTCTGATGTAAATTCAACATGTGCTTCATTTTGAGCAAATGGTTTCTCAAACTTCGATTCGTAAAATGGTCCATCAATAACAGGATCTCGTGGAACAAATCCTCCTAAAGAAAAAATATATAATAGGTGTCTTATAATAAAATAACAATAAGAAAAAATACTTTTAATGTCACATACTTTGACAACAGTAGTTCTCACTGATCAGTACTATCTCAACAAAATAATCTCATTATTTAAAGAATGCTTATGCAATTTAATAAATAACTTTATTTGTAACAATATTGTTCATTTTGGAAAATAAAATATATAACTTGCCTTCAGTTTTAGAAGGCGGAGAAAACCTGTTAGGCTGAGGAATATCGAGGTAGATTGGAATTTCCGTCTTCCCTTCGAGTCTACTCCTGTATTCATCGTGCTCATTTACAACAGCATCAGCTGCTACGAAAGGAATAATCCTGCAAAACATTTTTTTAATGGAACGTATTGTATTTATTTATTTATTTTTATTTTATTTCATATAACTGTTACAATTTTTAATGAATTTGTTCCTTCTATTAACCAAAGCTTGTGCTAAAACAGATGTTTCTTATATTTTATCATTTTTACCGTTAAGTTATTGTGACCAAAGGTTTATAATTTTTATGACAATAAATAATTCTTTCTAAAAATATACATTAGAATAAATATTTTATTATTTATACTCAACAATTATTTGTTGTTGTTAGTGTTAAAGGATAAACAACTTCTAGTCATTGTTAATTTTATTATTTTCCCCTGCTTTTTCCGTTTTTCTTCCGTTTTGCTACGAATTGTTGACATTGTATAAATGTAAATCATAGATTTGTGGCTCAGGCCTTCGATCGAGTGTGGCATCCCGGTGTCCTTTAAAAACTCAAAACATTCCTTCCTTTCCATTTCTATCTTGTCCTAAAATCATACCTTGAAAATCGTACATTCCATATCAAATACGGCTCTTCGATTTCCTCTATTTGAACCATTAAGCAGGTGTTCCCCAAGGCAGTATCCTAGCTCCTCTCCTTTATACTATATTTACTTCAGATATCCCAACAACCCCAAATATCGTCACTTGTACATTTGCTATTCAGGTGTATATGAAAAAAGTCCGATTCGCAGGAACTGCGTCATCATAGCGCGGTTCCGTTCTTATCTCTAGTGTTTATGAAGGCATAGAATAAAAAAATTCCGACTCGCAGGAACTGCGTCATCTTAGCGCGGTTCCAGTTTTTTTTTTTTTTTTTTTTTTTTTTTTTTTTTTTTACGGCTAGCCATTAGACCACGGGAGACCACGGTTCCTGTTCATACCCCTATTCTCATTTGAAAAGCATAGAATAGAAACAGATAATATTTTCCTCGGCCTTTGTTCAAAGGGTTTTATGGCTATACCTGGGATCAGGTCCGCAAGACCCTAGAATCCTCTTCTACCGATACTTCATTTCATACGTTTCAATGAATTGGAAAATATCAAATATTTTCACACATTCCTGTGTTCTTTTACTATAGTAATAATTCTACAGATAAAATCAATTAAAAAATAAAATAAAAAAACCAACAGCATAAAGGCAATTGAAAATATTCAAAAGACGTCAACGAATCTTTTTCTCTTGGCAAGCTATATTTCTAACAATGAATTGTTTTTCTTTTTTTTGCCTAATCTGTTTTATTGTAAAATACATTATCCAACTATAAGCAATTAAAAAATAACAAGGAATAAAAACAGACAAAAAGAACAGTTCGAATAAGCAAAATCAATTACTTTAATGTTTTAAGCACCTATTTCTCCGATTGACATCGCCTAATCAAAACTTTCATCAGAACCTTTTTTGTAGAGCATTTAGTAAGCTTTCTAATGGTATTCTTTCGTTTACCAAGATTCTCAACCTTTTTCGAGATATTAAGGAAAATATACAAAGTTACCAAAACTTTTTAAGTCTGTTAATAAAATATTTTATTCTAACCCTTCCTTAACTCCAAACGTAACCAAAATTTCAACATATTAGTTTTGATGAAAGTAGAACATGCAGAAAATGTTTCAACTGAATCCCATGATTCTAAGTACCCAAACCAAAAACGGTATTCAAAAAATATGTTTCCAATTTTCTCGAAAACGGTTAAAGCTATCGCCTTGAAAATGGTTTCATTCGTTTTCCTAGCCCAGGAATCATATAAAACGAGTACTTAGAAGCTTATGAACTCAAAAACGTAAGCGTTACGATTTTTTTTGCGCGAATTTCGCCCCAAACGCCATCTTTCAGTAGGCGGATTTTGCTGGTTAACGAACTTGACCTTTCAAATTGGACGAAGGATTTTTGTACCAAATTTCATCAAAATCGGACCATTCGTCTTCTAGCTAGAGAGCGAACAGACAAATATATATATATATATATATATATATATATATATATATATATATATATATATATAAATATATACATATATATATATAAATAAATATATACATATATATATATATATATACAAATTTGAACCACCGTTATTTTCGGTCTCTAGGGGTTCTGAAACGCGAAATTTTCTAGTCGGCACTTCCGGATTGTTTCATTGTATCAACCCTATAAGCGGGGTTCCTCCCTATGGGGGAGGGAGGAACCGCGCTAAAACAGTTATTTCTTTGTTTAGATCAATAGCAAAACACCTATCCAAATGAAATCTCAAACAAACCAGTCTTGAAAGGTCTTGATTTACAATCTTACCTGTATGGGTCAGCTATCCCATAAGTCGGGCAGAAAGGCCTCCATTCAGAGGCATTTGGAAAGCATTGGGATCTCTCTCTTTGAACGCTACATTTTTAACAATAAATTGATCTTCTTATTTTACTTAATCTGTTTTATTGTCAAATACATTATCCGACTATAAGCAATTTAAAAACAACAACGAATAAAACAGACAAAAAGAACAGTTCGAATAAACGAAATCAATTACTTTAAAGTTTTTAAGCACTTATTTCTCCGATTGACATCGCCTAATTAAAACTTTCTTTAGAACCTTTTTTGTAGAGCATTTAGTAAGCTTTCGAATGGTAACCTTCTGCTTCCCAAGATTGTCAACGGTTTTCGAGATACTAACGAAAGTATACAAAGTTACCAAAACTTTTCTTGCTGTTAATAAAATATTTTATTCTAACCCTTTCTTTTCTCTAAACGTAACCAAAATTTGAACATAATAGTGTTGATGAAATTCGAACATGCAGAAAATGTTTCAACTGAATCCCATAATTCTAAGTACCAAAATCAAAGACAAAAAGAACAGTTCGAATAAGCGAGATCAATTACATTAAAGTTTTAAGCACTTATTTCTCCGATTGACATCGCCTAATCAAAACTTTCATCAGAACCATTTTTGTAGAGCATTTAGTAAGCTTTCTAATGGTAATCTTCTATTTACCAAGATTCTTAACCTTTTTTGAGATATTAAGGAAAGTATACAAAGTTACCAAAACTTTTTATGTCTGTTAATAAAGTAATTTATTCTAACCCTTCCTTAACTCCAAACGTAACAAAAATTTCAACATATTAGTTTTAATGAAAGTAGAACATGCAGAAAATGTTTCAACTGAATCCCATAATTCTATGTACCCAAACCAAAAACGGTATTCAAAAAATATTTTTCACATTTTCTCGAAAACGGTTAAAGCTATCGCCTTGAAAATGGTTTCATTCGTTTTCCTATCCCAAGAAGCCTATAAAACGAGTACTTACAAGCTTATGAACTCAAAATCGTAAGCGTTACGATTTTATTTGCGCGAATTTCGCCCCAAACGCCATCTTCCGGTGGGCGGATTCTGCTGGTTAACGAACTTGACCTTTCAAATTGGAAAAAGGATTTTTTTACCAAATTTCATCACAATCGGACCATTAGGGAAGCCAGAAATGAGCGAACAGACAAATATATATATATATATATATATATATATATATATATATATATATATAAATATATACATATATATATATATATATATACAAATTTGAACCACCGTTATTTTCGGTCTCTAGGGGTTCTAAAACGCGAAATTTTCTAGTCGGCACTTCCGGATTGTTTCATTGTATCAACCTTATAAGCGGGGTTCCTCCCTATGGGGGAGGGAGGAACCGCGCTAAAAGGCCGTCACGCAGGAGCTGCATAACTAAGCAGTTTCCTCAGAATTTGGGTAGTGTAGACTGCTCTCCAGAACAATTTGCTTAAAATATCCTACATAAATAAAATAAAAACATGAATAGTTCTCTTTTAATTTTGTAATGAGTAACTGATAAATTATTAATTTGCTTCCAGAGTTATGTTTACACATGGTACCTATTACACTACGTAATAAATACAAAAACCTCATATTATCGTATTTTGATCTAACGCAGGAACCGGATACAGTCCCTCTAGTGGTAGAAAGCGCTCCTTGCGGTGCCTTTGTGAACCTATGTCTGACTGGCTTTTCTATTGAAATATATTACAAAGTAAACCCCCCTTTCCGATTGACCGATTCAGCTCATTTTTACAACACTTCTTTCTCATGAGTTTCCCACGACGTAAACCGCGTTTCGTTACAATACAGCAGAAATTACGACCAGTATGAGTATATTAGTAATTTTGGTCCGGAGTAACCCCCCCCCCCCTCCTAATGAACCAATTTAGTTTATTTTTACAATACATATTTACCTGTAGATTACCACTACGAATACCGAGTTTCGTCGAAATATACCAAAAATCACGGTTGGTAGTGGCGAATTGGTATTGTGGGTCTGGAGTAAACCCCCCCCCCCCTCCTAATGAACCGATTTAGTTTATTTTTACAACACATATTTACCTGTAGATTATTACTATGAATACCGAGTTTCGTCGAAATATACCTAAAATCACGGCTGGTAGTGGCGAATAGGTATTGTCGGTCCGGAGTAAACCCCCCCTCCTTATGAACCGATTTAGTTCATTTTTATATCTCACTTTTCTCTCTATATTACCACTACGAATACCAAGTTTCGTTGAAACATATATTACGGCTGAAATGGTCAAATTAGTGTTTTGGGTTCGGGGTAAACCCCCCCTTCCGGTGGACCGATTTTGGTGGTTAACGAACTCGTTCAATCGTTTGCTAATTGAATGCTATATACCAAGTTTCGTGACGAAAAAACAAAAACTCTGGCCGCTATCGTGTTAACAGACACATATATATATATATATATATATATAGGTATATATAAATTTTAACGGGGGGCATTTTCGCTGTCTACTAGGTAGGATCGATAAAGATTTGAAGAAATTCTTCAAAAATTCCGTCATGAGTCCAACCTCAATAGCTACTTTCCTTCGGAGGAAAGTGCTAAAAAATAAGTTTTCAACTCCGCCGGTGTTGTATCCAAAGCCAAAGACACTTATTGGCTATAGTTATTGAGAATATATTTCTCTTGTATACTATTAATACCATATAGGACAAATGGTAAACAGAAAAACTTTCCTTTTTCTTCTTTTTACACACATATGATATACCTAACTTTCTTTTAAACAAAGTTATTCAACTTAAAAATAATTCAAACTCAAAATTAATTCAAGACAAATAAAAACTAATAATGATAGTAAACAAAATAAAAATCAAAATTATAAAAGATTAGTTTTAATTTCGTTAGGAGTTCCCTCAAAGTCAAGTCCCACCCTGGTAAGTTGATTTTTCTAAAGGTTTGAAAATTACTGAACACCTTTTTTTTATATGGGCTCTTTTGCCCTTATGTTTAGATTAATCAATGGACTTAATGAGGTAATAGATTAATGCGGATTAAATACTTGAGGTTTGGGAGTGAAGGAGGGAGTGATGGCTCATTGTAGTCGTAGTCATAGTCATCCTCCTTCACGAGCGTTCTGTTTATTATCGCTTGAAGCACATCAGGAATCGAGCGGGTCGGGCTGGAAGAGTTGCTCTCCGCTAAGAGTGTAGTATGCTCTGCTAGTAGTGTAGTAGGCTCAGCTAAGAGCGTAGTAAGCTCGGCGGCTCCAGGATTCAGCGTGGTCACACCTTCGGCAGTCACTCCGCCTTCCATCCCAGACCGAAGCTCTGTATCATTCGTTCCCATTTCCAGTGTAGTCACTTCAGTAGTTTCCGTTAGGGTAGTGCTTTCGGTATCGCTTCTCTCTGTGATTGTTACTGTACTACCTGGGGGCAGAGCGTCCTCTGTTGTTCCTCCATCATCCTGTTGGAAGACACACATTTGTATCAGTAATGAGAACACCCTGGCCTTTCATGTAATGAGCTAAAATTTATGAAAGTATTCTAGTTTTAATTACTATAGTCACCTTGAGGTTAGGCACTGTCGTTCCTAATTCTATCGTACCTAAAAAATAAAATAAACATAAGTTACTAAATAATATAAGATCCAGGGACAAACATCCCACCTATTGTTATAACCGAATTTTTATTATTGCATTAATTTAAAATTAAAACAACGTAAGGTACATACTTAAAAAATAACTTCTAAAAATAGCTAGAAATGTTAACAGTTAATATTTGTTTTTATACCAAGGGGCTAGGGGCTTAGGTGCTAATGACCTTGGCAGTAGAAGCACCTATAATCAATAAATAAATAAAAAAAATAAAATATACCAAGGGCATTTTTTTTATAATAATAGAGCGGGACACTGCAAGCTTGAAGACGACCTCGATGAGGCTGCCTCGTAGAGGTAGACCAACAGAGCTTGACTACCAACTCCTGTAGGCTACTGTAGAAGAAAATCCTGTTGTAACGGTCGAAGAGCTAGCAGAAAAACTTGGATCGGCGCATTTTATAGTCCACTGACATAAATCGACATTACTTATGAGATGACCTGATATATACAGGTTAACACCTTTTTCTAGCCAGTATAGTTCTGATGCCTATTCTTTTTTTTAAAATAAAAGCCAACACCCCTGGTGGGAATCAAACTCAGAACCTTAGGCATGGTTTCTACAAATAAATTAGCATTAGACCATAAACCCAGAAAAACAGCTCAATTACCCAATAATATAACATAATCTTAATTAATTTAATGAAAAATAATATAAAATAATAAGACATGATTTTGTGATTAAAAATGGAACACAGAAGGCTTTTTGTTCTCGACCATGTTTTTTTTTACACTCATTGTCTTCTGGCATTTTGCCTAATATCTCAAGGGTATTTACAAAAACATTTATCGTCTAATTTTGATAGAGCATAGTTTGCACTCATATTGAGTGTATTGTATAAAATATTTTAGTATCTTGTTTAAAATGTGAATCCTCGGAAGATTATTTTGTTTATAGCAGATGCTAAATAATTTTCCTAATAGATGTTTTTTTTTTTTGTAGCAGATGCTAAATAATTTTTCTGATATTGATCTCGACAGAATTATCTAACACCTATTACAAAGGCAACCGTTTATCTCATTGTTGGATAGTAAAACTGATATAGTAACAACTTGATAAAATTTGCTAATGTTTTTTTTTTTTTTTTTTTTTTTTTTTTTTTTTTTTTTTTTTTTACAAAATTTCTGAAATATCCCTCTTAATTCTTCTTTATTCAGAGGCCTGTTGGCCAGGTCTCTTGGCTGGATTATCATTTATGTAGCTAGCTTTATCTCCAGGACATTTCTGTCAAGGGACGTTTATAAGGGATCACTTTGGATCAGGCAGCCATTGTGACCTGAAGAGCCTGTGATGGAATTTGGGCCGAAATGTGGTCAACCACAAAGAATAAAGAAAACCAATGGAAAGAAGCCAATTTTTTGAAACAATTACACGGGTCAGTGACCAAAATACTGCAAGAGATTTTTTGACTGTTTCCAAATTGATTTTTGTACACTTAAACCAAAACGAAAGTACTCAAAAACCTATTGCTGAACTTGATTATCTATCGCTTTTGTTGTCATTCAGGCTTAAACCTCAAATTCGGTAGTTGCTGCCAGGTTATCAATCTTATGAATTGCATTGTGTTTTTTTTTTTTTTTGTACTTTCATATTTAGTCATAGCACTCCCAGAATTTATAAGAAATAAAAGAGAGGCAGTACAGGAGGAGTGGGGATAGGATTGAAGGAGAGGTGGAAGGGTGCTCAATATCATGACATAACAAGTCATCAATTTGTTTCTCTGAAAACTCAGGAGGCAAAAACACAAAGACCTTTTTTTTTTAATTTACTTTGTACATAATAACAATTATGGTGTTTTTCCTAAGTATTTGTGTTTTTTATGTGCTCACCCCTCATAATTAAAAAAAAAAAAAAAAAAAAAAAAATCTACATGATAAACAAAAATGGCAGTAATGTTTGGATTCAGCTTACCAAAAAATATTCAATTCAGCTAAAAGGTTCCTTGTAACTGATAGAAAAAAAAAGTTTGCAGACCCGTGTTATCAATTTTGTCATTAATATTTTTTGAGGACATTAGAAAAGGAAATAAATCACGCAAAACCATTGGATATGAAATTAAATCATATCATTCAATAAGCAATCATATTTAATCTGTTTATAAAGTTGCTTATGCTGATTTTCCCCGATAGAAGTTTATATGGCCCTGATACACTACGCATTTATCATTTTACGTAATGACATGTCATTTTCCGTCTTCAGTTCTGCTTTTATTATCTTTGCAATGAAACTATTATTGTTAATAATGAGCAGTAGGTGGTAGCGGTAGATATAGTTGGGATTCGGCAAGGAAAACATCAATACAATTTTTTTTAAAATCGTATTGATGGTTTCCAAGCCGAAAACCAACTGTACCCTAACTGCTTAATTATTGTTAATGTACACACAAAAATAATACGATTATTATACACACTAACTGCAGTTATAGCTGGTTGGACAGCAGTGACCAGGAGCAGTCACAGGTCTGCAGGCGTCCAACGGAAGAGCACAGAGAATAGGTTCGCACCTAACTCTCCCTTTCATACAGTAGCAGTTCTCACAATCGGTACCGACTCCTTCGAGCTTCTCTCCTTCCGGATAGCTCGTTCCATTTACTTTGCACCAACTGCCTGAAACAGATACATTTATGACAAGGTGTTCAGTTTTAGGGCAATTTGGAGTTTCATGCTAAATTATACTTCTTAGCCCTTTCATTGCTATGAACGAGTTAAGTCAGGCTCGACTGGAAGGGCCACTTGGGTTCTACCCATTAACGTTGAAAAGAGCAAACCGCACATTAGCGGCCTCTAAAAAGAAATAAATAAATAATTAAATTTGACCTTCTGCCATTTAAAATGCATAGTGAAAGATAGGGTCACCATCTTATAATATACAAGTTGCCTGGTTGTTATGATAACATGGTAATACACTTTGTGAATATTGGTCAAGTTGTATATTTGTTCAAAGAGAACCTTTAAAAGCATAACGTCCTTCATGGAAAACAGAAGTACTGGTGCTTGATGTGCAGGGAAGAACAGTCTTTATGTGAGAGTTGTGGAGTCCCTCAAACTGTTAAGCACATTTTAACTGAATACCAAAAATTTAAAATGTAAAGAGATGAAGTCTGTCAGTACATGCAGACAAAATGCTAGGCAATGGCAGAAAAAAGATAAAATAATTAATAAAATTCTTGAAATCCAGTTAATTAAGATCCATAAAATAAATATTTTATTTCTATAAAATGTTGTATAATTAGATAATATTGAAAATAAACTAAATGATGATCTAGATACTTGACCAGAAAATTAAATAAATATAAATAATTGGGTAAAAATTAATAATTTGCAACTGTAAGAAAAACAAATATTTGCTCCTTTTAAGGCAGGAAAGCTTTGAAGAAGCTATTTTCTTGAGCAGGTTCATCATACATGTCTCCATGTGAGGCATTAATGACCTCAGTGGTTGTCATCACATAAAACGAAAAAGAAAAAAGAAAGGCATAACTATGTTATAATACTTTTGTTTGTTATTATATACATTTGTTGTTTCTATCCCACTATATTTCCATATGCTGGTTTTCCCTTATTTTATTTTATTTCATAAATTTTGAATTTGATAGAGGCAAAATCCAATAATTGGAGGTGTCTTCACGGGCCAATATGTAATCAACCCTGTGTTCTAAAAATAAGTCTATTATTGAAAATTATTTCATTAGCTTTACAAAAAGAGACTATTTATTCATAATATAATGGCTATTTGATCCTACCTGATGGCTGTGTGGCAGTTGTGGTCTCCACCTTATTCGTAGCCTTAGCATCACCTGTAACAAGAACACATCCACTTGTTCACTTGGATAGAATAAACTGGTTTTCTTTTACTAGCGATTCAATATGTTAAGTACTACTTGAGAAACAGGACAAATTCTGAACTTGAGGCTGATTTCTCCAATAGAACTTTTGGGGCAAGAATGCGGCCAGGTTGGATCACTTGAAGTATGATCCAAAGAAGGTATTTAAGGAGGATGTAAGAAAAGCACCAAATTAGACTGCTGACAGGCCTCATCAGGTTAACACGGCGTTGAGGAAAAGGTGTATGTATTCTCCCAAAGTGACCAACTGGACCCTAACAGAACAGAGGCACCAGAAAACGCCGGCTTGGCTAAACATGAACCTGCCATTTCCATTCTATAGAGTAATAGCCCAAATTAGAACAATTAATACAAATATTATAAAAATAAATTACAACAAGACTATAATATCCAGAAGCCCCAATGAAATTTGTCCCATCTGTAATACCAATCGGTGAGAGGATATTTATCGTATATTAGATACATGCCCAATTTATCTACCATCCTACCTTCCAGGTATTATAAGCATCCCTCCCGAAAACCTGCTTTTTTTTTCAAAGATTTGATTGAATCTCAATCCCGAAAACTGTACTATTTCACGATAGTGTCCTTAAACCTTAGGAAAATTGCTCTGAGGCCTTAAAATGTAAGATATAACCGGTGCTAACTATGGCATGTCTTATTAGTATAATATTTTTATATTATGTTTTGATTAATTTCTATGATCTATTACACTTTTATAAAATATTAATATGCTTTTATTCTTCTTCTTATTTCTATAAGTCATTAAGTTGTATTAATCTGTTAATAGTTATATTGTATTTATAAATATAAATAATAACGCTCCCTAAAAACAGAGTATGGAAATAAATAATAAACTGGACCCTAACACACCCTGTCTTCATAGGTCTTGCAAAATGAACAAGTATCACATGCTTTAGTTCAGTCTTGAAGACCTTTTAGCGCGGTTCCTCCCTCCCTCCATAGGGAGGAACCCCGCTTATTAGGTTGACCTCATGACGCAATCCAGTAGTGCCAACTAGAAAATTTTGCGTTTCAGACGCCCTAGAGACCGAAAATAACGGTGGTTCAAATTTATATATATATATATATATATATATATATATATATATATATATATGTATATATATATATATATATATATATATGTATATATGTATATATGTATATATGTATATATATATATATATATATATATATATATGTGTGTATATATATATATATATGTGTATATATATATATATATATATATGTATATATATATATATATATATATATATATATATATATATATATATATTTGTCTGTTCGCGGTCTAGCACAGTGAATAATGGTCCGATTTTGATGAAATTTGGTCCAAAAATCTTTCGTCTAATTTGAAAGGTCAAGTTCGTTAACCAGCAGAATCCTCCCACCGGAACATGGTTTTTGGAGCGAAACTCGCGCGAAAAAAATCGTTCCGCTTACTTCATATAGCTTGCAAGTACTCGTTTTATAGGCTTCTTGGCCTAGGAAAACGAATGAAACCATTTTTAAGGCGACAGCTTTAACCGTTTTCGAGAAAAGTGGTAAAAAATTTGTTGAATAACGTTTTTGGTTTGGGTGCTTAGAATCATGGGATTCAGTTGAAACATTTTCTGCATGTTTGAGTTTCATCAAAACTAATTTGTTTAAAGTTTGGTTTAATTTAATGGATATTCATTGAGAGGAGATCGTTGACCGTTGATGATGCGAAGGTAGCGATTGTCAGGGTTCGGTTGTTACTTCTTAATAAAATTACATTTTACATGTGAAAATGGTTTTATTGTTGCCGACGTTTCGGCTTGAAATTCAAGCCTTCATCAATTTCATGGATATATAATAGAATATTGATATATATACACGGATATATAGAATATTGAATTAACAAAGAGATTTGGGTGACCAGGTAATCGGAAGTGGAAAATGTTGTAACAGTTTAAAATGAGAGATTGAACTAAAAGATTCTCAAGATTGGAATGTATAGTATTACTGGACACTTAGCAGGAGCATTACGGAAGATTTGTAGTTAAATATTTTTAGCACTTTCCTCCGAAGGAAAGTAGCTATTGAGGTTGCACTCATGACGGAATTTTTCAAAAATTTCCTACCTAGTAGACACCAAAAATGACCCCCGTCAAAATTATATATATATATATATATATATATATATATATATATATATATATATATATATATATATATAACACGATAGCGGCCAGAGTTTTTGCTTTTTCTTCACGAAACTTGGTATACAGCGTTCAATTAGCAAACGATTGAACGAGTTCGTAAACCAACAAAATCGGACAAACGTAAGGGGGGTGGGTTACCCCGGGCCTAAAACACTAATTTGACCATGCACCCCGTAGTTTTTGATATATTTCAACGAAACTTGGTATTCGTAGTATTAATCTACAGAGAAAAATTTCTTGTAAGAATAAACGAAATCGGTTCATTAGGAGGGGGGGGGGTTTACTCCGGACCCACAATACCAATTCGCCACTACCAGCCGTAATTTTTGTTATATTTCAACGAAGCTCAGTATTCGTAGTGGTAATCTATAGAGGAAAATGGGCTGTAAAAATAAACTAAATCGGTTCATTAGGTGGGGGGTTTACGTTGGACCCAAATTACTAGAATACTCATACCGGTCGTAATTTCTGCTGTATTGTAACGAAACGCGGTATACGTCTTGGGTAACTCATGAGAAAGAAGTGTTGTAAAAATGAGCTAAATCGGTCAATCGGAAAGGGAGGTTTACTTTTTAATATATTTCAATAGAATAGCCCGCCAGACGTAGGTTCACAAGGCCACCGCAAGGAGCGCTTTCTACCACTAGTGGGATTGTATCCTCTTCCTGCATCAGATCAAAAGACGAAAATGTGAAGTTTTCATGTATGTATAAACATAACTCAATTATGTTAAGCAAATTAATTACGAAGTTAATAATTGACCAGTTACTCCTTACAAAATTAAAAGAGAACTATTCATGTTTTTATTTTATTTATATAGGATATTTTAAGCAAATTATTCTGGAAAGACGTCTACAATGCCCAAATTCTGAGGAAAGTGCTTAGTTATGCAGCTCCTGCGTGACGGACTTTACATGAGGATTTGGGATTAAATTTTTCGAGTAATTGGAGTGAGGAGTACACCCACCGATTACTATTCTTCATATCCCTCTAGGGGTAGGACTGAAAATGATCCTGTTAAGTAAGCATTTTTTTTTTTTTTTTACGGCGCTTCGACGTCGAGGTCATTAGCGCCGACATCCAGGTTGTAGCGAGGAATTTTCCCAACGAGCCGTGGGATGAGAAAATTCCTGCCGCCGCTGGGAATCGAACTAACCATCTCCCGCTTATAAATCTATGGCGATAGCCACTAGACCATGGGAGACCCCGATAGCATTTAATGTCCTAAATAAAGTATTTAATAAAACCATTTTTCAATATATTACTTCGTGAATGGATTGAATATGTTAGTTCCCTAGTTTGCTCCGAATTGCACATTCGATAGTTTGCTCCGAATTGCATATTCGATAGTTTGCTCCGAATTGCATATTCGATAGTTTGCTCCGAATTGCATATTCGATAGTTTGCTCCGAATTGCATATTCGATAGTTTGCTCCGAATTGCATATTCGATAGTTTGAAATAGTAGCGACTATATTTACAAGGAAAGAAAAAAAACAATAAAAATAATTTTCACTTACATAAATAAGCATTTATATAAACAGGCAACAATGATCAAAGAAGTTGATATAAGATAGAAAAATAAAAATTACAATAATAAGAAATCGTTTTTATATAGAACAAAAATTCTTTGATGGCCTCTCTGTGCTAAGGTCGATATTGGATCCGATATTTTGGCCAGAAAAGGGTATAAGGTGTATTTGTAAGTAAACTGTTTCAAAATCTGTGTTTTCTATTAGTGGACTTTAATTAAATATATAATTAAAAAACTTCTTTTTTTTCTCTAGTTTTCGGAAGAAAAAAAAAAAAAAAAAGTGTTACTTTTTCTTTCACCATCATCGATTCCAGTGATGCACTAGTCAGTTTTTTTAGGTGATAAAAACTCAAGTTTTTCTGAAGAGTACAAAACGAAGTTTTCACCATGACATTTAAAGTTTAGGGAAATCGTGGCTAACCTAAAGGCCGAATCAAGCTTTCACAGCATATATATTTTCTTATAGCTATTTTTTTTTTTATAAAACATTCTATGCTGAACAAAAAATTACACGAAGGCCAGATGGCTGTGAAAATTAAACCGTTAAAACTCCAAGCCTAAGAATGTTGGTTCGATTGTCAATAGGGGTGTCTGAAAAAGAAAAGGCATCACCACTATCCTGGCTGGAAAAGTGGGGTAGCATGTAGATAACCCGTCCTAAAAACCCGTCTTATTAAAAATCAAAGTTAAAATTAACTTTTATTTTTCGTGTTTAACTGCGTATTAACAACTATCTACAGGTTGCCACCCTTTTATAATACCAACAGCACGTGGTCGGTCACCCATTCAGGTTCTGACCACGCCCGACGTTGCATAAATATTGCACACTCGTCCACGGATATGAATCTAATAGAACTTTTATTTTCAGTCAAATATCATTTAAACATATTTGGTCGGCTTAGGATATATAGGTACATACATCGAATATAGGTACATACTTACTGCAGTGGTACTTGACAGGACAACAGGATAGGTTGCTGTACTCTGGTTTGCAGTCAGGCACGTCTAGGAGGCAGTGTGGGCGAAGGCAATGCTGCTTGCCTTTGATGCAGTAACAGTATTCGCAGGGAGATGGAGCCACCATAGCCGAACCCTCCGCATACATCGTCCCATTCAGTCTGCATCCTGAAACAATAGAAACATAAAATGTTAAACCCTAAAATGGGATCTAAAGTATTTCGTTTATCTGCAAATGCCTTAACCAGTGATAAAAACTGTTCCTATCAGGTCTAGGCAAACTGAAACTACTACACGTGCCTTCTTTCAAAATCCAACGCCATCAACCCAGGGCTGCATTCATCTAATGTTTACACGGGCATATATAGAAAATAATTTCGGGAGAAGCTGGGAGAATTTCGGAGAGGGCCTGCGAGCATTTGAGGGAATGGAATACTAACAACCTAGAAATTTGAATAGTTAGCCAATTAAAACGCTATTACACCCAGTAAAAATATTTTATCTGAACTAAGTGATCTTATTTAATTTATTTTTAAGGTTTTTATGTGACATTTTTACCGATTTCGGGGGAGGGGAGGGGGCTGCAGCCCTCTCCGCCCCCTCTTACATACGCCCATGCATGTTTCTGCTCAAAAGAGAGACACGATTGCAAAGGCAAGAGATATGAATGAACAACACAGCTCCAAAAGCGAAATTTCCCAAGAACAAGGGATATTAAGGAAGTGGGCAAAATTCTCTTCTACAGAAACAACGGCTGTTTCTCCTCAAAAGAGAGTAACTTTTCCAGGAGCAAGAAATGAGAAGGAACTACCCAAACTTCTCTTATAGCAGGAACAAAGGTTATCCTCATAAGTCCAAAAGAGAGATTTCCCAAGAACTAGGGATGTTAAGGGAATGGATAAAATTATTTTCTCTTGGAACAACGGATGTTTCTCCTCGAAAGAGTGTCACTTTTCCAGGAGCAAAAGATTTGAAGGAACTACCCAAACTTCTCTTGTCCTAGGAACAAGTGTTACCCTCACAACTTCAAAAGAGAGATTTGCCAAGAGCAAGGGATGGTGTGGGAGTTGACCAAATTCACATCTCCGGATGCGAAAAATTTTGTTCTCAAAGGAGACTTGCTTCACCACTTTCCAGAGCCAAAAACTAAAAGAAGTAGAGAATATGTTCTCCTACAAAAAGAAGATTTGACTCTTCCTTCAAGAGAGTCCCTTCCTGAAGAACGACTCCGTACACGAGAAAGAACGGGTCCAGCTGCAGAGAGAGCACGATTCCCTAAGGCCTAATTTGCCTGCTCGATGGGTGGTCCTCGCCTCATAGAAATTCGGCGACTTTCCGATTTGCATTCAAGTCCCGAATCCATTCCCCGCCTTATCATCTCTAGCGAATAACTAATTTCTTTCTCGAGTCTATTATTAAACTGATTCCCTCATTTTTTTTTCTCTTTGCGTTTCCCAGATTAGAAACGCCACTCAAGGAGGTTGTTGTGTCTGAACTCCTTTTACTCTTGGGAACAGCCATCACACAAACAAGGAATTTGATTTCAAATGCAGCGTCACAGGAAGATGAGATCACCATTTAAAGTCTCCAAACCTGGCATCAATAATCGGGCACCAGGTCAACCACTACAGACGTCCTCAACAATCCATTTTTTGTCCGTAGACAATTCTCCATTGGCATTGATTTTAGCGTGTTTTCTACCACCCTACAGTGAGGACAGCACTTCCACTTTACTGAAAAACTGTTGCAGAAATCGCCTTAAGATTCTGCTGATTGACGAACGACCTTTCAAATTAGACGAACGTTTTTTGTAACAAATTTCATAAGTTGAGTGTGTGAGAGAGCGAAGAGACAAATATGTATATTATTCTTGAGGTTTCTTCAATGGGGCGATTAATTGTTGATGGCACCGCATTCTCCAGCGGTGGTTTTTTTTTTGGTAATATTTCGCAGAAATTCCATTCTGCTTCTTCAGACGGTTGTCCATGTTTTTTAACTTTTTTTCTCTTTGTTATTTTATAATAACCTATAAGATTGAAATTATCTTTACATATGGCGCCTTTCAGATGCTCATTCTTGTATCGGGGCTTGTCGACACTTCTTTTCTTTTCATCGTCGACGTTCTTTGTCTCGCTGCGCTTCCTTCTTTCTTCCCGGCCGATTTTCCTTTAATAGTTCGGAGCACGGGCTTCCATGTAGCGTATAGGAAAACACCGTCATCTTGGTTCAGAGTCTTCGGACTAGCCTTCTTTGACGACTGTCTTTTTTGCTTTCGTCAAGAAGTATTTGTTCGGGACATTCCTCACCGTGTCTAGCTACAACAGACGTTTTTGTGCATCATAGACGGCAGTCAGCGCAATGTTGGCCTATTCTAGTGGCTACTTTCTTCCCAGTCTGCCCGACGTAGACTGTCCCACTGTCGCACGGAAGAAGATAAACACCTTTGTCTTGCAGCCTCAGTTTGTCTTTTGCCGATCCAAGCCAGTCACCTACCTTGTCTACAGGTCGGAAAGCGACATCAACTCCTCGATTTATGAACAGTCTGCCTATCTTCTCACTTATCCCTCGGACGTATGGCAGCGTTACTCTGCGCCTCGGTTCTTCTTTTTGTGACTCAACAATTTCTTTTTGTTTCTTCTTTTTAATTCGGCTGACTGCTATGTCTACTTCCCCAGTTGCATAGCCGTTAGACTTGTGGTCATTCTTGAGGAAGGTGAGTTCCCTATGGAGGTAGTCTTCGTTACTACATAATTCCAAAGCCCTGTGAGTCAGTGTCTGCACAACTCCTCTCTTCTGGGTCGTGGTGGGGTTCGGCATGCAGATATTGTCCAGTAGCAGTAGGTTTTCAGTAGACTGTGTGCCCCAATCCGCCGCCTTGTTCCTAGATGTCCAAAAGATCCAAAAATGGAAGCTTTCCGTCCTTCTCTTCTTCCATTGTAAAATTGATCGATGGATGGAAAGTAATTAGAAATCTCAGGAACCTTTTTAATTCTTCGGGACCGTGCTGTCAGACCACTAATACGTCATCTTCGTATCTAAGCCATAATTTCGGCTTGAGCGTTGCCGTATTTATGGCTTGCTTCTCAAATTCTTCCATAAAGATGTCGGCTAATTGAATGGCGTTGGGAAGCCCTCTATCACCAGTGGTAGCCGACATCTTTATGGAAGAATTCGAGAAGCAAGCGATAAATACGGCGACTCTCAAGCCGAAATTGTGGCTTGGATACGTAGACGACGTATTAGTGGTCCCTTGTATTGGACCATACTTCAAATGAAATTCTTTGTTGGAAATGATGTTTAGAATTGCCTCCTAGAGTTTGGCTACTTAGACCTGAATCCTCCTGTATAAAACTATAAATATATATATATATATATATATATATATATATATATATATATATATATATATATATATACACACACACATTTGAACCACCATTATTTCCAATACGGGTTGGCGATATCGTAAAGTGGTTTGACGATGCAGTTCCTTCGAATCCGGAAACTATATATTATGTTGATGTTCGCTGCCCGCACAAAGCCTTGTTCTTGCCTCGACATGGAGAGCGTTACTCGCCCACGTTATGTTCACGGAGGAAGATAAAGTATTGGTGACCGTACAAGCATGGGGCCATAGAATACACACCATTACTCTTTCATGCTTTGATGTTATCTCTTCAACACTTCCAACTTATCGGAGAATTGTCAGAGAGCTACAGCAAGTATAATCTTGGCAAATTTTAGCAATTTCCGAGGTAATGAACCTTTTGGGTGCACTCTTGAATGCTTTTTTGAAAAATTTCTCAAAGTTCTTAGATTTTTTTTTTAACTCATGTCAACATTTGATCTAAAAAACAAAACAGTCTGAGCGGTAAGGGCTTTATAGGGTTTTGGGGCCGCTGATTACGATGAGCGGGTTGGTTAACCTTCATCACATCAGATTACATGTCATTTGAAGGTCAAATAGAGAAAAAAAACCGTAAGAAAAATCTGAAAACATTCATGAATATGTTTTTGAGGTCCCTGAGTCCTAATCCGTAGTTTGTATTTTCTTACGCCTCTTCCTCAAGGTCATTTGAAGTTCAAATATAGAGAAAAGCGTAGAAACAGTCTGAAAAAAAATCATTCAAATATTAATTTTCTGGGAGACAGTGCGGATCAAACAAACTATGCGGACTCAGCTACCTCAAAATCATATGTATGAATGTTTTCAGAAATTTTCTTTATTTTTTTTGCCAAAGGTCGTGGGTTCGATTCCCACTAGGGGTGGTGGCTTTTCTTTCGAAAAAAAGAAAAGGCATCACCCCTATCCTGGCTAGAAAAGGGTGGTAACCTATAGATAACCCGTCCTAAAATTCGTAGTTAATAATAAATGGACGTTAAAATTTAAATTAAATATTTTTTTTTAATTTGACCTTCAAATTACCTTGAATCTGATGTGATGAAGGTAACCAACCCGCTTATCGTAGTAAGAAACCCCGTAAGGACTATACCGCTCCGAGTGTTTCTTTTTTTTTTTTTTAGATCAAATGTTGACCTGTGATATTATCAACTTGGTGTGTAGCATTCACCTAGCAACCGATTAAACGAGTTCGTTAACCAGCAAAATCGGCCCATTTGGGGGGGGGGGGTGTACTCCGGATTCAGATTACTAATTTGTGCATTCCGTCAGTAATTTGGTTTTATTACAACGAAACGGGTTTATACGGGGCGTGCCCAAAGTAGTGTTTAAGCTTCAAGGTATGAGTATATATGAGATTCGATTTTGAGCAAAAATGTTCCCCTCAACATGGGTCCAAAAATGCTTCCTCACGGTGCAAGAGCTTAAAAACCAGCTAAAACCACGTTTTCCAGACTATACCGACAACTTCTCAAAATATGGTGTTAAAGGAAAAACCTTCAAATAAAAATTGTAGGGTATTAAATTCTGCACATTTTGGTACCAAGGAATCTAATTTTACGTCATGAGATCTGGAGATTCGTTTGATATATCTTTAATTATAAGTGTTTTTCCAGCGTTGATCAAGGCTCACTGTGGTGATTCAGTCATACGAATGTTGTAATTGCAACGCTGGAAAAACACTGAGTATTAAAGACAGACCCAACGAATCTCCATATTCTGTGATGCAATATTAGATTCCTTGGAGCCAAAATCTGCAAACGTTTTCGGCGTACAACATTTATTTGAACTGCTTAAGTTTTTCTCTAACACCAGTAGTTGAGAAATTATCGGCATTTAAATATCTAAAAACGTGGTTTTAAAGCTGCAGCGTCTCCAGAAAGGATTTCCGAACCCATGTTGATAGAAACTTTTGCTGAGAATCGAATTTCCCATAAGTATCTTGAAGCTTAAACTCTACATAGAGGCCAAAAGAATCTATATAGAAGATAATTTCGGCGCATATAGAAAATAATTTCGGAGGGGGGGGGGGCTGAGACCATTTCCGATGTATGGAATACGAACAATTTAGATCTTGGAAGAGTTTTAGCCAACTTAAACACTTTTACACCAAAAATAGAATATGTTTAATGAACTAAATGATCTTATATAATTTATTTTTAAGGGTTTTATGAAATGTTAACCGATCAAATCATAATTTCGGGGGGGGGCTGCAGCCCCCTCAGCCCTCCCCCTTAAATACGCCCATGTTAAGAATAAACTAAATCAGCTCATTGAGACAGAGTTTATTCCGGAATCAAATGATTAATTTGCCCGTAGCGGTCGTTTTTAGCGCGGTTACTCCTTATCTCCATAGGGAGAACCCGCTTATGAGGTTAACCTCACGACGCAATCCGGAAGTGCCGACTAGAAACTTTCGAGTTTCAGACCCTATAGATCACGAAAATATAGCTTGTTATATTTATATATATGCTTGTCTGTTCGCGCTCTAGCAAGCTCAAAAATGTTCCGATTCTAACGAAATTTGGTACAAAAATCTGTCGTCTAATTTGAAAGGTCAAGTTCGTTAACCAGCAGAATCCGCCCTCTTGAAGATAGTGTTTGGGGCCAAATTCGCGCAAAAAAAATCGTAACGCTTACGTTTTTGAGTTTATATGCGTCCAGGTACTTGTTTTATAGATTTCTTAACATAAGAAAACGAATGAAACCATTTATAAGGCGATATCTGTAAGCGTTCCTGAGAAAAGTGGAATCAATGTTTTTGTAAGTCATTATTTTTTTGTGGGAACTTAGAATCGCGGGATTCAATTGAAATATTTTCTACATCTTGGAAATTAATTCTAACTAATATGTTTAAATTTTGGTAATATTTGGAGTTAAGGAAGTATGCGAAAAAGATTATTTTATTAATAGACATGAAAAGTTTTCGGATCTTCATACATTTTTCGTAAATATCTCGATAACGGTTGGGAAATCGTGCTGAGTGGAAGGTGACCATTCGAATACTTACTAAATTCTCTACAAAAAAAGGCTGTGAAGCAATATTCGATGGGGCAACGTCAATCAGAGATATAAGCGCTTAAAACTTAAAAAGTGTTTGTTTTGTTGTTTTGAAAGCGGTTTTCTCTTTGTTTATCTCACTTTTTAATTGGTTGTTTCTTGTTTTAAATTGCATTTATCAGTAAAATTAGTATAGTAGTAAAATAAGCTAAGAAATGGTGAAAGGTATTGGTAATAATAAGTCTGGAGTGGCTGTGGTAATCAAGATGGCTGTGGCTAATCATGATGACGTAGTTTGTTTTGAATTCTCCTGTCTATATAACCTTCCTCATAGCCTCTAACTGAAGTTATAAGTTATCGTTATTTCTTTTTTTTTTTTTTTTTTTTTTTTTTTTTTTTTTTTTTTTTTTTCGGCGAATATACATCTTGGTCATTAGCGCCGGGCTTTCTACAGAATGTTGGTTCGATTGTCAATAGGGGTGTCTGAAAAAGAAAAGGCATCACCACTATCCTGGCTGGAAAAGTGGGGTAGCACGCAGATAACCCGTCCTAAAAACCCGTCTTATTAAAAATCAAAGTTAAAATTAACTTTTATTTTTCGTGTTTAACTGCGTATTAACAACTATCTACAGGTTGCCACCCTTTTCTAATGCCAACAGCACGTGGTCGGTCACCCATTCAGGTACCGACCACGCCCGACGTTGCTTAACTTCGGTGATCTATGGGAACCGGTGCATTCAACGTGGCTATGGCCGTTGGCATTTATTTCTTATTTTATAGAAAGATTTAACCCACGACAGAATGGAATTTTATTCGCCATGAAGCAACTATTTACAGTTGATTATAACAGTAAAACGAATTTGCTAGTAAAACAAGATACTTAAAATGACAACGAATTTTTGGTTGTTTAGAATAGAGCCTTCTCAGCGGTAGTCGAAGAGTAAGTACGTTTTCAGTACATAATTGTAATGACTTATACAGATTAAGAATTATCCGTTTCTGTGTAAGGTGGCTACTGTCAGTTTCCTGTGATTTATGATGCTAATCTATTCCATTTATTCGAGATGTACGTAACCGCGCTAAGATGACGCAGTTCCTGCGAGTCGGACTTTTTGTCTTTCCTGCCAATGAAATTCAAGTAGACAAGGTGCGCCACCAACTTGTGGAACATGTGCTAAAAAAACAATAGGTTTATTAGAAGTTCTCTGCACTATGTTCAAATTCAGTTAGGCCGCCAGATTCAGTATCTTGATTGACGGAATTTTCGTCAGCTTCTCCATGACAGTATTTCTATTAGCATTATTCGAATAAGGGTTGTTTACATTAAATTAAAACTACTTTAATTATAATGCAATATGTATATATATATATATATATATATATATATATATATATATATATATATATATATATATATATATATATAATTGCCAATAGTTTGATTATCCATCATCCTGAGCCGATACTATTGATCCGATAGCCGAGAAGATGGAGTCGATAATGGTGAAGCATTCGAGGACTGACCTCCAGACGAATCTACGGCCTATTTGGCTATCAACCCAATCTGCGCGGCCGCTAGAGAAAGTAAGCTTTCCATTAAACTGCGCCATTACAACTTTTACACAGACGAAAGAACTTAAAACTTCGCTGTTATTTTAGAGCATTCAATGCCACAAGTTAAGAAAGAAACAAAAAGTCCTTCGCGCAGGAGCTGCGTAACTGAGCATATTCTTGGGCAAGTTGGTTAGCTCTTGCCGCTATTCGAAGGATCGCGCTTAAAATAAAAATTAATTAAAAACAAATCATTTAAAATTTATCATTTCTCAATCTAAAAAAGTCCGTCGCGCAGGAGCTACATAACTAAGCACTTTCCTCAGAATTGGGTAGTGTCGAGTGCATTCCTGAATAATTTGCTTAAAATAACCTATATAGATAAATAAAATAAAAACCTAAATTGTTCTACTCTTTTGCATTTTTTATAAGCAGCTGTTTCAGTTATTAATTTTGTAATTAATTTCCTTCCAGAGTTTTGTGTATGCCGGGTACTACACTACGTACTAAATACACAAAGCTTCACATTTTGATCTATTGATCTTGACGAGTTTCGCGAACCTACTATGGCGGAAGAATTCAATTCAAACACAGTACAAAGTAACCCCCCCCCCCCCCACTTCCAATAGATCGATTTAGTTCATTTTCACAACACTTCTTTCTTATTAGATATCCAGGACGTATAAAGAGTTTCTTTACAATACAACAGAAATTACGACCGGTATAAGGAAATTAGTAATTTCTGTCCGGAGTAAACCACCCCTTCTAGTCAACCGATTTAGTTTATTTTTATAACAAATTTTTCTCTTCAGTTGACCACAACGAATACCGAGTTTTGTTAAAATATAACAAATATTATGGCTGTTATTGGCAAATAACTACTTTGGCTCCGGAGTAAGCCCCCCCCCCTCCACATGGACCGATTTTGTTGGTTAACGAACTCGTTCAATCGTTTGATGGAAGAATACTACATTCCAAGTTTCGTGGCGAAAAAACAAAAACTCTGGGCTGTATCGTGTTAACGGACACATATATAACTATATATGCATATATATATATATATATATATATATATATATATATATATATATATATATATATATATATATATATATAAATTTGAACGGGGGTCATTTTCGGTGTCTACTAGGTAGGCTCGATAAAGATTCGAAGAAATTGTTCAAAAATTCCGTCATGAGTGCAACCTCAATAGCTACTTTCCTTTGGAGGAAAGTGCTAAAAAATAAAAAAAAAAAAAAAAAAAAAAAAAAAAAAAAAAAAAAATATTGAATATATTTGAATATCAACTTCAACTACTTTCTTTCAAACACTTTGTTGAACGAGAAATATTTTTATCATTAACAGCTGACTTAATTATTAAAAAAAAATAATAATAATTTAGTCCTTGAGTTGAGGGTCTCCCCGTGGTCTAGTGGCTAACGCCATAGTTTCTCAAGCGGGAGATGGTGGGTTCGATTCCTACCGGCGCACAGTGTAACGAAGTAGTGGAGATTATGGACAAAAATCATTAACCACTAGTTATTTTCAAATAAGCATTTTTATTAACTGAAATTAACACAAAACAATGTAACAGTAGTATAATAATGCATACTATACGGCTATAATAATATTAATTGTAATATTAATAGAAATAATATTATTAATAACAATATTATAAAATATATTATAACTCTATGTAGTAATAGTATAGTAGTAAATTATACCATAATTTACCTCATTATAATATTTTACCATTTTTTATGATAAAAATTGATAACAAGTTCTTCTAAGTTGATATATTGTTTCAACCAATATTTATATAAGAGTTTTTTTCTCTGCGGTCAACACGTACCCACATTTTTTACATATAATAAAGGAATAAACTGGCAGTTTTTTTAGTATTGCTTAATATTTCTTTAGGATCATCCTGCAGATCAAATTGAATCATTTGCCCAAGGATTAATACCGTCTTCTTGGATTTATCCACATTTTTTTTTCAAATTTGGAAGAAAAAATGATGATGGATTTAAAAATAAAAATCTTTGGAATCGGCAAATTTTGGCAAACTAAATTGCCCTCAGTACATTATACTTGAGGTAAACTTTAACCTCTAAAAAACTTGAGATGTGTTCAGATGAGTTTTTTGCTATAGTAGTTTTGTACTTAAAAACAATTTCAAAGATCAATGAAGAATAATTCAGGATAAATAATAAGGGAGTAATTACCCATAATCAATTATTTCAGATAAAAAAGGAATAGTTTTGACGTAATTTCCTCCGGATGACTTAATAAAAACACTGTCCTATCTTCAACGAGAGAGGTTCAAACTGACTGTTGCTGTAAAGCAGGTTTTAAAGATTTTTCCTTGTTTATAATACTGCTAGTGTGTTTGTTGATCAAAATAAAACTAATATTTATTAGTTTTATACGATTTTAATTCCTTGACTAAACTATTCTGAATAGTTTAATATAGTTTAGAAACTTGAATAGTATCTAAACTATATTAAACTAAAAATTCCTGCCGCCACGGCGGCAGGAATTTTCTCTTCTCACGGCTCGTTGAGAAAAATCCACCCTGCCACTTGGATGTCGGCGCTAATGGCCAAGATGGCGATGCGCTTAAATAAAAAAAAAAAATAATAAGAAAGAAAGCTTTCAGCGACTAAAAGTCAGAAATACTCCCAATATCAGACACACAAAAAAAAGTCCGGATCCAGAGAGCAGAGACTAGACCAAAAATGTAGTTAAACCCTACCAACCGCATGTTCCTATTTGTTTTTGTTCCAGAAATATGCAGTTCTAAAGGATTTCTAGAAAAAAAACACGTGTTTTTCACGGAAAACCCCCATTTCCTTTGCTTCTACGACGTTACTTTACTTTTTTTAAATCAGCTTTAAATTTTCTTTATTGTTGATGCAATTTCAATGTCCACAAGTGTCTTTTTCAAACCTCAATAACTATTTAAAACGTGGATATTAATAAAAAAAAGTCTAGATAGCGATAAAATTCCGAAAACCACTACTCTTCTCAAAAATATTCTGCACATTGCCGAATGTCACAAAAGTTGTGAAATTTAATTTCGTTTCTAACGGTATACTCAAATCTAAGATTATCTCTCAATTTCAGAACGTAATTTGAAATTAAATTGGAAAAACAACTTATAGATAAAGTTTCCATCATGCTTATTTTTGTGATCTTATTAGAAATAAGAGTTCGCGCTTAGCCGTCACATTGGATAGACGTGTGTTCTGTGAAGTGAAGTTTATCTGTGATTAAAGTGGTCCTGAAGAAGGTAGTTTCTAAGAAACTGTGTTCAGAGCGAAGAACAATCAGCGCTGGGAAAGAGGAGCAGTAAGAAGTGCTATTTAATAAATCGTATACTTAGGAAATCTAAAAATAAAAGTGAAAGCAGCACATTGTATAACCTCTGGGTAGGTTAATCATTACATCCAAAGAAGTATCACTTGCTTTGCTTGTAGTACAGTTGCTGATAAGGTGCGATTAGTTTAGATACTGGGCATAACCTTCTCGACACAAACATAACCTTTTATTGTCAATATATTTTCTTTTCGCTCTAAGGATCGTCTTGCTTACTGAAATGTCTACGCAAGAAGAAAAGATTGACAAAATCCTAGAGGCGCTAAATAAGCTAAATATTCTTGAGGAAAAAATTGATAAAATAAGCTCGCATGACAGTAGGATCACAAAAATTGAGAACAAACTAAATGCTGATAGGAAGAGAAATGTAATTATCCAGGGCATACGATCTAAAATATGGTTTGAGATAGAAAGAGAAGTGGAAGGAATTCTTAAATTCCTCATTAGGGATATGAGAAGGTATGATATGATGTCAATAAGAAAAATAAACAACAAGACTGAAAACCCCCTAATACTTGTTACTTTATCATCATACCTACTTCGTAACGACATTTTAAGAGCAAGAAGAAACCTTCAAGGAAATTACAATCACATCAAGATAAAGGAAGATCTACCTTATGAAGTACGTTGTATAAGAAGAGAGCTCTTTAATTTCATGCTGGATCATCAAAATAGAGGACAGAGAGCCACCATGCGGTACGATAAGTTGCTGGTCGAGGGAAAACTCTATACTTTGGATGAATTAAAGGAAGGAAAGAGTGATAAAGAGGCAACGGAGTAATGGAGAATCTTCTCCCGGTACGGGAAAACCAAGCAAGAGGATAGGAAATAATGCAAGAAATCTCACCTTAAGACCAAGCAGTCTGGATCGTTTTTTCCAGAAAAAAGGTAAAGAGGAAGTAGACAGTCAACCAGGAACACTGGACATTGAAAAAAATAAGCAAGAAAGGGATGGGCATAAAGACCGACAGAAATCAACATAGCAAATAAACGAATACAAACAACAGACGGTATCAAATTGGAATCTTGAAATGGACAACAAAAAAAGCAAAAGTAGGAAGGCAAACCTATTTAGGGTATGTACTCTAAATGTAAGGACACTATTAGGAGAGGAAAGGAAAACGGAATTGGAGTGTGCAATACAACAAATAAAATGGGATGTGATTGGACTCTCAGAAATCAGAAGAAAGTGTTGCAAAATAATAGAAACTAAAAAACATAATCTCTTCACTCATACCCAAGCGCACAAAGGGATAGGAGGCGTTGGGTTTCTAGTAAAGGAGGAGTGGAAAAATAAAGTAATAGGTTTCCACGAAATTAGTTCCCGAATAGCTGTATTAAAAATAGATATAGGGAAGAAAAAAGTCCTTGTACTGGTCCAGATTTATGCACCAACTGCAAGCGCAAGTGAAGAAGAAAAGCTGAACTTCTACAATGATCTCCGGGAAACAGTACATCCTCTATTGAAAGTGCCAAAAGACACTGTTATAATAATGGGCGACTGGAATAATAGGATAGGACAGCGAGTCTATGGAGAAGAAATCATAATGGGAAAATCTTGGTTTGGCTCAAGAAATGAAGGAGGCGAAGCACTTGTTAACTTTGCACTTAATAAAAAACTGAGAATCCTCAACACCTATTTCCATAAGAAGAAGAAAAATAAGTGGACTTGGCGAGCACCCAATGGCAAAAAATACGAAATAGATTACGTGTTAACAAATAGATTGAAAATTGTGAAAAACAATGAAATAATTGCTAACTTGAACTTCAACACTGACCACCGGATGATTCGTACTACCCTAAGATTAGACAAGATGAAGCAAAACAGACTACTTCCACCAAAACAGTCCCAAGCAGAAAATATAAATGTCGAAGAGTTTCAAGAAAAAATAAAAGGAATTAAACATTCCTTGGAAAAAGACTTACAAGGAAAACCCCAAGAGCTATATTCTCTACTTATAAAACGGCTAAAACATGTAATAAAACAAAGCACAACCAATGAAAGGAAGAAAGGGCTAAAATCAAAACTCTCTAGTAATACTCTACAAAAGTTGGAAGAGAGAAGGAAGCAAATAAATCAGGAGATTTCACGACCACAATTGACAATGCTAAACAGGGAAATAAGGCAAAACATAAAAGAGGACTTACGGGTATACAATGAACAGAAAATAATAGAAATACTAGAATCGAGCAGATCAACTAAAAAAATAAAACAAGAAATGAGTGAAGGGCGTGTATGGCCTGCAAGTTATGAAGATAAGGAAGGAAATATAATAAGCAGTAGAAAAGACATGACCCAAATTGCTACAAATTTCTATAAAGAACTATACGATTCTGAAGACTCCAAAACAATAAAAAGAAGTAGTAATCTAAAAGAAACATCAGAACCTGTGCCCTTTATTTTGAATAGTGAAATAGAAAACTCTATAAAGCACCTGAAGAAGAACAAAAGCCCTGGTGAAGATGGGATAACAAACGAAATATTAAAGATAGGTGGGGATGACCTTGTGAGAATTCTAGGATTATTATTTAATAACATTCTTGAAACAGAGGAAATCCCAGAAGAATGGAAGATATCAAAAATCATTCTACTTCACAAAAAAGGGGATAGGAACAAACTGGCTAACTATAGACCCATCTCCCTAGGATCAACAATATGTAAACTCTTTTCCAGAATAATCCAAACCAGATTAACTACAAAAATAGAAGAAAGCATTCCTAGTGACCAAGCAGGATTCAGGAGGGGAATGTCTGTCCTTGACCATTTACAAACTGTTAACCAACTTATTGAAAAAGCAAATGAATACTCTATCAACCTCTTCCTAGGTTTTGTAGATTTTTCAAAAGCCTTCGACAGCATATATCACTCCAATATCTCCATAGGCCTAGAGTCGATTGGCGTTGAAAAGAAATATACTTCCCTGATTGAGAAATTATACACAGGAAACACAGGTTTCATTTCAGGTGAAATTAGAGGAGAAAAGTTCCCTATAAAAAGAGGTGTAAGACAGGGCGATGCACTATCTACAACTATCTTCATAGTCGAGCTAGAAGAAGTCTTCAAGGAACTACAGTGGGATGGAATGGGAATAACAATAAATGGAATAAAATTAAATAAGCTTAAATTTGCAGATGATGTAGTTCTAATTGCATCAACAGAGGATGAACTAATCAAAATGATTTCCGACTTACAAGAGAGTAGCAGCAGACACGGCCTATACTTAAATACCAGTAAAACAAAAATAATAGCCAACAAAAATACTGAAAAGCTGAAATTACTCTTCCCAGACATTGAAACTGCAGAAGAGGTAATATACCTAGGACAAATAATCTCCTTCAAAGATAAGCAGTCAAAGGAAATACAAACCCGAATTGCAAAAGCTTGGAAGAAGTATTGGAGCCTGAAACCAATAATGAAGGGCAACATTAGTACTGATTTAAAAAGTATTGTATTTAGCAGCTGTATTGTCCCAGTACTGACTTATGGTTGCCAGACATGGTCTCTCACAAAAGCACTGGAAAACAAGATTGGAGTGTGCCAGAGGGCAATGGAGCGAAGTATGCTGGGCGTAAAGAGAAGTGACAGGGTAAGGCATACAGTACTTAAAAAGAGGATGACCACCGTAGACATGATTAACTATACGCATAAAATGAAATGGATATGGGCAGGTCATATTCTAAGGAAGAATGACACAAGCTGGGCGAAGCGTGTTATCGAATGGGTTCCGCTTCACAATAAAAGGAGACGAGGGAGGCAGAAAAGAAGATGGGCCGACATATTTAGGAAGTTGGAAGGCTCGACCTGGAGCAGAAAAGCCAAGGACAGGGACTACTGGAGGACAAGGGCTCGCGAACTCTACACAACTAGGTCCGGATAGTCTCCGTTAAAAGACTTTAAACTCCCTAGCGGGAAGGTCTATATTGTACATATATATAAGGTTTACATCTATTTTTATTTTATTTTCATTATAATTAATATTTGTACATATATAAATAAAGACTTATTATTATTATTATTATTATTATTATTAGAAATAAATGGAAATTATTCTTGATGAAATTGATATTTAATGATTACCGTACAATACAATACAATATTTTCCGGGTTGTTCTCCTCAGTGGGAACGCACCGCGACCGTGCGACCTATTGTGCTACCCGTTGTTATCTCTCCTCAGTGGGAGCGCACCGCGACCGTGCGACCTATTGTGCTACCCGTTGTTATCTCTCCTCAGTGGGAACGCACCGCGACCGTGCGACCTATTGTGCTACCCGTTGTTATCTCTCCTCAGTGGGAGCGCACCGCGACCGTGCGACTCTATTGTGCTACCCGCTGTTATCTCTCCTCAGTGGGAGCGCACCGCGACCGTGCTACCTATTGTGCTACCCGCTGTTATCTCTCCTCAGTGGGAACGCACCGCGACCGTGCGACCTATTGTGCTACCCGTTGTTATCTCTCCTCAGAGTACTACCTTTCAATAATCCAGAAGTCTCCTTATCGATATTTCCCTTGGGTCAAGATTGGTATCCTTTGTGTCACCGAAGTACCTAAAGCTGTATATGATCCAGCCGTTCGCGGTGAAGGATGATGTGTATCGGCGTCTCTTCTTCTGCTCCGTACCATCTGCAGATGGGGGAGTTGACTAGTCTTGTCCTATGAAGGTGCTTGTTCAGTTTGCAGTGTCCTGTAATTATTCCAATAGCTTCCCGAAGTTCTGCTCTGTTAAGGAGCTTCAGCTCCTCCCAGGGTTCTCCAGAAGGCGTAAGTCTTATATTAATGTTGAATAAAAAGGGAAAAGAATTACTTGGAAAATTATAGAAGTAGGTACTAATGGACTCCTTGCAGAACACAGTGACGACACCCGGTTACACCGCTGATGTAGTCCTTGCAATCTCAACATGCTTAGCTCTCGTTTCCACACGTGTTTAGTATACATCTCATACTTACAATCTTCCAGTATCCGTCTTGGAGCTTTGACACTATAGAGTGTCTGTCTACGAGGCATTCCATGATAAAACGAGTTACCTTTATTTTGAATATATTCCGATCGGTATGAATACATTATGTCGATAAGATTGCCAGCTTTTCAGAGTATACAAATCTCCTACACAAAGAATGGAGCTAATTCGTGTCTCTGGAGTTAGTTCTGCTTATTAATTTCCCAACCACACCCAACAAAGGAGAGAAAGCAAGAACGGTGGTTGCTTAACGTTTATGCTATTTTCTACAGCAATATTTCTGTAAAGTAAGTTGGATGATGACCCCAGGCACTTTTATAGGCATCATGTTAAACCTTCCAGTAGGCTTACCTCTTTTAGCACTCTCCTCCGAAGGAAAGTAGCTACTCATGAAAGGTTGCACTCATGAAAGATTTTTTGAAAAATTTCTTCAAATCCTACCTAGTAGAAACCGAAAATGACCCCAGTTAAAATTTATATCTATATAGGTATGTATATATGTGCATGTCTATATATACGTGGCTGTTAAAACAATGCACGCTAGAGGTTTTTGTTCGCCACGAAACTTGGTATATAGCAATTTCTTATCAAACGGTTGAACGAGTTCGTTAATCACCAAAGTCGGTTAGTTGGCGGGTGGGAGAGGATTACACCGGGTCCAAAGTACTAATTTTTGATTTTTGGGCCGTAATTTTTGATCTATTGCAAAGAAAATCGGTATCCCTTGCTGTCATCCAAAGAGTAAAGTCGACTCGCAGGAACTGCGTCATCTTAGCGCGGTTCCATTATTATCCCTAGTCTCTTTTCGAAAGATTAAAATAGAAACACTTATTATTTTAGTTCGACCTTTCTTGAAATGATTTTATGGCCACAGCAGGGCCGCCACATCTCAGAGCCGGGCCCAGGACCAGATCACGGGCCCCCACTTCTCAGAGCCGGGCCCCCACTTCTCAGAGCCAGACTGAAAATTCTAGTACTTTGCTGTAGGACTTTGGACATTTTAAAATTATTTTCATCTTGAGTTTTGAGCCAAATGAGAATAAAAGCCGACAATCGGTGCAGCAAAGGTCACTTTCGGTACTTGTAGTTTTATTACGACTCCTAATTAAATATACTATTCTATGACTGCACTTGTTTTGTTGTTTATGTACATTAAAAAAAATATAGATCCCTTTCCAATAAATATTGGCTACGCCCGTCTATATTTCTAAACCCCATTCTTTTTACAAGCTCATAACCTATACATTTTTTCCAACTAGCGAGGTCCGGCCTGGGCCACAGGTAAGTAACAAAGGGCACCGTATCATTAGCTGTCAGGGGCGATCACTTCTAGAGATACTCATTTCACAGTTCAATGCATTGAAAAATATCAAAACGTTTCACATTTTCAAGTGTTCGTCTACTATTCTACTAATTCTACAAATAAATGCAATTTAAAACAAAAAAACAACCAATTAAAAACTAAGCTAAAGTACTACAAATAACCGATCAAAAGAACGAAACAAACAAATTTGAAGTTTTAAGCACTCCGATAAGTCTTTAAGTAAATTATATATATACACACATAAACAACTATTTCCATTGAAGCTGCTCTCAAGAAATAATTTTTGGTAAAGTTCTTAAAATTGTCATTGACCTCCCCAATAGATACCACCACATCCAATATCAGGGAGATCGTACGAACAGGGGTAAGCCCTGGACTCATCGTCTCCAAAGCAATAGAGTTGGATCTAGTGAGTTATGGCTAGTGTGAGATAGTATTTATGAATGGGAGACTGGTAGAGATGAATGAACGAGAGGGCCAGTCTATTGATTGCCTTGGAGAAAGCTACTAGCCCAGACAGCCTGCCGCCTCGTCCTACATCCACGTGTTCCCCATTCATATATACACTATACTATTCTCTCTCTCTCTCTCTCACTCTCTCTCTCTCTCTCTCACTCTCTCTCTCTCTCTCTCTCTCTCTCTCTCTCTCTCTCTCTCTCTCTCTCTCTCTCTCTCTCTCTCTCTCTCTCTCTCTCTCACACACACACACACACACACAAACACATGCACCCTCACGTAATCACAAACGAGCTCTCCTCATCACATTTTGCAGCTCCTCATCAGTTATCAGTATATTCATGATTCCTATATACGTATTCACTTGTAATTATTGCCATTGTTAGAAGGATAGTAAATGAGAAGCCTACGAGCCAAATCATCAAAATTTATGAATTGCCTACGACTCTCCCCGTATCAAGATCTACTTGATACCTAGTTGTCTATACCCAGTTACGAAAATCGGTCAAATGATGTGAATTTGTTTTAGTTCATAATGATACCCGGCAGAGGCCAGCACAACAGCACTTCATCTAATGGCCGACAGAGGCCAGGAGTTGTCGATTCAAAATGGCCATCACAGTCTGAATGGTTCAGTGTAGCCAATTTTTCTTGAACAAGACTTTTGACCTTTTGACCAAATTTTGAAATTTGACTATTTTGACCTAGCCTAGGACATTTCTCATATCAAGACCTATCTGTGTGCCAAGTTTGGTCAAAATCGGTCAAACGGTGTAGATTTGTATAAGGAACAAACAAACAAAAAACAGACGGACACGTGATTTTTATATACATAGATATATATGTAAACGTTTTGTCTATATTTTCTAATTACTAATTTTATTTTATTTTTAAATATTCATTATATACAACACTTTTTGTTATTGTTGACAAAGTACAGTAACTACCAGTTTTATGAGATAATTGCCAAACTGTGCGGAACTCATAAATAATATTTTAATATTTTTTCGTTTGTTAACAGATGTACACCCAATTCGTTATCAGATTCCAAGGTAATATGATTATTCCTTTATTTAATAAATGGATAATTATATTTATTTATTATATTTATTTGATTTAGAACTAATCTTATCTTATTGTTTTACCAAATACATTTATCAAAATATATAATCCTACTAGAATTGGCCAAGAATTGAAAGCAGTAAGGGCGTTGGTCTCCCTTCGTGGGTAAATATGGGATGTTAGTTTTTGGTTTATTTTTCTACTAGGCGTGTTGACACCATTTCTGGAGAGAGTTACTATGACGTCAGCTTGCCTGGAAGACTCCTTGTTTCTGTTATTCACTAATGAGTATTCATTACTAACCGGGTCTTACACGATCACGCCAATCCAACGAGCACAGTTTAGTGCTCCTTGGGGAGGAAACTCGCCAGAGATGCCGATGAGAAATGTCGTTTCAGACCCTACAGGTCGCGAAACGCGATGGTCCAGACTATATATATATATATATATATATATATATATATATATATATATATATATATATATATATATATATATATACTATACTATATATAAAAGTCCCGTTACGAGGGCCCTGAGGGGCAAATACTTTAGAGGTATCTGATTCATGGCCATACGGTACACTAGGGAGATAGTGTAGTCAGTACTATGCTCCGGCCACCTGATTTTCCTCTTTGCTGCTTCGACTGCTAGAGTCATTAGCACCAAGGTACTTATTAATAAATTAATTAAAGACTGGGTTGGCCAAGAGACGTTCAGGGATGCCGAATCCAACCCATGAACGAAGACACTAGAAGATCTTTACCTAGTGCTTGCTAGGGATTTGAACTCAGGTCCTCCAGGATATGAGTCCAGTGCTCTACCACTGAGCTAAGCTCGCCCCTTTTTGGTGTGTAATAACGTTTTAATTGGCTAATTATACCAAGTTCTAAATTGTTATTATTCCATACCCCCAAATGCTCTAGGCCACCTTCGAAATAATAAACGCCCATGCTTTGTCCTGTGAGAACTGCCTGATATATTTCTACCGCATTATTCCAGGTTATTACGCCGCTGAAGGTAATCAGATCCCGCAATCACATCACAGCACTTCATAATTTGCTGAATCAACACTTAGGTGCTGCTTTAGGTTATGCGTCTATCGGAAATGCTTGTATCTTACAAAACGATAAGTCAGTTGCTTTTTAGCTTGTTGATCTGAATTTGATGAGATTTAGTACAAAAATATTTGACATTGATCGATTTTTTTTTTTTTTTTTTTTTTTTTTACTGCCAGAACACTGTTTTTTTGTTGTTTTTTTTTTCCTGTAAAAGAAATACTAAACCCCGGTTTTCTGGTTATAGGCTTCAGATAGAGAATTCTTAGGTAATTCAGCGTGGAAAATCAAATGAAAAGATAGGTTATATCAATAGCCGTTTTCGAGAAAAGTGGACAAAATTAGACTTTTCGTGAGATTTTCTTAAATATTTCGAGACCGTTTGGGAAATCATGATAAACTTAAGGGGCCAACTTGAAATTGAAAGAATTATAAATTTCCAACAATAAAAGTTATTATGCAATATTTGATTTAACGATCTCAATCGGGGGAATTTTAAATATTTAGAATAATCGAATTATTAAGAAAGAAACTGTTCAGCGACTAAAAGTCAGAAATAATCCCAATAATTAATTGGCTCAGAGTATATTTCACTAAATATTTGGTTATTGCCAATGCATAGAGTCTGGTTACAATAAAAATGTAATATGTTCTTCTGTTCTGATTTTTTTTACGAATTTAAATTAAAAAAACAACCAATTAAAAAGTGAGGTAAATAACTAAAAGAAAAACGTTCAAAATAACAAAACAAACACATTTGAAGTTTAATATTTTTTTTATTTTTTTTTTGCAATTGATATCGCCTAATCGAAAATTGCTTCAGAACCTTTTTTGTAGAAAATTTAGTAATCTTTCGAATCATTATATTTTTACTTACACGATTTCGCAACCGTTTTGAAGATATTAAGGAAAATATGCGAAGTTTCCAAACCTTTTCATGTCTCTTAATAAAATATTTTATTCTAATCCTCCCTTAACTCCAAACGTAACCAAAATTTAAACATCTTTGTTTTTATGAATTTCAAACATTCAGAAAATATTTTAACTGAGTACTCTAACCAAAAACTTCTTGTTTTCCACGTTGGAGTATCCCTCCAGCGTGGGAGTTTATTTACTACGTATGACATCCTCTGGATACTACACGTATTTTGATAATGTACATAAAATAATGTTTCCTTGTACAATGAATATTAATACTGAGATTAAAATAATAATAAAAAAAAAATAATAACAAAAATTAAAAAAAAGTAAATAAATAAAAATATATACATATGTAATAACGTAATACATATGTGGGTATTTAGATGAGTTGATTAAAAAATTTTAGGTCCAATTGTTTAATAAATGCATCAAATTCCTGAAAATATTTCAGTAATAAGTCTGATTTGTGAGTGAGCCAAGTTCTGTCCTGTAAGGTAATGTCCTTAATGAGTTTTGTACTGGGTCCGTCCAGTAATGTACAGTCATACAGGAGATGGTCGTAAGTCTGTTCAGTTGTATTGGGGTCAGTCCATTTCAAATCATCCAGATAAATAGTGAAATGAAACCCATGTCCTCAGAATTGCCTGAAACTTTTTTTATTTGTTGAACTGGCCATTCTAATGATGTATTCCAAATTTTAGTTAGATATCTTTTTGAGTTATGAATTTTTAAAGTTGTCTATAAAACTTGCTTTTGCTGTTACCGACGATTTAAATCAAAGCGACTTTACTTTACTAAAAAAATCATTACTCTGTTAATGATATCTCAATGGGATTTTCACCAAAATGGTCACAATAATATTTAGAATATGGAAAAAATATATATACTATCAGTTATCTTTCTGGTTGTTAAGTTTATAGTAAACTTTAAAAATAGTTTATTTGCATAAGTTTATATTAAGATTAACCTAGGTAATAGTAAATTTAGCTTCAGTACACTTATATTAATCATCAAGTAGGTAATTTTTTTTTTTTTTTTTTATTTTTTTTTATTTTTTTTTTTTTTTTTTTTTTTTTTTTTTTACGGCGCATCAACTATTTGGCTATTAGCGCCGGGCTATCTACAGGTCCCCACCCTTTTAAAATACCAACAGCACATAGTCGGTCACCCATTCAGGTACTGATCACGCCCGACGTTTAGGTAGGTCATTATTTAAAAAAAAAGTCCGTCACGCAGGAGCTGCATAAGTAAGCACTTTCCTCAGAATTTGGGTAGTGTAGACTGCTTTCCAGAACAATTTGCTTAAAATATCCTACATAAATAAAATAAAAACGTGAATAGTTCTCTTTTAATTTTTTAATGAGTAACTGATCAATTATTAATTTGCTTCCAGAGTTATGTTTACACATGGTACCTACTACACTACGTAATAAATACAAAAAAACCTCATATTACCGTATTTTGACCTAACGCAGGAACAGGATACAGTCACTCTAGTGGTAGAAAGCGCTCCTTGCGGCGGCTTTGTGAACATACGTCTGGCGGGCTTTTCTATTGAAATATATTACAAATTAAACCCCCGCTTTCCGATTGACCGATTCAGCTCATTTTTACAACACTTCTTTCTCATGAGTTACCCACGTATACCGTGTTTCGTTACAATACAGCAGAAATTACGACTGGTATGAGTATATTAGGAATTTGGGTCCGGAGTAACCCCCCCCCCCCCTTCTAATGAAACGATTTAGTTTATTTTTACAACATATATTTACCTGTAGATTACCACTACGAATACCGAGTTTCGTCGAAATATACCAAAATCACGGCTGGTAGTGGCGAATTGGTATTGTGGGTCCGGAGTAAACCCCCCCCCCTCCTAATGAACCGATTTAGTTCATTTTTGTATCTCACTTTTCTCTCTATATTACCACTACGAATACCAAGTTTCGTTGAAATATAACAAATATTACGGCTGACATAGTCAAATTAGTGTTTTGGGTTCGGGGTAAACCCCCCCTTCCGGTGGACCGACTTTGGTGGTTAACGAACTCGTTCAATCGTTTGCTAATTGAATGCTATATACCAAGATTCGTGACGAAAAAACAAAAACTCTGGCCGCTATCGTGTTAAAAGACACACACACACATATATATATATAAATTTTAACAGGGGTCATTTTCGGTGTCTACTAGTTAGGATCGATAAAGATTTGAAGAAATTTTTCAAAAATTCCGTCATGAGTCCAACCTCAATAGCTACTTTCCTTCGGAGGAAAGTGCTAAAAGGAATTTATATTATTTTATTGATTTAAGAATACTTAACAGCAAAATCCCAGAGTTTTTCTTTTAAAATCTAATAGTTTATACTTTCAAGAATGTATCCATGAAAAAAGAACTTGATTTTATGGAGCGCCTTTTATTTTTATAGATTTTTGAAATTTTTATGTTTTTAATTTATTTTAAATTAAAATTTTGTTTTTAAATAAATATACTTAGCAACCAGAAAGATAACAGATAGTATATATATTTTTTCCATACTCAAAATATATTTTTTTTTTTTTTTTTTACGGCGCATCTACATCTTGGCCATTAGCGCCGTCAAAATATTATTGTGACCATTTTGGTGAAAATCCCATTGAGATATCATTAACATTAATAGAGTAATGATTTTTTTTAGTAAATTAAAGTCGCTTTGACTTATATCGTTGGTAACCAGCAAAAGCAAGTTTTATAGACAACTTTAAAAATTCATAACTCAATAAGTATTGAAGATATCTAACTAAAATTTGGAATATATCATTAGAATGACCAGTTCAACAAATAAAAAAAGTTTCAGGCAATTCTGAGGACATGGGTTTCATGGCCTGGATGGTCTGATATGGACTGACCCATTGTCGCTTTTACATGTGTTAGTATTTATAAGTTTAAATTTATATAAATAACTTTTCGTCGGTCCATGTCCTGATATTAATTGGGTTAGTTTAAAGTTGTTAAGTGTTAATTTTTGTCTGTTGAATATTGTAAGTATGTTTTTGTGTAAATGTCTTCCTTTAGTTGTGTTCGTCCAGCGTTCGTCCCATTTTTGCATTGATTTGTCTCGCAGTAGTGTTTTAACACTTTCCTCCGAAGGAAAGTAGCTATTGAGGTTGGACTCATGACGGAATTTTTGAAAAATTTCTTCAAATCTTTATCGATCCTACCTAGTAGACACCGAAAATGACCCCCGCTAAAATTTATATATATCTATATATATATATATATATATATATATATATATATATATATATATATATATATATATATATATGTATATATGTATATATATATGTGTGTTGTGTGTGTCTGTTAACACGATAGCGGCCAGAGTTTTTGTTTTTTCGTCACGAAATTTGGTATATAGCATTCAATTAGCAAACGATTGAACGAGTTCGTCAACCACCAAAGTCGGTCCACCGGAAGGGGGGGTTTACCCCGAACCCAAAACACTTATTTGACTATGTCAGCCGTAATATTTGTTATATTTCAACAAAACTTGGTATTCGTAGTGTTAATATATAGAGAAAAGTTAGATATAAAAATGAACTAAATCGGTTCATTAGAAGGGGGGGGGGGGTTTACTCCGGACCCACAATACCAATTCGCCACTACCAGCCGTGATTTTTGGTATATTTCGACGAAACTCGGTATTCGTAGTGCTAATCCACAGGTAAATATGTGTTGTAAAAAGAAACTAAATCGGTTCATTAGAAGGGGGGGTTTACTCCGGACCCAAATTCCTAATATACTCATACCGGTCGTAATTTCTGCTGTATTGTAACGAAACGCTGTATACGTCGTGGGTAACTCATGAGAAAGAAGTGTTGTAAAAATGAGCTGATTCGTTCAATCGGAAAGCGGGGGTTAAATTTGTAATATATTTGAATAGAAAAGCCGGCAGACGTAGGTTCACAAAGCCGCCGCAAGGACCGCTTTCTACCACTAGAGTGACTGTATCCTGTTCCTGCGTTAGATCAAAATACGATAATATGAGGATTTTTGTATTTATTACGTAGTGTAGTAGGTACCATGTGTAAACGTAACTCTGGATGCAAATTAATAATTGATCAGTTACTCATTACAAAATGAGAACTATTCACGTTTTTATTTTATTTATGTAGGATATTTTAAGCAAATTGTTCTGGAAAGCAGTCTACACTACCCAAATTCTGAGGAAAGTGCTTAGTTATGCAGCTCCTGCGTGACGGACTTTTTATAGTCTGTGATGTAAGTTTAGAGTAAGATATAGGTAATGTAGTGTCCTTTGAAGCAGATTTTGCAAGTAAGTCAACTGTCTCGTTACCTAATTTTCCAGAATGCCCTTTAATCCATGTAATTGTAACTGTCACATTTTAGCACTTTCCTCCGAAGGAAAGTAGCTATTGAGGTTGGACTCATGACGGAATTTTTGAAAAATTTCTTCAAATCTTTATCGATCCTACCTAGTAGACACCGAAAATGACCCCCGTTAAAATTTATATCTATCTATCTATCTATATATATATATATATATATATATATATATATATATATATATATAAATTTTAACGGGGGTCATTTTCGGTGTCTACTAGGTAGGATCGATAAAGATTTGAAGAAATTTTTCAAAAATTCCGTCATGAGTCCAACCTCATATTACCGAATACCTCATATATATATGCATATATATATATATATATATATATATATATACATATATATATAAATATATATATATATATATATATATATATATATATATATATATATATATGTCTGTTAACACGATAGCAGCCAGAGTCTTTGTTTTTTCGTCACGAAACTTGGTATATAGCATTCAATTAGCAAACGATTGAACGAGTTCGTTAACCACCAAAGTCGGTCCACCGGAAGGGGGGGTTTACCCCTAACCCAAAACACTAATTTGACTATGTCAGCCGTAATATTTGTTATATTTCAACGAAACTTGGTATTCGTACTGGTAATATAGAGAGAAAAGTGAGATATAAAAATGAACTAAATCGGTTCATTAGAAGGGGGGGTTTACTCCAGACCCACATTACCAATTCGCCACTACCAGCCGTGATTTTTGGTATATTTCGACGAAACTCGGTATTCGTAGTGCTAATCCACAGGTAAATATGTGTTGTAAAAATAAAGTAAATCGGTTCGTTAGAAGGGGAGGGGGTTTACTCCGGACCCAAATTCCTAATATACTCATACCGGTCCTAATATCTGCTGTATTGTAACGAAACGCGGTATACGTCGTGGGTAACTCATGAGAAAGAAGTGTAAAAATGAGCTGAATCGGTCAATCGGAAAGCGGGGGTTTAATTTGTAATATATTTCAATAGAAAAGCCCGTCAGACGTAGGTTCACAAAGCCGCCGCAAGGAGCGCTTTCTACCACTAGAGTGACTGTATCCTGTTCCTGCGTTAGATCAAAATACGATAATATGAGGTTTTTTGTATTTATTACGTAGTGTAATAGGTACCATGTGTAAACATAACTCTGGAAGAAAATTAATAATTGATCAGTTACTCATTACAAATTTAAAAGAGAACTATTCTTGTTTTTATTTTATTTATGTAGGATATTTTAAGCAAATTGTTCTGGAAAGCAGTCTACACGACCAGGAAAGTGCTTAGTTATGCAGCTCCTGCGTGACGGACTTTTCTGTTTACACATAATAAGTAATGTTCTAATGTGTTCAGTCTGTTCGTTATGATTTTGGCTGTTGTATATGCGTGCTATGTTTGTCTTGCTGTCAGTGTATATTATGCATGTGTCTCCGTCGTGACATATAGAATATAGTGTTTCTACTGGTTTTACGATTGCAAGGTTTTATGATTGCAAGGTTTTCTGCCTGGTTGTTCGTACATAGTGGTGATAGTCTGCATTGTCCTCTGTGAATAGTTAAACCAAAAACTTCATTCAACAACTATTTTTCCACTTTTCTCGAGAACGGTTACAGCTATCTCCGCAGCATGGTTCCATTCCAAGGAGCCTATAAAACTTACTTGCAAGCATATGATGTAAGCCTACCGATTTTTTTTCGCGCGAATTTCGCCTCAAACCCCATGTTCCGGTGGACGGATTCTGCTGGTTAAAGAACTTGACCTTTAAAATTAGACGAAAGATTTTTGTACCAAATTTCATCAGAATCGGACCATTATTCACTGAACTAGATTTCAAACAGACATATATATATATAGGGGAAGGTGTTGTACCTTTGACCACTTTGCAAAATTGAATTTTTTTTAGCTTCAATATTAAGGCTAAAATCATTTTTTTTATTTCATTGTTATTAGTATTCTATTGCTTATCATATTTAATTTTTTCAAGGTTCTAGCTTTACATTTAATATTTTTTATTAATTTTTTAAATAATAATCGTAAAGTGGTACAACTACATGTTGTACCATTGACCATGGGATGTTGATCCTCTGACCACGTAAAAACAATACAGCAGTCCAGAAAAAAATTGTATTCAGTAATATTGTAATTAATTCTAAGTTTAATAAATACAGGACAAGGATGTAAACATAATAAAAAAAACTATTTTTGATATTATGTTATGCTCAATATGCCGCAAAATCCAGTCCGACCGATAAACGTTTTAACTGTCAAGCAGATCCACTAGTAGGGTATTGGAGTTTAGCCACAATGTCTTCAACATCAATATCATACAAATTTTCATCTTCTCTTGTAAACTTGTCACTTAAAGTTTGTTTTTTCAAATATTGGATCTTATTTGTTCTTATTTGTAGCAGAAGAACATAAAAGTTTAATTATAAAAAAAAATACTCAGGTGTGTTGTACCTTTGACCTGGTCAAAGGAACAACAAGTAGTCGTGGTCAGAGGTACAACACCCTGGTAGTGAAAATTAAAAAGTATGATACAATTTTTAGGGTTAAGATAAATCAATTTCAGAGGCTACACCATGTTTCTTATTGTAATAGCTACTTTGTCAAATGGTTTCAATCTAAAAAGACATAATACAAAAAATATTATGAGGCGAAACGTCATCAATAAATAACTTACATTTTTATGATAGAAATGGATAAGTATTTTTTGCAAGAATCCTCTTTGACTAGGTGGTCAACCTAGTCAAAGAGGATTCTTTGACTAGGTTGACCACCTAGTCAAAGAGGATTGATATATAGGGGAAGGTGTTCAGAGGTACACCTTCCCCTATATATATATACAAATTTATTTACCTTCTCTAGGGGTTCTGAAACATAAAATATTCTAGTCGGCACTTCCGGATTGTTTCATGAGATCAACCTTATTAGCGGGGTTGCTCCGTATGAAGGGAGGGAGGAACGGCGCTAAAACTAAGACGAAGCAAATAGCAAAGCATTATCATTTCGATGAATGAGCAGTTTTCCCCGCCAATACTTTCGACATAGGAAAGTACCCGCATGACCTATTCATAGCCGTGTCAGACGAACTGGAGCGCTTTCACAACTACCAACACTCAAAGCTCACATATAGGAATATGTTATTCAATACTTTCTACTTTCATTTTAGAGATTCTATGTTGAAATTGCATTCATGAAAGAATTTCGAAAATAATTTAATAACTTCATTAACCCTAACAAGTAATGTCTTAAGAAACAAAACCCTATTTATAAAGTCCGTCACGTAGGAGCTGCATAATTTAGCAGATTCGTCAGAAGATGGGTAGTGTACACTGTATTCCTGAATAATTTGCTTAGTACAACCTACTAGCCGAATACCCTGGCTACGATGCGGCAAATAAGTAGTTATTTAATTGCATTAAATAATGTATCATCAAAATTAACGCTATTACATACTTTTGTGTAGTTTATTATAGCACGGTTCCCGTCATTCTATAAGTTATTCATCGATTGATAAGTAATCAATGTGTAATGTTTCTTGACGCTGGGGCGCTCCGGACCAGTGTCAAGTAACAGAAGTTTGACCAGTGCACGTTAAAATTTGTTGTCAATAGTAAATGTACGTTAAAATTATGTTTCCAAGATGTCATTTTGAAACTGCAATTATATTTGCGAGCATTAACAAGAAGTGTTCTGAGTGGGGATGCTGATGGGTGTGGACGCTGTGCAAGGGCTCGGGATATTATTACCTCAGATGGACCATCGCCAGGTATAGCGTAAAATCTACGAGGGACAAACTCACAGTTTATTTCTAGTAATTCAAGATCTGCCATCTTAGTTGAAATGAACCGGAAATAAAAATAATATCACGAAATAGATGCAGTACGGTAACAGCTGACCTGTTATCGTCCTAGCAATTCATGCTGCCTAAGCGTGCATGCTCTCTTTAAAACCAACTAAAATTTCAAACCCCTCTAAAAATACTTAAAAATTTCAGTATAAAAAAAACTTTCTTAGCGAGTATTTACTTCCTAAAGAGAGTGTCCATGCAAAATTTCAAAATTTTCTGTCAAGTGTTTTTGGCTGGGCGATGATAGGTCAGTGATTGAATGGTATTGGGCAAATATATAGTAGATTTTTCAGTAGGTGAACGGAAATTCACTAAGCTGACGCAGTCGGACGTTTTCTTATAATAAACAAGAAGAAGAAGAAGAAAAATATTTTTATTTTGGACCAAAACAGATTGTTTTTTTCACAAATTGGAAAAAAAAAACAACAACAAAAACAAAATAAAATAAAAAATAATAAATTGCTCTTTACATTAAAATAAAATGACTTGATACACCTTCGGCTTGAGGCGTCGGGCTGTAGGTTCTCCAAGGAGGTAGATCGTGGCAGCCGAAGAAAGAGGTAGTTTGTCTTGATACCTTCGGGTCAGTTAGGCTCTTGTTTAAGCCCAATATTATTTAATTTATATATTAATGACCTGCCAACACTCCCCCATACTAGCCTTTCACTATTTGCCGATGATACTGCCCTGTATACAAGCTCATTCAGACTCGATACACACACTCACGACTAAATTCTTTCATTCAGTACAACTATCAGACAATCCACTAATAGCTGAAATAGGTAATTACAACAAAGAAACCCTCAGACGATACACCCACAGACGGACCAAACACATACTTCTGGACACCTGACCTCATATAATATAAGTTAATAATTATCAGTTGTATTTATTATAGTCGTATTTTGCTTGGGTTTTTGTATAATTTTTCCCAAACTTTCAACAATACTCATTGTGTATTTAGTTAGTCAATAAACAAAATAACATGTAAAATATATAATAACATGTAAAACTCAATGTACATATTGTATATTCAATTTGTAAATAAAAATCTCTTCTTCTTCTTCTCTTCGGGTCAGTTCTTCGATGTGAAATGCGATTGGATCAACTCCCAGTTCTCGATGGAGCAAGGTGATTCAAACGAACCAAGGGAACGTAGCACTTTGTTTTGTAAAGTCTGAAATTTTTGATGTTCATCGTGTTTTTTCCGTACCACACAGGGCAGGCGTAAGTCACTATTGGGAGGATCATGGTCTTGTAAAGGAGGGATCTAGTGAAGGTCGAAGTGACGTTTTTCTGTTCATCAGCGGGTATAGTTTTGAGAGTCTTATAATAAACAATTTTATATCAATCATTTTATCCGAAAGGATTTATCCGTCGAGTCCCATGTGCTCCTCCTCAACAGCCTCTTCTACTTCCAGCTGTTATCAGTATTCTTATCTCCTTACTTCTTCCTTCTAAACTTGGGAAAAAACCCTCTTATTTACGTCATGCAAGCAAGAGGAGTTCCCATGTTTTTCCTACTTTTATTGCGATACTAAACAGTTCTTCAGTTTAAAGAAGAAGTTTAAAGTATCAACAGTCTGCAATTTTTTCTTCTTATTTTTTCTTTCTTAATTCAAACGTATACGTGATTTGTGTTCCTATTGGAGCGGCGCACAGTGGAGCCAAACGCCATATCGTCGATACAAATGCAAAGTATCGAATGAGAAAAAACCCATTTTTCATTTTCAATTTTTCTGATTGCTGTTGGATCGATGTACCTTGTCGCAAACTCGCGAAAATTAATGAAAACTAATTATCAATTACCGAAAATCAAACTAACCAATGTGCAGTAAGTATAATTCAAATATATCATCGAATAAAATATATATAAAGTCGTCTATAAATTACCAACCACTTTTCACATTCGATACTTTGCATTTGGGTCGACGATATCTTGTTTCAAAAAAGGCCACAGCCTCTTAATTTTAACCGATTTTAATGGATTTTATTCTTAAATAAAATCTAATAAAATTTAGAACGACTTTGTCTAGAGAGACTTTTGTTTTTTGTTTTCCCTGTTTATTAAATTACGAGTAAAGTTAACCCTGGATTGACACTGCCATTGACATCTACGGTATGGAAGTTAACCCTGGATTGACACTGCCATTGACATCTACGGTATGGAAGTTAACCCTGGATTGACACTGCCATTGACATTTACGGTGTGAAAGTTAACCCTGGATTGACACTGCCATTGACATCTACGGCATGGAAGTTAACCCTGGATTGACACTGCCATTGACATCTACGGTATGGAAGTTAACCCTGGATTGACACTGCCATTGACATCTACGGTATGGAAGTTAACCCTGGATTGACACTGCCATTGACATCTACGGTATGGAAGTTAACCCTGGATTGACACTGCCATTGACATCTACGGTGTGAAAGTTAACCCTGGATTGACACTGCCATTGACATTTACGGTGTGAAAGTTAACCCTGGATTGACACTGCCATTGACATCTACGGCATGGAAGTTAACCCTGGATTGACACTGCCATTGACATTTACGGTGTGAAAGTTAACCCTGGATTGACACTGCCATTGACATCTACGGTATGGAAGTTAACCCTGGATTGACACTGCCATTGACATCTACGGTGTGAAAGTTAACCCTGGATTGACACTGCAATTGACATCTACGGCATGGAAGTTAACCCTGGATTGACACTGCCATTGACATCTACGGCATGGAAGTTAACCCTGGATTGACACTGCCATTGACATCTACGGCATGGAAGTTAACCCTGGATTGACACTGCCATTGACATTTACGGTGTGAAAGTTAACCCTGGATTGACACTGCCATTGACATCTACGGTATGGAAGTTAACCCTGGATTGACACTGCCATTGACATCTACGGTGTGAAAGTTAACCCTGGATTGACACTGCCATTGACATTTACGGTGTGAAAGTTAACCCTGGATTGACACTGCCATTGACATCTACGGCATGGAAGTTAACCCTGGATTGACACTGCCATTGACATTTACGGTGTGAAAGTTAACCCTGGATTGACACTGCCATTGACATCTACGGTATGGAAGTTAACCCTGGATTGACACTGCCATTGACATCTACGGTGTGAAAGTTAACCCTGGATTGACACTGCCATTGACATTTACGGTGTGAAAGTTAACCCTGGATTGACACTGCCATTGACATCTACGGCATGGAAGTTAACCCTGGATTGACACTGCCATTGACATTTACGGTGTGAAAGTTAACCCTGGATTGACACTGCCATTGACATCTACGGTATGGAAGTTAACCCTGGATTGACACTGCCATTGACATCTACGGTGTGAAAGTTAACCCTGGATTGACACTGCAATTGACATCTACGGCATGAAAGTTAACCCTGGATTTACACTGCCCTTGACATCTACGGCATGGAAGTTAACCCTGGATTGACACTGCCATTGACATCTACGGCATGGAAGTTAACCCTGGATTGACACTGCCATTGACATCTACGGTATGGAAGTTAACCCTGGATTGACACTGCAATTGACATCTACGGCATGGAAGTTAACCCTGGATTGACACTGCCATTGACATCTACGGTATGGAAGTTAACCCTGGATTGACACTGCCATTGATATCTACGGTATGGAAGAACCGCACTAAAAACTAACTTGTTGCAGGCGAAAGTCGAATGCACATCTCCCGCATAATAATCCAAGGAAGAAACCACAATGAGACGCCACACTGGTTAATATATATGCATATATATTAACCAGTGGGGCGCTGAAGATTACCTTTCAGTAAAGTACAATGACCATGGTCATTGTACTTTACTGAAAGGTAATCTTCAGCTGTGAAATACGACAAAAAATAAATAAATAAATAAGAAGACACATTTCCAGGACATTTAGTTGCAAACTAATAGTGATTTAATAAGTACTAATGGACTGTAGCAATTTGAAGAGGATTGAGTACGAAAGCAGGGCTGTGCAGACAGGAGTAATTCATACACCTTGAGTGTTATTCGCTCATGTGAATATTTAATCATTACTCATTAGTCATTCCATCTATCTTGGGTTGTTAATCTTTACTCAAGGAGTATGAATGAAGAGAAACGATCATTCTTTATTAATAATGTTTCATGAGTAATTCTCCGAATGTTTTAGAGGCGCAAAAGTGTAGAAGCACCCTAATAAATAAACTCTATGGAGTCTGCATTATCCCATTCCTTATGAAATCCTACCCAGTCCCTTCTTAGAATGTCCTTTGAGGTCGCTGCCCTGATATCCATCTGATCCGATGCTTGCACTGGTTGAATATCTGCTTTGATCGTCCATAAGTCTGCAATATCGAATCCTTGCGGTATATTGATGATAACCTAGCAAGTCCCTGCTAAGAATTTCCTCTGCGGTCTCTGCCCTGATATCCATCTGATCCGATGCTTGCACTGGTTGAATATCTGCTTTGATCGTCCATAAGTCTGCAATATCGAATCCTTGCGGTGTATTGATGATAACCTAGCAAGTCCCTGCTAAGAATTTCCTCTGCGGTCTCTGCCCTGATATCCATCTGATCCGATGCTTCTACTGGTTGAATATCCGCTTCGATCGTCCATAAGTCTGCAATATCGGATCCTTGCGGTATATTGATGAGAACCTACCAAGTCCCTGCTAAGAATGTCCTTTGCAGTCTCTGTCCTGATATCCATTTGATCTGATGTTTGCACTGGTTTAATATCTGCCTTGATCGTCCATAAGTCTACAATATCGCATCTTTGCGTTGTATTGATGATAACCTAGCAAGTCCCTGCTAAGAATTTCCTCTGCGGTCTCTGTCCTGATATCCATCTGATCCGATGCTTCTACTGGTTGAATATCCGCTTCGATCGTCCATAAGTCTGCAATATCGGATCCTTGCGGTATATTGATGAGAACCTAGCAAGTCCCTGCTAAGAATGTCCTTTGCAGTCTCTGTCCTGATATCCATTTGATCTGATGTTTGCACTGGTTTAATATCTGCCTTGATCGTCCATAAGTCTACAATATCGCATCTTTTCGTTGTATTGATGTACACCTGCCTAGTCCCGACTGAGCCCCTTGCGGTGGCTGCCCTGATATCCATCTGATCCGATGCTTTTACTGGTTGGATATCTGCCTTGATCGTCCATAAGTCTGCAATATCGCATCCTTGTGATGTATTGATGTACACCTACCAAGTCCCTGGTTAGAATGTACTTTGCAGTCGCTGCCCTGATATCCATCTCATCCGATGCTTGCATTGGTTGGATATCTGCCTTGATCGTCCATAAGTCTGCAATATTGCATCCTTGCGGTGTATTGATGTACACTTACAAAGTCTCTGCTAAGAATGTCCTTTGTGGTCGCTGCCCTGATATCCATCTCATCCGATGCTTGCATTGGTTGAATATCTGCTTTGATCGTCCATAAGTCTGCACTATCGCATCCTTGCGGTGTATTGATGAACACCTACCTAGTCGACTGTGCCCCTTGCGGTCGCTGCCCCGCTGTCGAGGTGAGCCGGGACTTGGACTAGGTCACGGACGCCTTCTCACTTCAGACCTATCATTCTGTCTCATTTATTTGATGGCAATTTAACCATTATTCCACCAGCTGCAATTTTTTATTTTCATCTTCTACTCCTCGTCTGTCTTTCATCTTCTCTTCCGCTTTTTTTTTCTTTCACCATTATCACTTGACTCTATAATTATTTGAGAATATATAATAACACTTATGTTTAATTTCGAGTTCATTTCCATCGTTAGAGCTTATAAAGATTAAATTGACCCTGGTTTTATGATTTATAGTCAGTTTTATGTCTCACAAGCCGATTAGAAGAAAATAATAAATGGAGTGTGCTCATGGCCTCAGCAGCTTATGCACAATAGCATTACTAATACAAAATAATAATAATAATAAATTGACAGTGCATTTAATTAATGATGCGTCTTTATGTTTGCTAAGTGGACGATTTCTCCTTTTAGTGCATTCTGCTTTTCGCTTTTGGTAACTAGCTGCTTACCTATGTAATATTATTTAATACGATTGCTCAAGATCTGCTCCCGTAATTCATTAATATCCTGCGTCAGCTTGTGTAGATCTTTCAAGGTTATCGAGAATCTTTTGGAAAATGTGGCAGCTTTATTGTTTCCTGTCTTTCTTTAAATTTTTTTGTATGTCCACCCACCGCCAATACTTTGTTCCCCATACAAAGAGACGAAGTACGCTAAGACCTATACCGCCCAATACTCATCGCTAATACTTTGCAATCTCCGGAAGTGAATTGTACCATATCCAGCAATAACATTTGCATTCCAGACCCATATATCGTACCTTCATTATCCCGATACTCCCCAGCAGGAAATACAAACGATTCTTTACAGCCGATGGTTGAAGTGTAAGCAACGACTCCTCCACATCAACCACTCCCCCTGGCTCCCCCTCCCTCCGCGGTTCCCAGTTCATTCACCAGTCGGCTCTCTATAAACATTGTAGGAGATTAGCATACGGAGAGAAGGATCTCCAGCCATCGCTCTTCGACTACAAGCAGATTCTAAATCACTTCTCCCACTCGAACTCCAACACGAGCGGAGAACTCACACACACTCGCAACCGCCCAGGATATTCCTGTATACCCTTAACATCGCAGAATGAACATCCTTATCGCCCAAGTTTCAGTAACATTATGCCCTGGCGCGACAATTTAATTCGTTTTGTTTGTACCTGTTTTTTGATAGCATTCCATTGGACGCATTAAAGACCAAATTCAACCTAAAAAATTGATTTGCGTTTGCACACAAAAGGAACTTTTGTCAGCTATAGGCTCAACCCATAACAAATAATCTATATATATAAAAATCAGTCGTTTGTCTGTCTGAATGTATGCTTGATTCTTATACAAATCCACACTGTTTGGCCGATTTTGACCAACTTTGGCACACAGGTAGGTCATTATCCGGGGTGTGCATAGGCCAAGTCAAAATCGTCTACCAGCAGTCTGTCTGTCTGTTTGTTCCTAATACAAATCCACACTGATTGACTGATTTTTACCAAACTGGGCACACAGGTAGGTCTTGTTCCTGGGCGTGGCATAGCCTAGGTGAAAATCGTTTAGGCCACGGGTTCGAAACTGACCCGAACAGTTACAGATTTGCGTTTGGAATTTAATATTTATTACTTATTTGGTTTTTAATTTATTTTTGCTTTTCTAGCTGCAGAAAGTAGGTTAGCATGGTACTACTGGTAACAACTAGTAATTAAATAAAAACAAAATATTTAGATGAGCTAATTCTTTGAAGAATTAAGTAATTGAAAACTTCAAATTGACTTAAAAAAAAAAAATACTGTTTTAGCTGCAGAGGAAAGCCTTGTCCGTAATACAAAAGTCCGACTCTTATAAAGTTATCTTAAGGCGTTTCCTAAACGATTAAGTACCTAGCTTCATTTCGAAAACTCAGAACAGAAACTGTTGATATTTTGTTTTAATGCTCTGAGAATTATTTAAACGTCTACTCTATTGACATCTTGAAGAAATTTGAGATTTTACGCGCTGCAATGAATAGAATTTAAGGAAATATTCGTTTTGCGGGTAATAAAATTAAAGAATTGAATCAAATCGTTCAACAGGAGTTTAGTGCAATGAACGATTAATGGATAAAGCGGACTAGGTTGATTGAACCAAGAACGTCCTACCCATCAATCGATGGGGTTTTTCTAAGAATTCTTTTCTAATTTTATCAGCCGAGAAAAGAAGAGTAATTGAGACTGTTATCGACTTCTGCAATCTATATTTTCCTTCAACATCTGTAAGATTGTTGCTATAACTCTGTCATCGCTGGATGTTCTCGAGTTCAGACTTCTGTCCTTCAGAACTGCTTCTGCAGTTCCTTCCAACATCTTGGCAATATGATTAAAGCTGCTTTAGAAAAACTAGTTCTATTTGGACTGCAGCATCTTACCCATGCTTGATTTTTACATTCTCCTCTCGAGAATGGGCGTATATAAGGGGAGCTTTGGGGGCTGCAGCCCCCCCCCCCGAAATTTTGACTTGATGGTAAAAATGTGTCATAAAACCCTTAAAAATAAATTAACTAAGGTCACTTAGTCACTTAATTGAGGTGTAATAGCGTTTTAGCTGCCTAAAACTATTCCAAGTTCTAAATTATTAGTATTCCATTCCCCAGAAATAGTACCAACCCCCCCCACCGAAATTATTTCCTATCTACGCCCAAGCTCTGGAGAACTGTATCTACAGGCAGTTGCAGTGTCCATACCAGCACTGGTCATGTACAGTCTTCTCTTTGCAGCAACAATTACAGATATTTGGAGAATATTCACCACAGTTACCAATTCTAAGCCACGGCATTAATCCTTGTCGACAAGTTGCAATATTCAAGCTAGTGAAGTCTCCTCTTAGGAGCTGCATGCTATTCGGCGGCTACCTTAGCTTCACCATTGCTTGCTGTCCTAGGGCTTTGGAGTAGTACTGCAGAACTTCGAATGCTGTTCTGATTCAATTATTATAATTGCTACCTGTATGCGAAGCACTGTGGTGCTGTTTCCTATGCTGGTAGTTGCAGCATCCTTCTTATAAATGCCTATCACTGAGCACTCAAGAGCTATTAACTGTGCTGGTAGTTGCTACGTCCTTATTTTAAATGCCCGAATTTAAAGCACTGCAGTGCCATTTCCTATGCTGGCTATTCGCCGAGTTCGCAAAATAATCTCCGGAGTTTTCGCAGCTATTCCAGGTCGGACATCTAAATAGGTTTGGTGTATGGATAGTCAAAAATGTGGATATGCGGGGGGGGGAGAAGGGGGAGAGATATGTTTGTATCTACATATGTTTATATATATATATATATATATATATATATATATATATATATATATATAGAGAGAGAGAGAGAGAGAGAGAGAGACATTGAAAGAGGGAGGGAGAGTGATGAGAGGGGTACAGCGGACTACAGTTCCCCGCGAATACTATGTATGTGCTAATCCTTGTATAATATGATGCAGAATCGAGTCTATAGTATTATAAATCAGCGTAAAACGGAAATATCATTTTGTGAAAATCGTTTATTTTATTTTATTTTATAAGGGGAAAAAATGTACTTGATCTGAAGTCATTCAACTACAGCCACCTTTTCAGAATATTTAAAAAGTATAATAAGGAAACTGTAAACACCTTCTTGGGGTATAAATTCTGCAGCATATAAAGGGAACAAGTTATGCTAATTTAACTGACGTAGTCCGTTCATAAAGAGAGCGAGATTTATCCCTCAAGTTGAGCCAGTCCCTCGCTAAGATGAAGAGAGACTGCCTGGTGCCTAGAACAGGCTGCCCACGCGATACTACAATCTCTCGGGTTTGCAGGCGTCCCTGAGTGGCGGTCATGAACAGACAGCTTGGTGCCGTGAACAAGCTACCCACGTGTCCAGTCTCTCAGAACGATACTATTCTCCTTCGGGTTTTCAGGCGTCGGTGAGTCGCGGCCATGAACAGAAAGCTTGGTGCCTAGAACAGGCTACTTACGCGTCCAGTCTTTCAGAACGATACTACACTCCTTCGGGTTTGCAGGCGTCCGTGAGTCGCGGCCATGAACAGACAGCTTAGTGCCATGAACAGGCTGCCCAAGCGTCCTGTCTCACAGAATGATACTACACTCCAGAGGATTTGCAGGCGTCCCTGGGTGGCGGTAATGAACAGACAGCTTGGTGCCGTGAACAGGCTGCCCACGCGTCCTGTCTCTCAGAACGATACTACACTCCCTCGGGTTTTCAGGCGTCGGTGAGTCGCGTCCATGAACAGACAGCTTGGTGCCTAGAACAGGCTACTTACGCGTCCAGTCTTTCAGAACGATACTCCACTCCTTCGGGTTTGCACGCGTCCGTGAGTCGCGGCCATGAACAGACAGCTTGGTGCCATGAACAGGCTGCCCACGCGTCCTGTCTCACAGAATGATACTACACTCCAGAGGATTTGCAGGCGTCCCTGGGTGGCGGTAATGAACAGACAGCTTGGTGCCGTGAACAGGCTGCCCACGCGTCCTGTCTCTCAGAACGATACTACACTCCCTCGGGTTTTCAGGCGTCGGTGAGTCGCGGCCATGAACAGACAGCTTGGTGCCTAGAACAGGCTACTTACGCGTCCAGTCTCTCAGAACGATGCAACACTCCTTCGGGTTTGCAGGCGTCCGTGAGTCGCAGCCATGAACAGACAGCTTGGTGCCATGAACAGGCTGCCCACGCGTCCTGTCTCACAGAATGATACTACACTCCAGAGGATTTGCTGGCGTCCCTGGGTGGCGGTGATGAACAGACAGCTCGGTGCCGTGAATACGCTGCCCACGCGTCCCGTCTGTCAGAACGATACTACACTCCCTCGGATTTGCAGGCGTCCCTGAATGGCGGTCATCAACAGACAGCTTGGTGCCGTGAACAAGCTGCCCACGTGTCATGTGTCTCAGAACGATATTGCACTCCCTCGGGTTCGTGCGCCTTGCTCTGAGCGTATAGACGCCGTGTGGTATAAAGCGAGTGTCTACATGCAAAGGACAAGACAGCATTCTCACGCTCAAAATTTACTCAAGCACGGAGGATGAGGATATCCAAGATCCTTTCATAAAATATATACAAAAATGATTTTGCCGCCTTTGGTCGTACAATCATTATTGACACCAAATGATATGCGCCATGGAGTATAATTACATTTACAGTATCTACCATTGAAACTACAAACATTAATAACAGTTTATAAATATACACAAATGTATTGCACACGCTCGTGAGCTCAGGAGTGTTTTATCAAACTCGAGGAGTCCACCACGCATAGAGGATTTCAAAAACTCGTTGACAATTTTTTTTTATATTCTTTTAAACGATATTTAGGTGGTTGGGAAAAGGAGGAAGAGATAATTTGGAGGAGTAAAGGGGAGGGGGGTTGGACTCCTAGGCTAGGCGTAGACGGAGCCACGGGCATATAGGAAATAATTTCGGGGGGGGATTGGGAGGGGGGACTGGGAAAATTTAGGGGGTATGGAATACTAACATTCTTGAACATGGAATTGCATATATACAATGAAAACGCTATATACCCAAAAAAATATTACTTTTTTCGTGAACTATGATCTTATTTAATTTATTTTGAAGGTTTTTATGGCACATTTTTACCGATGAAATTAAACTTTCGGGGAAGGGGGGCTGCAGCCCCCTCATATGTGCCCATATACGGAGCAGAGATGAGATTCTGTCAACCACAGCTTCTAAAGGATAGGCGCATATTGAAATCAGCCCAGGCACTGACTTCCGAGGTTCAACTACCGTAGATGGTAGACCACGGAGGACTAAACCCTCAATCAGGTAAACCCTCACTCGAAATGCGGCGACTTTGTTGTGTACATACATATAAATTTCTATAAGTGCCGAATATAGGAGCAGAATCGTCTCAACCAACCGAATATGGTTCTTAATGTAGTAGCAACTAGTAGAAGGCTACAGTTAGGGAACAATTCTTGCAGATTTTAGGCCCCCCCCTTCAGACAACTCGCTTCTGTGTTCTATCCTTCAGAATAATAGACAAGAGTTCATCTTCTGACAACATGTTTATAACATCAAAACGTATACCTACCATGCCAAATTTTCAAATAAAAACATAGCAAAATATGAGAACAAAATGTACACTCAATTAGATAGTTAGTAGTTAGATTAGTAGGTAAGATGAGCTAACAGATCAATTTACAACGCCCTCTACCAAAATGTCAAATCTTACTGAATAAAATGCATATTGCCTCCGAAGCGTTCCATAAAATCAATTAATAATAACAACAATGATCCTTTGACAAGTATTAGTAGTTGACTTCTTGGTGCCGAGAGTAGCCTTCCCACAGACTCATGGGCGTATCTGGTAAATAATTTCGGGGGGGGGGGCTGAGACCGTTACTGGGTTATAGAATATGAAAAATTTAGAATTTGGAATTGCTTTAGGCGCATAAAGCGCTATTACACCTAAAATAAACTATTTTTTATTAACTAACTAATTTTTACCATGAAATAAAAATTTTGGGGGTGGGGGCTGCGCCCTCCCCAGCCCCCCACCCCTTATATACGGCCATGCATAGACCCAAACCCAGACGTCCTTGCACAACGCCTTCTTTGTTTTCCAAGATACTCAGCAAACTGCTTAGATATGAAACTGATGCACTAGTAAAGCGATCACATTGCACTTGTATTGTTGCCTAGACAGGATTTATCTGACAATACTCCAGGAACTAAGAAAACTCTAGTTTGATTCTTTCTGATCAATTCCTATTTTAGCGCGGTTCCTCCTTCCCTCAATAGGGAGGAAGCCAGCTCATGACGTTGACCTAATGACGCAATCTGGAAATGCCGACTAGACAATTTCACGTTTCAGAAACCATAGATCGCGAAAATAACAAATTCAAATCGGTATATATACACAGGGTGTCTCCAAAATAAACGGCAAAATTTCGGGAATCTATGTAGGATGAAAAAAAAAGTCCTTTGAATTTTTCTCGTTTTTCTTCGTTTCCGAAAAAAAAGCAAAATACTAAAACAAAATCGTGAATAGACATTCATTCATAATGCCTAGGTATATGAGAATCATTAAAAGTTTATGGTTAATCGTGAATAGAAATTCATTCATAATGCCTAGGTATATAAGAATCATTAAAAGTTTATGGTTAATCGTGAATAGAAATTCATTCATAATGCCTAGGTATATAAGAATCATTAAAAGTTTATGGTTAATCGTGAATAGAAATTCATTCATAATGCCTAGGTATATAAGAATCATTAAAAGTTTATAGTTAATCTTCCACCCCTTCTACCACCCACCTCCGCCAAACACAAAACAACAAATCTTCTTGGTCGAAAAAATTAAATGACGTCATGTAAAGCTGCAAGTTAAACATAATTTAACATAGCTACTTTTCTTCGGAGGAAAGTGATAACACAAATAAAAAAACTTTCAATTCTTAATTAAGCCAATGGGCGCCCTGTAGACCAAATCGACAGCTGTCCAGCCCACTACGGGAGGACTGCACGAAATTAGTTAGAGAGTAACCATCCAGGAGCGGGTTTGGTCTAGTCTAGTGGAAGGAGTTCGGTAAACCTCCTTTCCAAATGGCTCAATTTTGCTGATTAACGAACTCGTCCTTTCTTTTGATTGGGAAATTCGGTACACATCAAGTTTGGCGGCAAACGAAAGAAAAACTGAATATATCTTAGTAGCTTTACTAGATACTCTTAGTTTTGGCACCCAACATTTTCGAGAATTTTAACATAGTATCTGAAAAGTCCATAACTGTACAAAAAGATGTAGGTAATACATAGATTTTACCAATTTCCTAAGGAGAGCTATTGAAATTTGTTTCATTGAGGAATTAATGAAAAATTTTATCGATAGTGCAAAAAAAAATAAGAAAAAAATGTATCGCATATAAGAACATAAATTTCCATGTTCGGTTAACGTAGCTAATATAATATGAATATTTAATTTTAATAAGTACAGAATAAAAACGTATACGTATGTAAAACAATAAACACAATTACTTCGGATGCCCGGTGGCCGTGAACACTTAACAATCCGTGCCTAAGGGTCGTGGGTTCGATTCTCACTAGGGGTGGTGGATTTTCTTTAGAAAAAAGAAAAGGCATCAGCTTTATCCTGGCTAGAAAAAGGTGGCAACCTTTTTACCCGTCGTACAATTCATAGTTATAAATAATGTTAGTTATAAAGTTAAAATTTAAATAAATAAACACAATTAAAAACACCTTTTCATTTGATTAAAACTTCCAATAAATCATATATTTTTTTAATTTATTTATTATTTAACTAGACTGCAAATCAAGGCCTGTAATATCATATAAAACAACTCCCTTCTTATATATAGTTTAAAATTAATTAATTAATTAGATATAAGGTATTTTGTAAGATATTAAGAATGACTGAAAGCCTAAACGTCATATGAAATTAGAAAAAAAAAATGATTTGATTGCTGTTCAAATTAAAATGGGTATTATTAAACTTTTTACCTCAGAAGTTTCAGGGTGGAAAATAGTCAATATACAAATATACATAATTAAATGAGTTTGAGTTTATATGTTTGTATACATTTAATAAATAATACATTTATTTAAGATATATATTTTTATGATATGTAATATAATACTTGAAGGATTGAGTTCGATTTGTCTATAGACTGTGAAAAAAAAAAAATCAGTCCCGTAACAGGCCGCGAGGGCCCTGAGGGGCAGATACTACAGAGGTTTCTGATTCATGACCATACGGTACACTAGGGAGATAGTGTGTTCAATACTATGCTCAGGCCGCCTGATTTTCCTCTTGGCTAATTCGACTGATAGAGTCATTAGCACCCAAGGTACCCATTATTAAATTAATTAAAGGCTGGGTCGGCCTAGGGACGGTCAAGGAGGCCGAATTCAACGAATGAACGAAGACACTAGAAGAAAAAATCTTTAGTGTTTGCTCGGGATTTGAACTCAGGCCTCCAGCTTATTAGTCCAGTGCTCTACCACTGAGCTAACCTCGCCCCCCTATAGACTGTGATCCGACCTTTAAAGTTTCGTCCTGGCACCGTCCAGTAGTCTGCTGTCGTACAGTAAGTTGTCATTAGTCAGTTGAGTAGTATTATCGCATATGCGTGTTTCATATTTAATGTGTGTGTGCCTAATTTTGTACTTAAATAAACTTGCCGTTGGCCCAAGCAATGAAATAAATTGTGAGAAATGTATTTTCGTTTGTGTATTTTTCTTCCTTTAGGTGTGTTCGTCTTTCATTCGTCCGCCTAAGGATATGTTGGCTCGACAAATTTTTACAGCGGTTAAAAAAAAAACAAATAAGCAATAAGCGGAAGGAAATTAATTTAATAAGATAGGATAAGAAATCCTGTGTAACAAGTTATTAATTCAAATAATTAAAACTTAAATTAAATTGTATCAATTACTTATTGAAGCATTGTTTGAAATGGAATAATTTGCTTAAAGTTTGTATATGAAGTAATTTTTTATTTCTAAATTTAAAACATTGCAAATATATATTTTTTTTTTTTGACATGTTTCAAAGAAACAGTATCTGTCTAAAAAAAACTTAAGTTTTCGTGTTGTATGTAAATGCAATTTGGCACATTTTGGATGAAATAAAATTACATAGAGTCCATCAGAGTTCGAAATCCTTCGCTTGCTTTGTGTCAATCATTGTGCTCATTTTGTTAATTTTTTTAATTGAAAAATTAGCTAGGATAAAATATACGAGTTGGACAAAAAATATTGGAGCGATGTAACTAATGGTAAAGAAAATCTATTATGTTTTTTTCCGAAATTAATGAACTCCGCATAGGATATTGTGGCGGTATTGAGAGGGAATTGAGGATAGTATTGTGGTGGCCTGCGTTGGAGCAGTTGGATTGAGTCGCCGATGACGAGAAGTGTTGTCAACATGACATTGTTGGAATGGTTTGTGGTAAAGGTTTGGACTGATTGGTGTGATGAGATGACGTTGCTTAGTCGAGTTGATGTTTGATTGTAATGAGAGAGAACGGCAGTATGTAGTATAGGGTTGGACCTTTGCGTTTTGATGCCGGTAACTTTTTTGTAGAGTTGACAAGATAAAGTTTTTGACAGTGAGGTATAAAGGAGTTATTTTGATGGTTTAAGTTCGCCAATATCGTGTTCCCTTTCTTCTCTGCCAGGAATCAGGTAATGGAAGGTTCGCGTAGATAGAGGTTAGGAGTCGCTGCTATCTCTTGGCAAACATTGTGGACCTACTTTCCCTAAAGAAAGGTATATCCAAAGAGATTATGTGCTGATAAGGTCGGGGATCCTGACCGATCTGTTTATCTGGAGTAGATGATAAGAGATAAAGACTTACCTGTTGCTGATACCTCCGCCGCAGCGTGATACAGAAGAAGGAGGAACGAGAGAGAGATCCGTACTACCATCTCTCCTGAACAGGACTGAGGACTCCCACAGAGTCTATCCCCTCTTCTACCTCCCATTGAGACCATCCTCTGAATGGAGGAATCATAGATCGTCTAGAAGCCGTCTCTCCGCTACGCCGTCTCACCGCTGCGCCGTCTCACCGCTACGCCGTCTCACCGCTACGCTCTGACCTCTCCCGCGCTCTCTCTCTCCTCCCTCATTCAGCCTTTCACTCTCCCTACCCTCACTTCCTCTCAGCATTTCGAACCTTATTCAGGCATTAGTTCTTCCCGTTCATCGATTTGGCTGAGGTTCCAAGGGCTTTACTGGAGGTTCAGAGAGTACACTCCGACCTTGTTAAAGCTTGTAAGAAGTATGGAAGACGTCTCGAGTCTTTCATAACCTAGCACCTTGCACCTGGCAATACAAGTTCAGTTCCAATCTCAAGGCAGAGACACATTTTGGCCTCAAGGTTCGAACTGAACGGGTCCAGCAACACACGATAAGTTAATAAAATTCAAGGTATGGATTGCACAGTACAGTTAGAGTAGACCCACTGTATGCGATGCAAATCCTCTTGTCCACACACATCAGGCCTGGCCTGTACAGTCCCGGCCTCATTGACCTATAAAGTTAATCTATTGGTTTTACCATTCTACTTCGATGGACTGTACAGTTCAACTCTGGTCTCAAGCAATGGGCACCCTAAGAATCAGAGAAAACCAGACAGACTTTTCTGAGGGTTCAGACGTCTTTCAAAAAGTAAATGCCCAATTCTTGGTGAGAATATCAATTTAGCAGCTCCCGAAAGAATGTAGATATTCAGATGAATAGTTTGGTGTTTTGCAATAAACGGGTGACTCGATTATTAATTCTTAGAGCTAACTAAAGGAATTTAGCTATTGAGGTAGCATTCATAAAATCATTTTCAAAAAATTACATTAAACCAGAGATGAGTAAAAAGTAATTAGATTAACAATTACCAATTACAATTACGCCTGTAATTTATAGAGCTATTACGCACTACTGGTCACCTGTGACTTTCTATAGTTTAAATAGGCACTTACGCATGTGGTTATAATCGAATTCTACTGCGACAGATTATTTTAGCAATCATTTACTCAATACATATTATGTAATCAGTTGCAATGTAATTAATTACAAAATAATCAGTTTAATTTGTAATCTACTATATATTTGTCAAATACCACTCACTCACTCATTTATCAACGCCCAGCCCAAACCGCTCGACAGAAAATTTTGAAATTTTGCATGGACACTCCCTATATAACGTAGGATTTTTTGATATTCGTATTTTTAAGTATTTTTAGGGGGGTTTAAAGTTTGAGTTGGTTAGAGAAGGCAAGCCTAGGAAGCCTGCGTTGCTAGGACGATAAAGAACAGCTGTTTGGCCAACTCTCATCTACCCTCTCCAATGCGCGCCTCTTAAGGATCTTAAGTCTGCCTTTCTGGAGGATGTTGATAAAATGATAAGAAGTTCAATCAAGGAAATTCTATCACTGCCAACTGATTGTCCCGTCGAAATGCTCTATGCTCCCCGAAATAAAAGAGGGTTAGGCCAAATAAGAGCAAAGTGGGAAGCATTTCTCCAGCATGCCAACATAGCCCATAAGTTACTTGAGAACAACAACGAAATTATCTTAAGGGCTCGAAAACTCGAAGCAGAGATCAGGGAATGTGGTGAAAAGCTAGGCGTCGATGATCTCAGGAATGTTAGGAATACGAGACGCACCCTGAGAGAAAAGAGTTTCGACAAGTGGGCTTCACTTCCTTCAAAAGGGAAAGGCGTAATCCTCTTCTCGCAGTTCAAAAAAGGAAACTCCTGGATGTTCTCCAAATCAGGATTTTCAAGTAGTGAGTGGTCCACGGATATTAAACTAAATTGCAATTCGATCCCCGTACGAACTCTTCCTGGTAGGAGCTCAGGATTCCGTTGCAGAGCCTGCAACGAGCCTGAAACCCTTCCGCACATCCTGGGTGCCTGCCGGAAGACTGAGTTGATGAGGATAAACAGGCACCATAAAATTCGTACCATTATAGCCGAAGTGTTTAGATCAAAAGAGGGGTTAGAAGTGTTCGAAGAAGTACACTGTGTCGCCGATCATGGATCTAATCGAAGGGCCGACATAGTCATAATTAACCAGAAAACATCTTCAGGCACTATACTAGACCCGACAATTCGGTTCGAATTAGACGAGGACCAGCCTCAAGCAGTCGATATGGAGAAGAAGAACATCTATGAAGATTGCATCCCATATTTTCAAGAAAAATATAAGGTTAACAAGTGGCAGGTGATAGGTCTTATGTTTGGAGCTCGCGGCACCATCACGGAATTTATCCAACGATTTGCCACAAAATTCCAAATCAAGCAAGAGGCCCTATTGCGAATCAGCAGAACTGTCCTGAAGGACTCAATTCAGATCGTGAATTATCACCTTTACAGCTGAGAAGAAGGACGTTAAAAACAGAAAATGATTTTTAAATGTAGTTAAAATAAACAGACTACTGAGGCGGTAACGACTAAGGCATGATTCCTTCCTCAACCAATAATAAAGATAATCAAGAATTAATAATAATAAATAAAAAATTATTATTATTATTTTAAATCATTGCCTATTATTGCTTTTAGGAGAATGCTGTAGCCCAATGAGAATGGTCTCTCTCTCTATATTATCTACCTCATAGTTTTATTTCTAATTGAGGTTAATTTCAACTATGATGGCAGACCTTGAATTATTAGAAATTAACTGTCCCTCATAGAGTTTTAATTGCGTTTCTTTTCTGCCTGTCGCCGTCAGATAGGCTTGCCATATTTTTGGAGAGTTAAACCGAGACACATTAATATGGGATGGGCATACCAGGGGGGGGGGAATAAAAACAGTACAAATTATAAGCAAAATGGTGAGTTTAAAGCTTAGCAAGTAACGGGAAGGGGGGGATGCTGAACTGTTAGTCTACCCAAACCTTAAAAATAAGAACGGAACTTTTTTTGCTACTTGATTTTCTTAAAACAATCTCTCAGCCAAATAGTAGTGTCTGGCAGCTGGCAGCGCTGTGCAGGTAGTTCCAGCGTTTTACAGTTACATTACTTCTCATTTCTTTGACACTGTGAGCAGTAGTAAAAATGTTAATTGTAGAAAAGTAACCGATTTAAAAAAGATTCTTATAAACATGAATTCATTACTTTTTACATCTTACAGCCTTTTCCGGTACATTGATAAAACTGGGCGGGACACCGAAACAATTGCAAAATACCGGGACAGTCCCGGTCAAACCGTGATGTATGGCATATCCTTAGGTTTGCCAGGCGAGGTAATAATATCCGGAACCCTTGCACAGCCTCCTCGCCTATAACCTTGGTAACACTCGTAAATATATTGGGTGTTACCATATGACTTCTTGGAAACATAAACTTTTAAATTTTAACGCCCATTGAATAAAATATAGTATGACGGGAACCGTTCTGTAATAAACTGCACAGAATTTTACAGTAACGTAATTTTAATGAAACATTATTTAACGCAATAAAATAACTACTTATCTGCCGTGACGAAGCACGGGTATTCATCTAGTTAAATTATATTTCTTCTAGATACTCTCTGATATAGGGCAATAATATATATCGTTTAGCAGAAGATGGCATAAGGAAGGATATAAAAGGTGGTATTAGGAAGGATATAAAAGGTGGTATTAGGAAGGATATAAAAGGTGGTATTAGGAAGGATATAAAAGATGGTATTAGGAAGGATATAAAAGGTTGTATTAGGAAGGATATAAAAGGTGGCATTAGGAAGGATATAAAAGGTGGTATTAGGAAGGATATAAAAGGTGGTATTAGGAAGGATATAAAAGGTGGTATTAGGAAGGATATAAAAGGTGGAATTAGGAAGGATATAAAAGGTGGTATTAGGAAGGATATAAAAGGTGGTATTAGGAAGGATATAAAAGGTGGAATTAGGAAGGATATAAAAGGTGGTATTAGGAAGGATATAAAAGGTGGTATTAGGAAGGATATAGATGGTGGTATTAAGAAGGATATTGAAGGTGGTATTAGGAAGGATATAGAAGGTGGTATTAGGAAGGATATTGAAGGTGGTATTAGGAAGGATATTGAAGGTGGTATTAGGAAGGATATAGAAGGTGGTATTAGGAAGGATATAAAAGGTGGTATTAGGAAGGATATAGAAGGTGGTATTAGGAAGGATATAAAAGGTGGAATTAGGAAGGATATAAAAGGTGGTATTAGGAAGGATATAGAAGGTGGTATTAAGAAGGATATAAAAGGTGGAATTAGGAAGGATATAAAAGGTGGTATTAGGAAGGATATAAAAGGTGGTATTAGGAAGGATATAAAAGGTGGTATTAGGAAGGATATTGAAGGTGGTATTAGGAAGGATATTGAAGGTGGTATTAGGAAGGATATGGAAGGTGGTATTAAGAAGGAAATTGAAGGTGGTATGAGGAAGGATATAAAAGGTGGAATTAGGAAGGATATTGAAGGTGGTATTAGGAAGGATATTGAAGGTGGTATTAGGAAGGATATTGAAGGTGGTATTAGGAAGGATATTGAAGGTGGTATTAGGAAGGATATTGAAGGTGGTGTAACCATAGTTATTATTATTAGTAGTTGTAGAATGTTTTGTAGTTGTATGTCTTTGTATGTAGAATGCTTTGTAGTGTGTAAATATTTAGTGACAGGAATAGATAGTGGACTGCCCTGCTATCTATGGGATATAGGAACTAGCTGCCCAGGCCTAGGAGGAGAGGGGGTCCTAGACAATAGTAGGGCAGTGTCATCTGGACCAGATAAGCAAGCGGATCTCGTAACCTGTGGACTGGGCGAAGAAGAGATGCAGATGCCGAAGACCCTTGGTAAGTCTCTGCTACCACTTGCCAAATCTTATTAGGCCTGGGCACAGTTCTAGTTTTTGAAAGGGCTATTAAAAATTAAGGGGTATTAATATTAACTAATAAATATAAGTTAACTAATAAATATAAGTTTCATCATGCTAAACCTAATTTCATTTAGCCTTTCCTTCTTTTTTTTTATTACTTTATTTATTTTTCCTGCTCCTGGTTTTCTACATGTTACAGTGGTATTAGGAAGGATATAGAAGGTGGTATTAAGAAGGATATTGAAGGTGGTATTAGGAAGGATATAGAAGGCGGTATTAGGAAGGATATTGAAGGTGGTATTAGGAAGGATATAGAAGGTGGTATTAGGAAGGATATTGAAGGTGGTATTAAGAAGGAAATTGACGGTGGTATTAGGAAGGATATAAAAGGTGGAATTAGGAAGGATATTGCAGGTGGTATTAGGAAGTATATAGAAGGTGGTATTAGGAAGAACATTGAAGGTGGTATTAGGAAGGATATTGAAGATTGTAATAGGAAGGATATAGAAGGTGATATAAGGAAGGATTTAGAGGGTGGTATTAGAAAGGATATAGAAGGTGGTACAAGAAAGGGTAGGGAAGTGATACAATTTCAATCGGAGAAATAAATGCTTATAACTTTGAAGTTGTTAGTTTCGTTCTGTTGAACGGGGTTTTAATAAGGTAGGAAAATGATAAACACATTGGTAATAGTGTTTTCCTAGGGCAAAAATTGAGAAGGTTGCGGAGTCGTTCACGAAAGATCAAAACCTACCAATAACTGCTTCTACTCCTTTTCTAATGACACTAGGGATATGAACTCAACTAAGATGACGCAGTTCCTGCAAGTGGGACTTTTTTATTTTAGTTAATTAGAGCGGAAATTACAGAATAATCCCAGAATCTAAGGAATTGCATATAACAGGTATGTAATTAATTTCTCGAAGTCCCTTTCGCCCCTCCTCCTTTCTTCCTCAAAAGAAAAAAATTAAACCAGATTTCTCACATATTTGATTTATTCCTAGAATACAGAGAAGACAGCGCTGACAATATAATATTATAAATTTAGCATAATCATGATTTTTATTTAAGTTTAGAACATTCCAAAGGAATGCAGCTAATGAGGCTGCACTTCCTTCAATATTTCTCCATCGTACCAAGAAGGACCCTTCTTAAAATTCGTACGTATTATAACATATAACCACCAACAGAAAACGAGTAACAAATCATTAAACTTTGAAAACATTCCGTCAACAGGAAAGTCCTACTTATTGGAGAAGCTTGATTTAGAAACTGATATTACTTTGATTGAATATTTTGTAAATCATCCTGAAGAAACGCATGATTATTGAAGCCAAAATGTTCAGAAAACTGGCTGTGGCCAAATCTAAGAGGAAATTACTCACTTTTCTCCTCCTTGAGCTCCACTTATTCCAGAATGGTTCTCATTTACTTATTGTGTTTTACTAAAAGGATAATTTTAAATATAGAGTATAAATGCAACGACGAAATAAAAACTGAGGCCAAGAGACACACACACAAAAAAAAGAAAGTACAATGGAACGAAAGGGCCACTTTCGAATTTTCCCCGAATGAAATCGTAATATCTAAAATTACCAAGTTTCCGGGTGAAAAACAATACTTGTATCATAAAACTAACCGATTGGCTGAAAAATAAAAAAGTCCGACTCGCAGGAACTGCAGCATCTTAGCGCGGTTCCGTTCATGTCCCTAGTGCCATTTGATAAGCTTAGAAAAGAAATAAACTTTTTTTTTTTTATATATCTCGTGAAAATTGTCAAAATCCTCTCGAACATCTCGAATAAAAGTGATATTAAGGCGTCAGGGACACCGACAGTAGCTAACTTTTAGACAGAAGCGGAAATTACAGAATCTGGCTCTCATTCTAAAGCAAAGCTCTATAAATCAATACTAAATATGCCTAATAACGCCTTTCTAGAGGATACAGAAGTATAGGCGTATATGAGGGGGGGCTGAGGGGGCTGCAGCCCCTCCCGAAATTTTGAATTGATGATAAAAACTTCTCGTAAAACCCTTAAAAATAAATTAAATAAGATCACTTAGTTCATAAAACATATTTTATTTTACGTGTAATAGCGTTTTAGTTGCCTAAAACTATTCCAAGCTCTAAATATTTAGTATTCCATACCCTGGAAATGGTCTCAGCCCCCCCCGAAATTGTTTTTATATACGCCCATGTACTGAAGGATGAAGAAGAAGTACACAAGATTGAGTAGAATACCCTGCCTAATATAGCCTATATAGAATAATATGCCGAATAAAACCTATCTAGTAAATACACAAGGACAAATAAAAGTCTTGACGAATAACAAGTCAAGAAAAAAAACTTTATTTAACAAAATAAAACAAAGTTTAGTTGCCCAACTACAATAGAATAATATACCTAATTAAGTCTATGGAGTAGACACAAATGGACCAAAAACAAGTCTTGTGGAATATTGTTTTTTTTTTCTAATTAAATACTTTTTATCAATATTTAGTATATAACCTCTGTTGAAAACTATTGATTGGTAATTGATGAATCGGTTTACAACTAAGTAGTCTTTATGAATATTTAGTATATAACCTTATGTTTGGATCTGAGTTTTTGGGGTGCTCTCCGCCTAGGCTTTGTATTTGTGTCGGCAGATACCTGGGGTATATTTACAGCTCTTGAGGATTAACTCTTAGCAGGTAAATTTCCTGCGGACCTTCTCCTTCTACGGGCATTGAACCGCCATATTCGTTCATAGTATCTAACCGTTGTAAAGTTTATTTTTTGGATTTAGGACTTAATATACATATGTAGACTAAATCATAGCAAGAAGTAATCCTCCGTCGTCGGTTCTTAACTATGTAGACTCGCTAATGTTATCCATTCTTAGATACATCGTATTTAAAATCCACAGCAAAAACACGACATTTCATCAGAATCAGGAAAACATTTCATCAGGAAAAAAGCCGTTCGTGGTGGTAGAAAATCTTAAAAGTATTTCGCTCAGAAATCTCCAAAATATTGTCACTAACTTTACGTATCCTGTTTTATAGCCAAATAGATTTATATTCTATAATCAATAAGAAAAACCTACTAAGAATGAAAAACTATGGGTAACAGATGAAAATAGGGAATACCAAGAATAATTCTAAAGAACGAAATCAACACCAGTACTGTAATCTAGATATTCATACGGCATCTTCGAATTCTAACAAACAAAATATTGATTTTAATTATACGTATCCTGTTTTGACATAGCCTAATCAAAAATTGTTTCAGAATCTTTTTTGTAGAACATTTAGTAAGCTTTCGCGTGTCTTAGACAAGTCAGTGAAAAATAAAATCATGTCCGTTTACGTTAGAGCTAAAAGACACCATGTGGAGGACATGGTTTTGTTTGACTATGATCAATACTTACAATTACCTATCAATGCTAATAATAATTTGAAAAATGGTAATTTATCTGTTTCTATAAGTAACGAAAAAAAAAATTATATTACATAGTTCACAGTTATAAGGATTTATTGTAAGGAAAATTGGCTCTCCTGAACATTTACAAATATGTGACTTGTGTTCTTTATTATATATATGTTGTTGTTATATATATATATATATATATATATATATATATATATATATATATATACAAAATTTGAATCACCGTTATTTTCGTGGTTTGTTCTGAAAAGTGAAATTGTTTAGTCGGCACGTCCGCGCTAAAGCACTGTGGCCGTTATCGTGTTAACAGACTCAACTTATATATATATATATATATATATATATATATATATATATATATACATATAATATTAAACTAGATTATTTTCTGTACCAATAAGGAAGATCGATAAAGATTTGAGGGAATTTTTCAAAAATACCTTCAAGAATGCAACCACAATAGCTGCATTCCTTCGAAAGGTGTTAAAAGACATCAACCCTATCCCAGCTATAAAAGGGTAAATACTGTAAATAACCCTTTCCTAAAAATCTGTCTTATTTACAAATGGAGGTTACAATTTAAATAAATTATTTTGCTAACACAAGAATGCGAAATTAGGGTAATCTTCGATAAACTGCTCACTTTTTCCTTCCCCCACTTCATCATAGTGAAGTTGAAACGGGAAGCATGTTTGAAACGGGAAGCATCTCTATCTACAACTGCTCCGTGTGGCATGCGGTTTTCCATGCGACCACCCGGAGGGTGGTAACCCTCCGTTTACCAATATTCCTAACCGTCTTCGAGATATTAGGGAATGTCGGCGCTAATGGCCAAGAATTATGTCGATGCGCCGTAAAAAAAAAAAAAAAAAAAAAAAAAAAAAAAAAAAAAAAAAAAAAAAATTAGGGAATGTATACGAAGTTCCCAAAACATTTCATGTCTGTTAATAAAATATTTTATTCTAATCCTTCCTTAGCTCCAAAAATTTTAACATATTAGTGTTGATGAAATTCAAACATGCAGAAAATGTTTCAACTGAATCCCATAATTTTAAGTATCAAAATCAAAGACAAAAAGAACAGTTCGAATAAGCGAAATCAATTACTTTAAAGTTTTAAGCACTTATTTCTCCGATTGACATCGCTTAATCAAAACTTTCATTAGAACCATTTTTGTAGAGCATTTAGTAAGCTTTCTAATGGTAATCTTTTGTTTACCATGATTCTCAAACTTTTTCGAGATATTAAGGAAAGTATACAAAGTTACCAAAACTTTTTTATGTCTGTTAATAAAATATTTTATTCTAACCCTTCCTTAACTCCAAACGCAACCAAAATTTCAACATATTAGTTTTAATGAAAGTAGAACATGCAGTAAATGTTTCAACTGAATCCCATGATTCTAAGTACCCAAACCAAAAACGGCATTCAAAAATTATTTTTTCAGTTTTCTCGAAAACGGTTAAAACTATCGCCTTGAAAATGGTTCCATTCGTTTTCCTAGCCCAAGAAGCCTATAAAAAGTCCGTCACGCAGGAGCTGCATAACTAAGCACTTTCCTCAGAATTTGGGTAGTGTAGACTGCTTTCCAGAACAATTTGCTTAAAATATCCTACATAAATAAAATAAAAACGTGAATAGTTCTCATTTTGTAATGAGTAACTGATCAATTATTAATTTGCATCCAGAGTTATGTTTACACATGGTACCTACTACACTACGTAATAAATACAAAAATCCTCATATTATCGTATTTTGATCTAACGCAGGAACAGGATACAGTCACTCTAGTGGTAGAAAGCGCTCCTTGCGGCGGCTTTGTGAACCTACGTCTGCCGGCTTTTCTATTCAAATATATTACAAATTAAACCCCCGCTTTCCGATTGACCGATTCAGCTCATTTTTACAACACTTCTTTCTCATGAGTTACCCACGACGTATACAGCGTTTCGTTACAATACAGCAGAAATTACGACCGGTATGAGTATATTAGGAATTTGGGTCCGGAGTAAACCCCCCCCCCTTCTAATGAACCGATTTAGTTTCTTTTTACAACACATATTTACCTGTAGATTACCACTACGAATACCGAGTTTCGTCGAAATATACCAAAAATCACGGCTGGTAGTGGCGAATTGGTATTGTGGGTCCGGAGTAAACCCCCGCTCCTAATGAACCGATTTCGTTTATTTTTACAACACATATTTACCTGTGGATTAGCACTACGAATACCGAGTTTCGTCGAAATATACCAAAAATCACGGCTGGTAGTGGCGAATTGGTATTGTGGGTCCGGAGTAAACCCCCCCTCCTAATGAACCGATTTCGTTTATTTTTACAACACATATGTACCTGTGGATTAGCACTACGAATACCGAGTTTCGTCGAAATATACCAAAAATCACGGCTGGTAGTGGCGAATTGGTATTCCGGAGTGATGGGGTGGATGGGTCCGGAGTAAACCTCCCCTTCTAATGAACCGATTTAGTTCATTTTTATATCTCACTTTTCTCTCTATATTAACACTACGAATACCAAGTTTCGTTGAAATATAACAAATATTACGGCTGACATAGTCAAATAAGTGTTTTGGGTTCGGGGTAAACCCCCCCTTCCGGTGGACCGACTTTGGTGGTTAACGAACTCGTTCAATCGTTTGCTAATTGAATGCTATATACCAAGTTTCGTGACGAAAAAACAAAAACTCTGGCCGCTATCGTGTTAACAGACACATATATATATATATATATATATATATATATATATATATATATATATATATAGATATATATAAATTTTAACGGGGGTCATTTTCGGTGTCTACTAAGTAGGATCGATAAAGATTTGAAGAAATTTTTCAAAAAATCCGTCATGAGTCCAACCTCAATAGCTACTTTCCTTCTGAGGAAAGTGCTAAAAGAGTACTTACAAGCTTATGAACTCAAAAACGTAAGCGTTACGATTTTTTTTGCGCGAATTTCGCCCCAAACGCCATCTTCCAGTGGGCGGACTTTGCTGGTTAACGACCTTGACCTTTCAAATTGGACGACAGATTTTTGTACCAAATTTCATCAAAATCGGACCATCAGGGAAGCCAGAAATGAGCGAACAGACAAATATATATATATATATATATATATATATATATATATATATACATATATATACACATATATATATATAAATTTGAACCACCGTTATTTTCGGTCTCTAGGGGTTCTGAAACGCGAAATTTTCTTGTCGGCACTTCCGGATTGTTTCATTGTATCAACCTTATAAGCGGGGTTCCTCCCTATGGGGGAGGGAGGAACCGCGCTAAACACTATTTTTGCGAACTTTTGCCCAGAATAAAATTGTTTGCACTCATGGGACTTCCCCCTGTTTCTTTATAATGGTGTCCCTAAAGTTATTGCAAATTTTCACCTGGGAATTTATGCAATGGTACTCCCTATATTTTCGGCTTAATTGACCTTGCTAATGTTTCTCGTTTCCTTATTTTGTTTTACTAGATTACTCATTTTACTTTTTTTATTTTATTATTTTTTTGTTTTGTGCATTGATTGCTGAAATCATTATCAGTTTACTGTTAAATGCAAATTAAAACAAAACAACGAATTGAAAAGAGAGGTAAATAAAGACAAATAAAAACGTTCAAAAGAAGAAACCGAAAGCAATCCAGAAAATACTCTCACAGCATCAACAAATTCCGTTCGGAAACTCCTAACTTGACCTTTTAAATTAGGCAAAGTATTTTTGTACAAAATTTCATCAAAATCGGATTTTAGAGCATGTGAGGGAGCGAACAGACAAATATATGTATATATATACATATGTACCCCGGAAGTAAAGGACACTATGTTTTAATGCAGATTTTTCGACCCATATAATGGTACAGGACACTATAACCTGCTCCTATAAATAACTTAGACAAGTCAGTGAAAAATAAAATCATGTCCGTTTACGTTAGAGCTAAAAGACACCATGTGGAGGACATGGTTTTGTTTGACTATGATCAATACTTACAATTACCTATCAATGCTAATAATAATTTGAAAAATGGTAATTTATCTGTTTCTATAAGTAACGAAAAAAAAAATTATATTACATAGTTCACAGTTATAAGGATTTATTGTAAGGAAAATTGGCTCTCCTGAACATTTACAAATATGTGACTTGTGTTCTTTATTATATATATGTTGTTGTTATATATATATATATATATATATATATATATATATATATATATATATACAAAATTTGAATCACCGTTATTTTCGTGGTTTGTTCTGAAAAGTGAAATTGTTTAGTCGGCACGTCCGCGCTAAAGCACTGTGGCCGTTATCGTGTTAACAGACTCAACTTATATATATATATATATATATATATATATATATATATATATATATATATATATATACATATAATATTAAACTAGATTATTTTCTGTACCAATAAGGAAGATCGATAAAGATTTGAGGGAATTTTTCAAAAATACCTTCAAGAATGCAACCACAATAGCTGCATTCCTTCGAAAGGTGTTAAAAGACATCAACCCTATCCCAGCTATAAAAGGGTAAATACTGTAAATAACCCTTTCCTAAAAATCTGTCTTATTTACAAATGGAGGTTACAATTTAAATAAATTATTTTGCTAACACAAGAATGCGAAATTAGGGTAATCTTCGATAAACTGCTCACTTTTTCCTTCCCCCACTTCATCATAGTGAAGTTGAAACGGGAAGCATGTTTGAAACGGGAAGCATCTCTATCTACAACTGCTCCGTGTGGCATGCGGTTTTCCATGCGACCACCCGGACGACAGCTGCATGCATCTTCTTGCATGAAAGATTGTACCTTTTAAACAAGACTTAATTACAGAAACTCGCATGACGAAACTACTCAGGAAAGAATTAAACTAGGCTAAAGCAACACTTGACGTGCTTACCTCACTTAACTCATTCTGGATCTCTTTAAAGCGAAAGTCATACACATAAACTAGTTCGCGATATTTTATAGTGAACCAAATATCTCAAAACACTTATGTCAATAAGTACAGAATTAAACTAGGCTAAAGCAACACTTGACGTGCTTACCTCACTTAACTCATTTTGGATCTCTTTAAACCGAAAGTCATTCACATAAACTAGTTTGCGATATTTTATAGTGAACCAAATATCTCAAAACACTTATGTCAATAAGTACAGAATTAACCTAGTCAATTATTTTATTTTAAACACCTCTACTTGTTTCTCGCCATTCACGAGCCTAACAGTTCATATCATTAAAAATTCCGTCACGCATGAGCTCCATAACTAAGCACTTTCCTCAGAATTTGGGGGGGGGGAGCCTTCATTCATAATAATTTGCTAAAAATAACCTATATAAATAAAATAAAAACATGAATAAATCTGCTCTTATACATTTGTAGAGTTTTGTCTATGCTTGTTACTAAACTACCTAATAAATACATGAAAACTTTATATTTTCGCCTGAGTCAGCATCCCTAGCGGATGACGTGAGAAGTAATATCGAGACAGAGGCACTCCTAGCGGCAGGTTCTGCCATTTTACGTTCCACTGGAAAGTTCTATTCTAACATAGTACAAAGTAAACCCCTCTTCCGATAGACCGATTTATTTTAATATTACAACAGTTCTCTCTAATTTTATAACCAAGACGTATACCGAATGTCGTTGCAATACAACAGAAATTACGACCGGTATAAGCAAAGTAGTCATTCTAATGTGCGGATGTAGTTGATTTTTACAGCGTATTAGCGCGGTTCCTCCCTCCCTCCATTGAGAGGAACCCCGCTTATAAGGTTGACCTCATTACGCAATCCAGAAGTGCCGACTAGAACATTTTCTTGAACCCTTAGAGACCGAAAATGATGATGGTTTAAATTTGTATATACACATATATATATAATATATATGTGTATATATATAATTTATATATATATATATATATATATATATATATATATACTATATAATGTATTTGTCTGTTCGCGCTCTAGCTCAGTGGGGTCCGATTTTGATGAAATTTGCCACATAATTTTTTTTGGCAAATTTGAAAGGTCAAGTTCGTTAACCAGCAGAATCCGTCCACCGGGACATGGTTTTTGGAGCGAAATCCGCGAGAAAAAAAATCGTTACTCTTACATCATATGCTTGTAATTACTCGTTTTTGGCTTAAGAAAACATTACTCGTCTTAGGCTTCTTGGCCTAAGAAAACAAATGAAACCATTTTTAAGGCGATAGCTTCTATCGGTTTCGATAAAAATTGAAAAATAGTTGTTGAATCAAGTTTTTGTGGTTTGGGTTCATATATTCATATAAACAAAGATATTTAAATTTTGGTTACGTTTGGAGTTAAGGAAGGGTTAGAATAATATATTTTATTAAGAGACATGAAAAATGTTGGGAACTCCGTATATTTTCCTTAATATCTCGAAAACAGTTTGGAATCTTGGTAAGCGGAAGGTTACCATTCGAAAGCTCATGGGCGTATATAAGGGGGGGCTGAGGGGGCTGCAGCCCCCCCCCCTCGAAATTTTGATTTCATCGGTAAACATTTCATAAAACCCTTAAAAATAAATTAAATAAGATCATTTAGTTCATAAAACATATTCTATTTTGGGTGTAATAGCGTTTAAGTTGGCTAAAAGTCTTCCAAGATCTAAATTGTTAGTATTCCATACACCGGAAATGGTCTCAGCCCCCCCCCTGAAATATTTTTTTTTTTTTGAACATTTTCTTAGGGGGTAGGAAAAAAAACGAAGTGACAAGGAACAAATCTGTAGTGTAATTCAAGTGGAGGATCTGATATCCTTGCCGCACTTACTAATACTAGTCACTTGTTACTTGTCATAAAGTGACATGACAAGCTCTAATTATAGCTAGTTTAAACTAGGCATAAGAAAAATAACGTCAGATACTGCCCGAAGTAGAACTGTTCAACAAACTCCATAAAAGTTTCTTCTTCAAAATAGGCGTGTCTCGCATTATCACTACAGCCGATTGACAAATCATGAATGAAATCCGTATTATCAGCTGAATGGAAACACTTCCCGCCTAATCATAACTCAGTACAGCCTCTTGTATTTAATTATCCACGAAATAAAATTTAATGTTTCCTGTATCCCGCGACGCTTCCAGGAGGATAACCCGGATCTTGGGGTTATCGCCAAATAATGAGTGTTGGAACAATGAGTGGGCCGTTAATTTCAACCCGTTCAACGTTTCATTTTCAATGCATTCCTTTCTACCGTGTTTTCTACATATCGGAAGGAGAGAACGCATATGATGTCGACCATATAAGACAATCCGGAAATAACGACGGTAAATAACAAGTTTCATGGTCCGAAGGTCACGAAAATAATGGATATGTATATAGTATGCATGTATGTATGTATATATACGAAACATGTCTTTTTGGGCGATATTCGTAGCGCTTACGTTTTTGCGTTACTCGTTTTATTTGTAATTAGTGGAGGCCCTATGTTCTTGAGTGCTAAAGCGAGAGCACACCATGGCCTAAGGTTCGATTCGCACTAGGGGATGGTGAGTTTTCTCTCTCGAAAAAAAAACAAAAGGCATCAGCCCAATCCTGGCTAGGAAAGGTTGGTAGCCTATAGATAACCCGTCCTTAAATTCTTTGTATATAATTAATTGACGTTAATATTCAAATAAATAAATTTCTAATTGGACGGGGGGATTCTAATAAAGCCATTTTCAAGACCGGGTGTTGAATGAATGTAAGTATGTCTATCATACCAAAAGAAAGCTATTCTAAATTTCCTGACATTTTCTTGATATTTCTTACCAGTGTTACTCCTCAATGGGCAGGATCTGAGATTTCCGGGTTTCAGAAAAACTTCCTCATTTAACCAGCTTTCCATTCATGTATGACAACCCTGTGTTATTGAAGTATGTAAACGATTTAGGAACAAAAGATTAAAAAAAAAAAAAAAACATGGATCTGTGAAAAGAAAATTATATTTTTTTCTTCAGTTTATTCAAAAAGCTTAAAAGAAATATTTGTTGTTTTTTTTTTATATTTACTTAAATATTAAGTAAATATTTACATCTACTATATATTTGTCAAATACCACTCTCTCACTCACTGACTCACTCACTGACCTATCATCGCCCAGCCCAAGCCGCTCGACAGAAAATTTTGAAATTTTTCATGGACACTCCCTATATAACGTAGGCACTCACTAAGAAAGGATTTTTTGATATTCGAATTTTTAAGTATTTTTAGAGGGGTTTAAAGTTTGAGTTGGTTAGAGCATGCAAGCCTAGGCTAGGACGATAACAGAACAGCTGTTACCGTACATTATCTATTTCATAGTATTATTTTTAATTGAGGTTAATTTCCATTATGATGGCAGTCCTTGAACTACTAGAAATAAACTGTCACTCATAGAGTTTTAATTGCGTTTCTTGTCTCCCTGTTCCCGTCAGATAGTCTTGCCATATTTTTGGAGAGTTAAACCGAGACACATTAATATGGGATGGGCATATCAGTGGTGGTTGGGAATAAAAACAGTACAAATTATATTGCAAAATGGTGAGTTTAAAGCTTAGCAAGTAACGGGAAGGGGGGATGCTGAACTGTTAGTCTACCCAATCCTTAAAAATAAGAACGGAACTTTTTTTCTTAAAAAAATCTCTCAGCCAAATAGTAGTGTCTGGCAGCTGGCAGCGCTGTGCAGGTAGTTCCAGCGTTTTACAGTTAGATTACTTCTCATATCTTTGAAACTGTGAGCAGTAGTAAAAATGTTGATTGTAGAAAAGTAACATTTTTTACATCTTACAGCCTTTTTCGGGACATCGATAAAACCGGGCGGGACACCGAAACAATTGCAAAATACCGGGGCAGTCCCGGTCAAACCGTGATGTATGGTAAGCCTATCCTTAGAGTTTTCTAGGTGAGGCAATAATATCCGGAACCCTTGCACAGCCTCCTCGCCTATAACCTTGGTAATGCTCGCAAATATAACGGGTGTTTCCAAATAACTTTTTGGAAACATAAACTTTTAAATTTTAACGCCCATTGAATAACATATAGTATGACGGGAACCGTGCTATAATAAACTGCACAAAATTGTATAGTAACGTAATTTTAATGAAACATTATTTAACGCAATAAAATAACTACTTATCTGCCGTGACGAAGCACGGGTATTCAGCTAGTAAAACAATAAAAAATAAGTATCTAAATAAGTAATCTTTCGTGAAAGTAAAAAATTACTTCCACGAAAATAAAAATAAAAAAATCCCACTATTACTGTAACGAATACAGGGTCCAGGAGGTGGCCATTAATGAACCCCAACCACACATTAACCTCAAAAATTATTATTTTTACCTAGATCACGCATTTGAACACATTTTTACAGGACTATCTACATCTTATTTATTAGGGGTTGGGTATTTAATTACCACAACAAACACACTTGGGCTCACGAGAATCCATAGGCGGCTCACAAGCGTAACCATCAGTATCAATTGAAGGTAAAGCATTTGTTTTCTAACTATAAATACCTGTAAAAATGTGTTCAAATGCGTGATCTAGGCAAAAATAATAATTTTTGAGGTTAATGTGTGGTTGAGGTTCCTTAATGGCCACCTCCTAGAGCCAGTATTAGTTACTGTAATTAACAAATTCAAAATAAATGTGTATTTTATTTATTTACTGTTTTAGATTTTTTTTTTTCGTAGAAGTAATTTTTTTTTATTGTTCTATGTAAATATTTACTTAATATTTAAGTAAATACTTAAAAAAAAAAACAAATATTTCTTTTAAATTTTTTAAATAAACTGAAGAAAAAAATATAATTTCCTTTTCACAGATCTATGATTTTTTTTAACCTTTTGTTCCTAAATCGTTCACATACTTCAATAACACAGGGTTGTGATACATAAATGGAAAGCTGGTTAAATGAGGAAGTTTTTCTGAAACCCGGAAATCTCAGATCCTGCCCATTGAGGAGTAACGCTGGTAAGGAATATCAAGAAAATGTCGTTGTTAGAATGGCTTTCTTTTGGTTAGATTGACATACTTACATTCATTCATTTTTATGTTTACTATCAACTAGTCTTATAGTAAATTTACGCAGCTTTCGATTGGTTTCACTTCCTTTCTAGTATAACCACCTGGGCCGGAGCTACAACGATTATTCTTCTAAAAGCCACGTTTGTCTCGATAAAACAATAAAACGACGTTTTCCCCCTTATGTGTGAGAATTCGGAAAATCGTCATAGAACATTTTTTGTTCCCCTAAAGGTCCTCTATCGCCTCCATTTACGGGATACCCTGTATAACCCACAGCGGTCAGGAAATCGTAACAATTGTATAGCATCTATTCTTATTACATGTATTACAAAAGCATATCTCATGCAATTCTTGATAGAGTGAGCTTATTCGGATAATTGGTGCTTAAAGGGAGTAATTTCCGGTTATACTGCTATCAGTTTACTGTTTTTTCTTCTGTTTGAGGTTAATTGTACATATTGTAATGTGTTTTCACACTTCACAAAATGTACTGTTAAGATTAAGACAAAATATGACGCTTGGTATAATAACGGAAACGCGCCAAGATGACGCAGTTCTTGCGAGTGGAAGTTCCTTTAAAAGTCCTCTATATTGCGACAATGTAGGATTTGATAATGTCATTACTCCCAAAAAACATCCCGGTACAAATTCATTCGAAAAGGCTGTCGTTAAGAAGTCGGGACAAATTGAAGCGTGGGGGGTCCTTGTCGGCGCTTTTGTGGTTTTTGCTGTGGATTTATTCCGCCGTCTAATTGGAACAGTGTGTTCCGAATATATTCATCGCTCACAAATAGCGGTACGGAGAAAGGCTCCCAGTTTTTGCTTTGGATAAATGTATCCCTCGCCATCTTGCAGACATTTCCTGCTCGACATCCTATTCTCTGATGATGTCTTGACTTCTCATCACTAAATTCCGCCACTGAAATACCCTCCGCTGTTACTTTACATTTGCCCCGTATGCTCATACCGTACTCCAAATGTACCTTCCTGGTGACCATTGCGTTTTCATTTCGCTTTATTCTATTTTCGATGTCACGTTCTGTGGTCTCCTTCAATGTTGATTCTCTCGCAAAGTTGCTTAGGCCACTTATGATCCACATAGACAACGCCCATATCTCCATCCTACCGGAGGATGAAAGTAAAACGTCTCCATCTCCCTCATAAATAACTACCCATTTCTTTCTTTTTCGCAATTTTCCGAAATAACTCCTTATCCAAATTTATGCTCCTGGCCGCAGTACCCACACACTTAAGTTGGCCAAAACTCGTACACACGATCCTGATTCCTGTCTCCTAAACATCATACAGGTTGCACTTTATGATAATCCTTCAAACCATCTTGGATGCTTACTACACCTATCCTTCCGATCTGGTCCCAATGAAAGGTCTTCCTTTCGACCAGCTTGCATCATTATGGAGTTACCGTCATGCCGAACCTCCTAGTTTCTTTCCACTCTGACTCTTTCCACAACATACACGGCAAACGTGGTAATATTTCTTGCCTCTCCTCATTGTTGTATCCATCTAACCATCATGCTTACTGCACCTTATCCATTCTTACTGCAAGCTTATCCTTCTAGCCTCCTATCAATGAGGTTTCCTTTCAGCCAGTAAAAATCAAGATGCAGTTTGCTTTCTTCTAATCCGCCTTCCGCTCTACCTCGTTACGTCATTGCTGACTCCTTCTAACCGCCATAGACACCAAAACTGCTAATCCTCCTTGTCTCTCCTTTTTTACTCTATCCTTCTAAACATCGTGGTTTTGTTCCTTCTAACCTACTTGTCGATTCTCACTTCTGTTTCTTTCTAATCACGCTTGCCACTACTGGTGACTCTTCTTGTCCCTCCGCCTTGCTCTATTCTTCTAAACGTCATGCATACTGCAACTTATGCCTATCCTTCTAGCTTATTCTCAACGAGGTTTCCTTTTAAGCAGCATACATCATGATGCAGTTTACTATCTTCCAACAGTCTGCTAATCCTCTTAGTCTCTTTCCACTGCTAAGTCCTAGCCATCGTAAAAAATATTCGTATCCTTCTTGTCTCTACACTAGTTTTCTAGACTAGTAGTTGGCATCTTTTAAACATCATAAAGACTTCTACTATCTTCTAATTTTTCTCTTATTTTCTTCTAAACATCATGCACTATGCTTCCTTCAAACCAACATGCGAATCGTCTTCGCCTCTTGTTTGGCCCAGCCTCTATCTAATAATCGAACTATATCTACCGATCCCCTCTGCCTATCCGCATTTTTGTCTACTTCACAACATCTGATCCATCCATATTCTCCTAAAAGCTGTTTCCTTCTAACCATAATGCATTATGATTCCTTCAAACCAATATGACGAATCTGTTAGTCATTTCTACTGCTTCTTTCAAACCATCACGACGCCGCACCTGGCTCTCTTTCTTGGCTCTCCTCATTGCTGTATCCTTCCAACTCAGATGAATACCACACTCCAATGAGGTTTCCTATCAAACAGCATACATCTTCCTGCATTTTCTTGTCTTCTAACAATCTCCTTTTCAGCGATAACTACATCTAAACACCAAAGACGTCAAACCTTCTTATCATCTTTGTCATTAATTGCTGTCTACTTCAGAACCTCTTGTGAGCCGCACCTTTAGCGTATCGGACACTTGTCTCCTTCTAACCATCATGCATTTTGGATCCTTCCAACCAACTTGCTCCTAATCTCTCCTCACTTCTGACCCCTTCTAACCATCATGTCAATCTTCCTAGTTATCTTTCAGTGATAACTCCTTCCAACCAGCATAGACGTCAAATCTTCAAACATCATTGTCCCTCATTGCTGTCTACTTCACATTATCTTGTAGGCCACATCTTCAGCTGATCGAACTATTGTCTCCTTCTAAACATCATGCATTTTGTATCCTTTCAACCAAGATGCTCCAAATCTCTTCTCAGTTCTGATCCCTTCTACCCATCAAGCAGGCTACATCCCCTGCACGCTCTCTTACTTTCTGCTCGTTGCTCTACTAGCATCGTTGAACAGCACATCTCCTGTTCGCCAATTATGGAGTTACCTTTAATTGTAACACCGCAATGAAGAATCCACTCTTGCAATCCATGAAGAGATTCTTCTTATTCCCTCGGATAAGTGTTACGAAGAACTACCGAGATGCTTAAATACAGGTCTGGCTGCGTCTACTGCTCCCCCCCCCCCCTTGCCAGGAATTAGTTTCTCCAGCCTGGTGTAGACGGTCTTCCTAGAAGCAACTCTCTGTGTTGCCTTTCCTAGCTTCAGCGGAATCTCCCCGTGTTCTTCTTTCCGGGCAGCATCCCAGACAACGCCTGATTCTCAGGCCCCATTCAACACTATCCATTATTTCTTGTTTATTAATATATTAAACTACGGAACTTCTAATTATCTACAGTGATCACAAATCATTATACTCCGAAATAATGATAGGAGAAAAAAACCATGGAATCAATTTTGAGTATGTTCTCATTGATCCCACCCACTTGACCATCATAATAATTTCAGGTACTTGCGGACTAGTAGCACGGAGAAGTGGGTCTCGTTCAGGGATGGCGACCGAAAGATTATTTATTAATATCAACGAGTTGGATTGACTAGAGTTTCGATATAACCTTGAGCGAGCGGAAACGCATAGCCATTATGCCATTAACATTAGTTCTACTGGTTTCCTAGGTTTATACAACATTAGCACTTGCGTTAATTGCACAATTGCTATGCGTTTCCGCTCGCTCAAGGGGGAGGAGGAGTTTTTGACCACCCATTAAGTTGAGGGTGTTACTAAAGGGACAGGGGGCGGAGAGAGGTGTCATAAAAGTTTGTCCATTATCACCTCACATTTATGGCACGTCCCTCCTTCCCTTGTTCCTTTACTACCACCCTCAACTTAATGGGTGGTCAAAAACTCCTCCTCCACCACGAATTCCTTTTCTCAACCCCACTTTTCAACTGGTTGGTTCTGTTTTAAATTGCATTTGACACGAAATGAGAATTTTAGAAAAAAAAAAAGGGTAAGAAATTGAGAAACGAAATTGTGTTTTTCCACGGCGAACGTTGAGAAAATACCTAGCACCTACCTACCTACTTTATTCTGAAACGTGAAATGTTTTAGTCACCACTTCCGGATTGCATCATGAGGTGAACCTTATAAGCCTATGGAGAGAGGGAGGAACCGCGATAAAATATAATACTTACTTATGCCCTACAACAGAGAGAGATAAATATATTTTATTTTGAACAAATATACATTTATACTTTTTTTCTTTTTTTTTTTTTGCAATACTAATACATTTTTTTTTCTAATGTTCTTACATTCAATGTTCTTTGCCAATAATAAAATAGGACGTTAAACCATTGAAATAAATAATGTTTTTACTCTACTGCCATCGGATTGTCATCATCACGGTCTTCACGAAAATCCACACTAAAACACCGTTTATCGTTATTGAGGTGGTTTCAGGAAGTAAACTTTCTTTGTTTGATTTGTGTCCGTAGCGGGGTCTAAGCTCAGAAATATTAGCGTCTGATCAAATTAATAAGTTATGCAAAACGTCTTCTTTATTTGACGACCTATTCATTTTACGAGGCCTGAATTTTCTCGTTTTCGGAATAGTTTTATTTAGAGATTGTTGAGCTTCCCCTGACATTTTAGCGCGGTTCCTCCCTCCCTTATAGGGACGAACCCCGCTTATAAGGTTGATCTCATGACGCAATCTAGAAGTGCCGACTAGAAAATTTTGCCTTTCAGAACCCCTAGAGACCGAAAATGATGGTGGTTCAAATTTATGTGTATATATATATATATATATATATATATATATATATATATATATATATATATATGTTTGATGTTATTTTTCGTCGCTGGGATAGTATTTTTAGATGGAACGGCATTTTTCTCCAGCGGTGGTACTCCTCCTCACTTCTTTCCGGGAAGAAGTGAGGAGGAGTACCACCGCTGGAGAAAAATGCCGTTCCATCTAAATATATATATATATATATATATATATATATATATATATATATATATGTATGTATATATTTATATATATATCGTAACGCTTACTTTTTTGAGCTCATAAGCTTGTAAGCACTCGTTTTATAGGCTTCTTGGGCTAGGAAAACGAATGAAACCATTTTCAAAGCAATAGCTTTAACCGTTTTCGAGAAAATTGGAAGAATAATTTTTGAATACCGTTTTTGGTTTGGGTACTTAGAATCATGGGATTCAGTTGAAACATTTTCTGCATGTTCTACTTTCATTAAAACTAAAATGTTGATATTTGTGTTACGTTTGGAGTTAAGGAAGGGTTAGAATAAAATATTTTATTAAAAGACATAAAAAGTTTTGGTAACTTTGTATACTTTCCTTAATATATGAAAAAGGTTGAGAATCTTGGTAAACGGAAGAATACCATTAGAAAGCTTACTAAATTCTCTACAAAAAAGGTTCTGATGAAAGTTTTGATTAGACGATGTCAATCGGAGAAATAAGTGCTTAAAACTTTAAAGTAATTGATTTCCCTTATTCGAACTGTTCTTTTTGTCTGTTTTTATTCCTTGTTATTTTTGAACTGAAGTTGGATAATGTATTTGATAATAAATCAGGTTAAGAAAAATAAGAAAAACAATTTAATCTTAGAGATATGGATTTCCAAGATATATCTTTTCAACTGCCTAGCGGGGTCCTTCCTAGGGCGGGGACCCATCCAGGTAAGATCGTAAATAAGACCTTTCTTGAAAGTAAAGATGGAACTGTCAACTTTGGTCCTCCTCTGCCTCCCGGCACTTTCATTGCTGACGAAGGCTACCAATGAGTAGCCAAAACGTCCTAAATATAGATTTTTTAACAAAAATCGTATTGAGGTTTCTTTAGCCGAATGCTAACCATTCCATCTTTACTTATCACCTCGACGGCTAACTATCTAATCTTCATGCTTTCTAGAAATGTGGACCCAAAATAATAACAGCTTCTATTTTAATCATTTTAAATGAGTCTAGAGATAAGAATGGAACCGCGCTAAGATGATACAGTTCCTGCGAGTCGGACTTTTTTCAATGGGCACCAAACAGATTTTAATTATGTTTCGTCCATGCATTAGCACTTTGTGTACTACAACAGGCATATGGGACTAACCCTAATGGCTGACAAATAGCTCTCTTTATTTACAACCGGCCAAATACTGCTTTCTGTATTTGTTATTGTGCCCAAGGTCGCAGGTGGTCGCAGCTAATCTCTGCAAATAATTCAAGTAGAAACCATGAAGAAAACAATGGAATGAGTCGATCTTTGCCAAAACTTGACAGAAAAATTAAAAATGAGGTTTTATAGAAACAAACCTACTTTTTTTCAGAAAAATATTTTCGAGGCGATGATTTTTTTTTTAAGTTCAAATAGGTCCTAAAACTGAATTGAGTAGAAAGGGACTTGGCTAACACCATTCTATCAAGATTTCAAGGTACTCTTATTCGGCTGTGGTATCATTCCCGTTTGTATTTAATCCTCAATAAATCTTAGTTAATTATTATTATTATTATTTCTTTATTAGTGAGACCGCGACAAGGGCAATTCATCACTTAAAATACATACATAAGAATAAACAATAGTAAACAATTGTTAACAAATTTGAAAATGAAATAATTAAAAAAATATAAAAATAAAAAAAAAATTACTAATACAATTTGCAGTGACTATAAAAAGGTAGGAGCAACACAGAGGCAGATAGTGCAGCCTGTAAATACAATTATAATCATAGATATTTATGAATTTCAAATCAGTTTTTACATATTTATTAATGATAGGAGGTCGTAAAGAGAAAAATAAATATACATACACATATATGTATGTATATTTAATTGATATATGTATGATTAGTTAATTGATAATTAGTTAATATATGTATGATTAGTTAATTGATACTTTCTCAAAGTCTATAGTGAGTAAATATTCTTTAAGGTTTTAAGAACGGGTTAGAAGAAAAATTACAGAAAAAAAAGAAAAAATGATTTTTGTCAATGTCGCGTTTTTCCGTTAGTAGTTCCACTGTGAGCCGGGGGAGCCAGTTTCCTGATGTGGCACCTTAAATCTTCCTTCTCTTTTAGATTTTATTTCATATTTTTCACGAAAAGTCAAAATCTACTAATAACGGCATCATTTAATTCAATTCAATTGTTTTTTTTTTTGTTTAATCATGCGTCTCCGCGTAAACCATTAGCGCCGGGCTATCTATTGGTTGCCACCCTTCCTAAGCCTTCATGATGGAGCAGGAAGTTCTTTCCCGCTTCTTATGGGGAAGGGCCCATAGATGAAAGAACTCAACCTGCTGCAGGTGGGACTAGAACCCACGTCCCCCGCATGAGAATCCAAGCCGTTAGACTCTGGACCCGAGGGGGAACGTTGGAAGCTGAACTCAAACGCAGCGATTTTCTTCCGGCGAATCTCGCCCCCCCCCAAAAAAAACATATTTCCGTTGACAGGTTCTACAGTTTAACTTGGCCTTTGATGTTCGAAACCGAACCCCCAAAAAGCAGTATAGTTGATCTTAGCGAAGCAGTTAAAGAACAGTCACAAACATAAAAATAATATCAGGCGTGATAACGTATTAAAGAAATTTCGAAAATGTTTTCATGAGTAAAACCTTAATACATAGATTCCTTCGGAATGTACTAAAAGATAAATGCAGGATGTCAATGAAAGAGAATTAACAGAGTCAATTTAATTTATTTGTTCTTGCTCTACATGTTTCACGCCTTAGGTGCCTCTTCAAGAGCTAACAAACTCAATAAACCACAACTTACAGCCTAATTGTATTAAGGCGAACCTTCCCGTACTATGGCCATGTCCAATATGAGGCTACTATTACCTACTCATAGCGTTAATCCGCTGTGTAAAATCGATAGTTTCCAAAAATCAAAAATCGATCATCAAGAAAAAGATAAGTCCATTATAATAAAATATATATATTTTTTTATTTTGTCACCAGAATTATTATTTATCTGGCTGTAAGTTTCGGTTTTTGAGTTTTTTTAGCTCCTGAAGAGGCACCTAAGGCGTGAAACCTGTAGAGCAAGAACAAATAAATTAAATTGAGTCTGTTAATTCTCTTTCATTGACCTTCCACCTGAAAAATATTGGCTTGAAGAAGATCGGGTCACTATAAAAAATAAAAATGCAGGTTGGCATTGAAGGTGATTACAAGCTTCTTAGGTTGAGAAACTGGGGCGCAGACAGATTGAGGAAGGAAGTCTAAAGTGCGCCTTGATTGGACACTTCATGCGCAAATCATTATAATTTTGAAGTATTCAGTTCTTCTGCACATCAAGCAGTGGATTAGTTTAAGATATATCACTCTGATAACTAATTGACTAAACTTACCCGAAATCAGTATGTACATGAATATAATTAATGAGAATATTTCCTAATATTAATCTCTTGTCTTATTGAAGACAAATTTACAATGTTAATCTTCCTAAAAATAGCCCGGCCCGGACTGAAAGCAGCAAATATATGCTGACTCGGATGAAAAGGACCGTAAAGCTGTTTCTCTCCTTTATAACTCCAAATTATATAGTATTATGTTCAGATTATAGACAGCCCTCTCTCGAGTCGGCCAGAATTAGCACACCTATAGGACAAAGCAGGAAAACCATTCATTAATATGTACAGCTATCATGGGGGATATTACGTGGAAAACATGGAGAACTGTAGAAAAAACAGAGAAATGTTTAAAACAGAAGGTCAAAAGTCTGAGGGGATACGCCGGAGATATATCGTGTATAGATGCCATTTTGAATTTCCTATATATTTGATAGCAAAAACCAATTGGCCAATAAAAGCCAATCAAAAATTTATTTTGGAAATTATATTATTATTATATATTACTAGCTGTTACCCGGCGTGCCATGCTGCGCCTACTTTCTGCATCTAGAAAAGCCAAAATAAAATAGAAACCAAATAAGTAATATTAAAATCTAATAACACAAATCTGTAACTGTTCGGGTTCACAGTTTCGAACCCGTGACCTCTGAACTACAAACTGGGACAAACGGTGTTTATTTGTATAAGGAACAAACATACAGCCACACAGGAGGTAGATGTTTTTGACTTAGCCTGCGACACTCCCCGGATCTACCTGCGTGCCAAGTTTGGTCAAAGTCGGTCAAACGGTGTGGATTTGTATAAGGAACATACATACAGACAGACAGCTCGTAGACAGTTTTGGCCTAGCCTACGAGACTTTCCGGATCAAGACCTACCTGTGTGCCAAGTTTGGTCAAAATCGGTCAAACAGTGTGGATTTGTATAAGGAACTTACATACAGACAGACAGCTGGTAGGCATTTTTGACCTAGCCTACGAGACTTCCCGGATCAAGATCTACCTGCGTGCCAAGTTTGGTCAAAATCAATCGAACGTTGTGTATTTGTATAAGGAATATACATACAGACAGACAGCTCGTAAACAGTTTTGGCCTAGCCTACGAGACTTCCCGGATCAAGACCTACCTGTGTGCCAAGTTTGGTCAAAATCGGACAAACGGTGAGGACTGTATAAGGATCAAACAGATAAACAGACAGACTCGTGATTTTTGTATATACGTATATATATATATATATATATATATATATATATATATATATATATATATATATATATATATATAGTTTTAGTTCACACAGTTTGTTTTCAGCCCTTGTCCATTTCTGTAGCCAGTCGTCCATAGAATGCGCGTGTGCAGTTGTAAACCAGTCTTTTGAAGTCAATAGGTAAATTTCTACTTCGTGTATCGTTATCATTAATTTAGCGTGGCTGTCTACTAATGTGCTTTGGTCAATGTTTTCATGTCCAGGTAGCCACAGTAGTGTAATGTTGTTGCTTTTTTTGTTTTTCTTTTTGTTTTTTTTTTCTAACGGCGCATCGACATAAATCTTGGCCATTAGCGCCGACGTCCAGGGTGCAGCCAGGAATTTTCTCAGCGAGCCCTGAGATGAGAAAATATTTGGCGCCGGTGGGGATCGAACCCACCATGTCCCGCTTATGGCTCTAGCGCGCTAGCCACTAGACTACTTTTTGTTAAGTATTCGGTCAATATTAGTCTTGATGAGTGTAATTATTGGGTGTGTACTGTAAATATCCTCCAGGAAGAGGAGAGAACTTAACGAGTCTGTAAACAACAAAACTGAGAGATTGTCCGTATTATCTATTTTAGAAAGGCATAACAGGAGACAACTTGACATGTCACAGCCACGGACGGCTATTGGACAAGACCCTTTACTGCATAGACGTTATTCTCTACTTTGTCAGAGCATTGTCCCAGCAAACAACTGTTAGAAGATCTTTATCACGTTTTATCGACACGTCCATAAAGCATAGAAGTGTACGGTCGGCATAAATCGCACCTTTCATAAAAATGTGTCAACCGCTTGTAGCTTTGTCTACACCTGGTAGATACAAAGCCGAGGAATTGTTCACGGACATGTATATGATCAGTCATTTACAGACCTTTTGTCGGACGGTCATATTTGTTTTTCATTTACTGCAGAATATAATTGACTTTTCTTCGATATTTATTATTTTTCACAAATAGTAGACCAATCAGAGTGGTCCAAATTGGGATATAGCATTCTCATAAACCAATAATAGGCCATTTTGTTACAAATGTATTTGATTTTTTTGTACTTACGTATTAGCTTCAACGCAGGTTAAAGGACCCGCTCTCAGAGATCTGGATCATCAAAGGGTCAGAGATTTGGATCAAGGCGTCAATTGAGTTTTGGCCAATATGGCGACGGGATTATCAAAGATTTGGGTTGACTAGAGTTTCAATATAACCTTGAGCGATCGAAAACGCGTAGGACTTTTGTTAATGACACAATAGCTATGAGTTTGCGCTCGCTCAAAATTATGTCGAAACTCTAGTCAATCCAACTCGTTGGTAATATAGACCAAGGATGGTTTTTCGATGGATAATGGACAGGGCTTCCTCTGTTACGGTAAAAGCAGCACTTGGAAATCGCGTAACAAAAAAAAAACACCAATCGCGTAAGGGACAATTATGTACAAATAAATTTCGTTCTACATAGAGAGGGAACAAGACGGTTACTATAATCACAGTGGCCAATAGAATTGCTCATTGGAATAGACCAATAGAAATGCGTTATCCTGGACGAGACCAACGTCATGCGTTGAAGCTAATATGTAAGTACCGATTTTTTTAATCCACCTCAGTGGTCTATTTGTTTTATTTCATTCATTTTATGATAAGATTTTATTTCTTAGAAAACTGTTTCGGTTCTTTCTCGAACCACATAAAGTTGTTTACATACCAGCAGAATCTAATGAAACAGCCTTTTCTCCAAAATTTAAATGATTCCTTAATTCCATAAGGTTTTGCTCGAATGCTGCTGGTTACTCTGCCGATATCATCAAATGAGATTGTACAGTTCTGTGTTGTGGCAATAAGAGAATATTTTGTTCATCTACTACCTGCTTTCTTTCAAGTCATGTTTATTTCGTCGGCGGATTTTTATAAGAAGGTGTTTCATTGTAAAGTCTATAATGCACATTCTAGTGTATTTATCTGGAGTGTCCAATTCCGAGTCGTGACAGTGCTATTTTATCTCATCTGTTGTCATGGTAGGCGATTTGTTTGGACAAACACTCCATTGCATATAGAAAAACAAAATCAGTCCCGTAACAGACCACGAGGAGCCTCAGGGGTAGATACTATAGAGGTACCTGATTCATAACCATACGGCACACTAGGGAGATAGTGTGGCAAGTACTATGCTCCGACCTCCTAATTTTCCGTTTGCTGCTTCGACTACTAGGGTCATTAGCATCAAGATACCCATTAATAAATTATTTAAATGCCGGGTTGGCCTAGGGACGGTCTGGGAGGCCGAATCCAACCCATGATGAAAGACGCCAGATAAAAAACTTTAGTGCTTCCTCAGGATTTGAACTCAGGTCCTCCAGCTTATTAGTCAAGTACTCTACCACTGAGCCAACCTCGCTCCACCCCCTTGCATATAGGCATTGTCAGAATTTATTCAATGGAAAGCCGCTATTAACACTTCACCTTAGGGCTACGACAGCAGATCTCTGGGCCACTGTTTTCTGATGCTCCTTGGTGGAGAGAGTGGATGGATGATGCTAGATATGGAGAGGACTTCAGGATTTTGATGATAATTTGCCAGATACAAAGATTATATGGGTACACGGTTAAATTCTGTCAAGCCACAAATGCGGTCATATCGTAAGGGTTAATCATATTTGAATCGATCCATGCAAAAAGAGCTTCAGTCCATTTTTTTCCAAATATGAGTTAGTGATGGAGTCGTTGTCTCTGACGGTCATTACACATTTCTATGTTAAGAGGACTTTAGTCCAATACATCGTTGCCATAGAAACACATGTAGCAAAAAAATGCATTAACGTCATTGTGCATACTTTTACTTTACGCCAAGGTCTTGAGGCTCCAGTGTTCCCTCCCAATTCTGCCTACCCAGGAGGCAAGGTCCCCATCAAGCAGAAAGAAATTGAAGACATTAAGAAGTTAATGCCATACGTTTCAGAAGAGCACAAGGATTTTTACTATGAAATATTGGGTTGGCCAACAACTATAAACATAGATGAAGAAGTTCAAGACGATTAAGCATTACATTACTCATTGTATGAACTTTATATCATGCAAATATTTCTTACATATTGTACCATTGATAATAAACTGTTACTCAATATATCCTACAATGTGTTTTACATTACATTAGACCTTGCAAGGAGGTACTCCTTAGGCTGTTCCATGCAAGAAGAGCTTAGGTCCAAGCACTATTATTATATTTTAATAATATAATGCATTTGTTAGTAATAACCAATGTTTCATATATAACATGTGTTAGTATGGGGTACTCAGACAAAAAAAAATAGCACAATAATAAAACAAATGAAGGGTGTAGACAGTTTTTTCTCGTTTTCTCAAAACTACTGATTATGGACTGAAGCTCTTTTTGCATGGATCGATTCATTTATCCTCCTTCGCGGAAAGTGGATCCGCAGATAGGGCTGAAGCTGTGGTTGTTTGTCGGGTTCGGTGGCAAGGAGCGTGCAGCACGAAGAATGTTCAATGTAAATCCGTTGTAGATTTGCATTCACTGCTCCTTAGATCATTCATCGATTCTCTAGGTTCAGATCGATCACCACTCTACAAGTCAATGAACGGCGGTCGAGATCTAACTCACGTGTACAAGCCACGCCATCGAGGTAGGAGTATTTTCATTCTTCCTGCTTTCGATAATACCCAGTATTTATAATACTTACTTTTCTCTTTATCGATTGTCTCTTTATCGGTTGTCGTTCTTTAAACTGAGCAGGTTTGATGTAGAACTTCCTTTTGTTTTAAGTAGAACTTCCTGTTGTTGGGTCCATTGTTTGTACCCGGCTTTTTGCTCATTTCTGTCGTGTGACGGACATTAATATAGATCTCCATTCCAATATGTATTTGGTATATACATTATATTCGGGTCGAGGTAAAACGTTACTTTTTGAATAAGCATAATATTTTACGCGGTCGGTTTAATAGTGAAGTAGAAAGATGTGAGAGTTCCAAGGAGCGGATCAAAATTTATCAACGGTGATTGTGAAAGGTAGACACTTAGGTACCATTTTGGCTGCTAAAGGACAGAAGACCTATGTACTGTTCAAAAGCCTAGGTTCTCTGTTAGCGGTGACAGGGAACTTGGTACTGGCCTAAGTCCAGTCTCCTCCCAAAAACAGTTTGCCAATGACATTTATGATATCATAGATTGGGGCCAAGTTTTAGGCCCTTAATACTTTGTCAAGAATCTAATAGTACCCTCTCACTTATTTGAGCATTTCCAATGTGGCCAGTTTTCGTTCAATGATGGCCACTATAACGATCCGAAGAAGAAGAACACTTTATTAAAAATTTAAAGTGAGGCTGCCCAAATTAATAGGGTTGCTAAACCACACAGCTCTAGCTATCAGTCTTCCGATAAATGTTTATATGAATCTATTCGATTTGTTCTTTAAGGCTAGATGTTCTGTTTCAATTCAAAGATTCGGTTGCTTCTGGGGATTTGGAGGTTGTAATAATGATCATTTTTTACACACTTGATTGTGATGTTTCTTTCATTATTTTCGTGTTTAACCATAAATATGATGATTGATGATACCAAGTGAGTCTATCAATATTTGTTCGGCTAAGAGGGGAAGGATATTAACATCTAGGCCGAGTTCTTGTAAGAATGTACTAGTCTCCTTTGGTATGGTTCCTCGAGCTCCGAACCATACCCCTTTAACGGTGTATTTTCTTTTGCTGAATTGTGCTTCAAACTTTTCAGAAAAGAACGTTATGCATTTATCGTAAATTGATCTCTTTTCACGATCGATTGCATTAGCTTGCTCGCTGTCGTTCGTTTCGAACCTCACAGTCAATAATAAGTCACAGGGGTCAATAATATAAGCGAGTTCGCTTTTCGTTTTGAATGCAACAACATCGGCAAACCTTGTGATCCTTCGTCGTCGTCACAGTACACCTCGTCGAAGCAGCGGTAGTTCTTTTCCTGAAGGAGTTCTATTACTCTGTGCTTCACATTGTGATGGCGACGAGTGATGAGAAGCATGTTATGTGGACATTTTCCCAGCACATGTGCTGGTTTTTCGGTCTCTTCACCACTTTTGCGGCAAAGGGGTCCAACATCACTTCTCATCGCTCCACTTGCACCCGGGACTCCTCGAAGGGGTGCATAATTTGTGCTGGGGTGCAGCACTTGTTATAGATGTACTTGTTTGCCTTAGGGTAATCCATAAAGTGCTTGACACCGATGCCTTTCCATTTCAAATTGGACCATTCCTCGAAAGAGCCCTCCAGCAGTGTACTACTTATTTCCTTAACACATAGGCCATGAGAGTCATCTATATTGTGTCCAAGTCGATTGGCACATTGTTGGATTGGTAGTCAAATATGGGCTCGAAATGTTGGTCTGCTACGTTTGCTAGTTTTTGGAGGACCGACAAATGCTGGAGCGGTGTTTCCCATTGGCAATGAAGCAAGCCAAGACCTCTATATCACCGCGGAGAGTAAAACATAGCACTGCAAGTGTTAGCAGGCAACCCAAGCATTGCTTTGACACTTCTCCTGATGATTGTGTCCAATCCTTCAAGTAATCTTGACGGAATCTTCATTAGAGGTACAGTCTGGAAGGGATAAATCAACGATGGGAACACGTATTGGTTTATTATATTCAGCTTTTGGTCGGACCGTAACAAGTTCGACATCGTTAATTCCCCTTTATCGATAATTATCGCCGAACTTTTATATTTATTATGGTAAAAATGCAGTTTCACGCCCTCCAAACCAATTTCTTTCAAATTTTGTACAATAACGTATTTTGATGCACTAAACACGAATACGATAAAAAAAAAAAAAAACCCTTCGCATTTAACTAGGAAAGAAGTTATTAAGCACTTAAGTTCACTGTTAAGTTCACACCCCTATCCTGGCTAGAAAAGGGTGGTAACCTATAGATAACCCGTCCTAAAATTCGTAGTTAATAATAAATGGATGTTAAAATTTAAATAAATAAGTTCACTGTTATGCAGGTTATGAGAGCTAATGTAAACAACTAAATTTGTGACGACTTTAAGGCGTACATGACTTTAAGGCATAAATGACGACTTTAATGCATACATGCTATGCGTTTCCGTCGCTACGCTCGCTCAAGAAGATAACAAAACCCCAGTCAATCCAACTCGCTAAAATTAATAGAATATAATATTAAGCACTAAAGTTAGGAAGGTTATAAAACTAGGCGTCATCAGCGTATTTGTAAACACTCGCATGCGCAGATATGTAACATTGGGAAACAGAGAACTCTCATTTGAAAAATATTGTTAATTTTAAGGTCATCCTCACCCGTCGTCACCTGTCGCTTAAGGTCATACGTGCTATGCGTTTCCGCTCGCTACGCTCGCCGAAGAAGATAACAAAACCCCAGTCAATCCAACTCGCTAAAATTAATAGAATTATATTAACGTCTCATAACCTGCATAACAGCGAACTTTAGTGCTTAATAACTTCTTTCCAAGTTGAATGAGAACTTTTTTTTTAATCGTATTCGTGTTTAGTGCATCAAAATACGCTATTGTACAAAATTTGAAAGAAATCGGTTTGGAGGGCGTGAAACTGCATTTTTACCTTTATTATAATATGTCTGCCACTTAAAGATTCAGACCCTTAAGCCTAGTACACACTGGGATACATTGTTGCGCGACATTGTTGCAGAGCTGAATCTCGGTTGAATCTGGATTGTTGCGATTCTGCCGCGCAACATGTCCCCGTATATCAGGTGTGTATTGCGGATCTAGGTGATACAAGAATCTGAGTCCCGCTGGGTCAGGACTCACGGATACATTGTTGCGCAACATTACCAGTGTGGACGTGTTCCGGAGCAGCTCCAAGTCTAGAATCAGCCCCCGGCACTACCACCTTACGGACTTGTAATTCAATTTCACTCAATATGTAGACGACTGACAATAAAGTTAATAGAGGACTTACAAATGTACATCTTGCTCTGATTATAATTTAATGCCATATGTATCCAACTTTAAATCAAAATAGTATATATTTTAGTTATTATTAAAAAATAAAAGAAAGACAACGCTAAAAATATATTTTTATTTGTACACATTATCATGGGTGTACATAAGGGGGGCTGAGGGGGCTGTCATAAAAACCTTAAAAATAAATTAAATAAGATCACTTAGTTTAGAAAAAATAATGTTTATTGGGTGTAATAGCGTTTTAGTTGGTTAACTATTTTAAGTTCTAAATTGTTGGTGTTCCATACCTCCTAAATGCTCCCAGCCGCCACCGAAATTATTTCCTATATACGCCCGTGCCTTAGGGATGGGCGATAGTCGATAGTTACTATCGATATATCAATATTTCATGATTATCGATAGGAGCAATCGATAGTCATGAATTATCGATAGAGTTATTACTTTTTTTTAGAATTGAAATTCTCAGCATCTGGAGGGGTGTGGTTTTAAATAGTATTTAATACCACCAGGGCTTCCATCGACGACCATCAGCTCTCAGGGATGTCTCGAGGTGAACCTCGTACCCCCTCCCGGCTAAGGCTTCGCCCAGTACATCCACCACAGTATCATGTCTTAAACAGCGACCTCCCCGTGAAACGTACCATTGCTTAACAGCAAGAGTTCCGGTTTCATCCTCCAGGCAACCCGCCCTGCTGGTAAGGTTCCGGCCCACACGCCGACCTCTTGTCGTTCTCACGGTGGTCGGAAGGGCATTTATGTGGGTACGAACGTACTGGATGAAGTCCCAACCAGAAGTGGTCCCAGCTCCATCATTGAGCCAATATGTTGAAGCCTTACAAGCAGAGGATTCCTTCAGCCCTGCTCCGTCGTTGGACGAATAGAGCCCGTCAGCCCACCATTTCTTTCTAGCCTCAGGGCACCAGGAGTCATCTTGTATCAATCCCTGCCTGGCCAGGGCCTCCCTCGCTTTGCGCAGCCTTTTGGTAACTTCCGCCGAACGATAAGCTGCCCTTGTCGCGGCCAAACCAGATCACTCCATCCTAGAAAGACGGCCTATAGTCAGAGCCGGAACAAGGACGCTCATACTGGGCACACCCAAACCTCCATCTGTGCACGAAGCATGGAAATATCCAACAGGAATATCCTTTGGCAATCTCAGCCACCTCCTCACCGCTGCTCTAACCTTTACATCCAACTTATTCAATGCTTCGCGGGAGGAGCCACCAAGTACCAGCTTGTGCACGTAACTCGGAAGGAGGTGATACCTAAGGGCGGTCAACCTCTGCTGCGGCTTGAGGGGTGCATTTCCAATTCTTAAAAGGGCCCTTCCGATTTCCTCATCAGGCCTCTCGATACCATGGTTCCTATAGTTGACTCCAAGGTACTTAACCGAGTCTAGGAACTGAATCTGCCTCACCGGGGCTCCACCAATATTGAACAGTGCGTCCGCAACTACCTTGATCCTGACCACACGCCCAGCCGGCATAAGCGAAAGAGCACTTACCAGGGCTGAGCTCCATCCCCAATTTGGCGATGGCCGCTCCAACCCGCGCCAGGGCACTCCGCATGCCAGCTACCGAGGACGACACCAGGACCAAGTCATCGGCAAAGGCCAGATAGCTAATCCTCGCTCCTTCGAGTGTATATCCCACCTCGCTTGGAACCGCCTGGAGGACCCAATCCATCGCAAGGTTGAAAAGGCACGGAGACAAAGGATAGCCCTGCCTGATCCCCCTCCCGCTTACAATTGGGTCCGTTCACCTACGACCGTCGGTAACTCGGGTAAACCCGCCACCGTAGACCCCCATCACGTATTCAACGAATCCGGAAGGTAGGCCTTTATGGACCATGGCGGCTCGTAGAGCTGAGTGACAAATGCTATCAAAGGCCTTAGCAATGTCCAGGAAGGTCAAGTGTACCTCGCGGCGACACCGACGAGCCTCCCTGAGCACCGCATCCAGGACTACACTGTTCTCCGCAGTTCCGTCGGCTGCTATGAACGCCCTTTGACCTGTCTCTTGGAGATCCAACGCTCTCAGACGTGCAGCCAATATCGTATGAAGTTGTCTGAGAGCTACGGACGCCATGGTAATAAGTCTATAATCACCAGGCGTTTTGGGAAATTTCTTTTTCGGAATAAAGACAGTTCTGGCCCCAACTATTAAATGAATACACATCCCCCCCCCCCCAATAAATATAAGTTATAACAAATAGCCCGAGCCTTAGGGGGAACTGATTCCCAATCGGCAACTCGTAGGCCGTCCGGACCAGGCGCAGAGGATCTGTCTATCTTGTTTTCCTGGATCTCTACTACTTCGACAGGCGTCCATAGTGTGGTGATCTCTATAGCTCCCGGTGGCGAACCAAGCTGTTCAAATGGCCGAGAGGGATTCTCCATAATCGGGCGCCAATAGTTCTCCATTTCGTCCAACGAATGCCTGCGCTCTAGAGGACCTCCTTCCAAAATCTCCTTAACCGCCCTACTCCTATTAGATTTCCACAGTTTTTGTATGCGGCGATATTCTATCTGGCGGCGCTGCCTAGCGTTAAATGGAAGGGGTCGTGGGCCACTAGGCTATCCACTTCCTTCAAATGAGGCTTTGCCCCACTCGGGAAAGCGCGCCTGAAGCCACTCATACAGTCGGTCCGTGACATTCAGCCCTGCTTTGGCATCTTCAACTAGAGACGCCAGAATTGTATCTGGGCCACGAAGGCCAATTGCCTGTTCAGCCAGATTTCACAAAAAATCTCCCTAAAACCAGGACCAACCACCTCTACCACTTGCGCAGGCTGTCGAAACTCCTCTCTATTTAAATCATCCATTGCTTGACGAAGGAATGCCCGGTAGCGAGGAGTAAGCCGAATTCGCTGCGTCGCCGCAGCTGTTCTATCAAGTAACCCTTGTACAAGGCTTTCATTCGTAACAGCAAGGCCCTTTGCTCTGCACTCAACCTCGCGTTTTGATAGAAGACGCAGCTCTTCCTCACTCCAACGGGACATCCTTGGAATTCTTATTGTACTATTGTGGACCTCCGGGTGGGCAGCAGTTATATGCTATCTATTACTTCTGCACCTTCGACTATAGGTTCAACAAATTCGTATCTCTGAATATATATATATACATATATATATACACATAATTCACGTGTCTCTCGTGTGTCTTCACTAGCGTATATAGAAAACAATTTCGGGGGGGGGGGCTGGGATCACCTAGGTATTTGGGGTGTACGGAAAATTTTAAATATGTCAGTGTAAAACGGTGAGTTTTAAGGTCCTCTGGACACCTAGTAGACCTGGGTAAATATACACTTGTATGTCTTGAGACATTTTCCGTTGTTATAGTTTTTTTTTTACTTAAAATGTTATCACTAATCCAAAATTTCGGGGGGGGGGAGCTGCAGCCCCTTCGCGCCCCCTTATATACGCCCATGGTCTGATTGTCTGTTTTTTCCCTTATACAAATTCTCCACACCGTTTGACTCACTTTGACCAAACTTGGAACACTGGTAGGCCAGTTCGAAAACGTCTACCAGCTGTCTGTCTGAATGATTGTTCGTTATATAAATTCATACCGTTTGACCGATTTTGACCAAACGTGGCACACAGGTAGATCTTGATCCGGGGAGTGTCGTAGGCTAAATCAAAAACGTCTACCAGCTGTATGTCTGTATGTTTGTTCCTTAAACAAATCCATACCGTTCGTCCGATTTTGACCAAACTTGGCACAGAGGTAGGTCTTGATACGGGGAGAGACTTAAGCGGCGGTCACACTAGGCTGCCTAGCAGCCGCTACTACCCAGCCGCTAGCTAGCAGCGCCAGCAGCCAGCGGATAAGCCGCGGTAACACTAGGCTGCTTACCAGCCGCTACTGAACAGCCGCTAGCTTGTGAATAGCCGCTTATTCAGTTCCGAATTTGCTTAAAATAACCTATATAAATAAAATAAAAGCATGAATAGTTCTACTCTTTTACATTTTTAAAGAGCAGCTCGATCAAATTATTTTAATTATTAATTTCTTAATTAATTTCCTTGCATATTTTTGCGTATGCGTGATACTAAACTACTTAAAATACAGGAAAACTTTTCATTTTCGTCTTTTCGTCTGATGCGGAAACGGGATACAGCACCCCTAGCGGTAGACGTGAGAAGTAATATCAAGGCAGAGGCACTTCTAGCGGCAGCTTTGCCAACTAAAGTTTCACTGGAAAATTCTATCAAAAAATAGTACGAAGTAATCTTCGTTCTAAAAATAGTACGAAGTAATCCCCTCTTACGATAGACCGATTTAGTTCATCTTTACAACACTTCTTTCTAATTAGATAACAAAGATGTATTCTGAGTTCCGTTAATGTACAACAGAAATTGCTGACGGTATGAGCGAATTAGTATTTTCGCTCCAGAGTAAACCCCCCTCCTAAACAACGGATTTAGTTTATTATTACAATGTAATTTTCTTTTTACATGATCACAACGAATACCGAGTTTGTTTGAAATACCACAAAAACTAAGGCTGGCATGGTCAAATTAGCGTTTTGAGTCCGGGATAAACCCCCCTCCCGGTGGTCCGACACACTCACTCACACACACGCACACGCACACACACATATATATATATATACATATATATATTTTAACGGGCGTCACATTCGGTGCCTACTATGTAGGATCGATAAAGATTTGAAGCAATTTTTCAACAACTCCGTCATGAGTGCAACCTCAATAGCTACTTTCCTTCAGAGGAAAGTGCTAAAACGAAAAAAAAATTATTAAAAAACAATTGATCAAAATAAAACAATAATAGAACTATTATAATATTTATTTATTGTTTAAATTTTCCCTTCCATTATCATTAACTAATGATTAAGGTTACTACCCTTTTCTAGCCAGGATTGGGCTGATGCCTTTTCTTTTTTCTAAAGAAAAGCCACCACCCCATAATGGGAATCGAACCCACGACCTTTGGCACGGAATGCTCTCGCCTTAACACTCATATTATAATATAAATGATAACAATCACTATTATAATATAAATGACAGAATATTTAGAATAGAATATACATGGGCGTAAATTAGGGGGGCTGCAGCCCCTCCCCCCCACCTAAATTTTGATTTGACGGTAAAAGTGTGTCATTAAACCTATAAAAATAGATTGAATAAGATCACTTAGTTCATAAAAAATATTTTATTTATGTTGTAATTTCGTTTTAGTGGACCATTCCCTACCCCGGAAATGGTCCCAGCCCCCCCAAAATGATTCTCTATATACGCCCATAAGAATATATATTTCACATTGGCTGTCTGGGGCTAGCGAGGAGATCACGTGACCGGCAGCAAGATCACGTGACCGCCAGCACTGGCAAGCAGCGCTAAAAAGTTAAACATGTTCAACTTCTGACTTTGGCTGGTAATCCACAGCCCGCTGGCAATTCCCAGCCGCTGGTCCTGGGTCAGACTAGGCTGCTTGCTGGTAATTCCTCAGCGGCTGGCTAGTAGCGGCTGGTAACCAGCCTAGTGTGACCGCGGCTTTAGGCTAGGTCAAAAACGTCTACCAGCTGTCTATCCGTATGATTGTCCGTTATACATATCCACTCCGTTAAGCCGATTTTGACCAAACGTGGCACAGAGGTAGACCTTGGTGCGATGAGTGTCATAGGCTAGATCAAAAACGTCTACCAGCTGTCTGTCTGTATGTTTGTTCTTTATACCAAGCCACACCGTTTGACCGATTTTGTCCAAACTTGGCCCACAGGTAGGAATTTATACGGGAAGCGTTATAGGCTAGGTCAAAAATGTCTACCAGCTTTCTGTCTGTATGTTTGTTCCTTATACAAATCCACACCATTTGACTGATTTTGGCTAAACTTGGCACAGAGTTAGGTCTTGATCTGGGGGGCAAGGTCAAAATCGTTCAGGACTTACAGTTTGGAGGTCAATGGGTTTGAAACTATGAACCCGAACAGTTACAGATTTGCGTCATTAGATGTTAATATTAGTTATTTGATTCTAATTTATTTTTGCTTTTGCAGATGAAGAAAATGAGGTGTAGCAAGCCACGCCGGGTAACAGCTATACACCAATAAAATTCTCAGACGAGGATTTAAGCATCACTTCATTGTGGGACAGACGGAAGGAGGGAAAGAGGACTTAACAATGGCTAGAAGGAAGTAGGCCAGCTGTTATACTGACCTAGGCTTGGCAGCACAATCTAGCATCCGCCTTACTTATGGCTTATCAGTCTTGGGGTTTTCTTATCTTTATTTCAGCAAGTTTCATTCCTTGTCTTATAGAGGAACCCAAAGTATGAGGTTGATCTGATGACACGATCCGAAACTGTAGGAAGGAATTGTCAACTTACCATAGTCCGTTAAATATTTATCATATATATATATATATATATATATATATATATATATATATATATATATATATATATATATATATATATATATATATATTATTTTTTAGGTTTACTCCCTAGCTCCATAGGGAGGAAACCCGCTTATGAAGTTAACCGCATCAATCGGCAATCCGGAAGTTTCAGTTGACACCTGGGGTTTTGCACATTATCAACCTGATAAACAAAGTACAAAGGGATCTAGGCGCACGGTAGTGCGTCAGGCCAAGTTCCGGCCTACGCATACTGTGTGTATATTACAGGCGGTCTTAGAGCCGATTTTTACCCTCTCATAACTTTCAACCAGGTAAAGATAAAGTTATAAAATTGTACACAGGTATTATACTACTAGATGTGAGTAAAACTGGAAATTTTCATAATTCTACATCAAATAGTTGCTGAGATATAGGCGATCGAAAATCGGGATTTATAGGACTCACTCACTCACTCACTCACTGACTCATCAAAATTATTAGGCACTTCCCATGATGCTAGAGACTTGAAATTTTGCATGAAGATAGATATGAAGACGTTATTAAAGGAAAAAATCGAAAAATCGCGAAAAGTTGTGTTTGACTCCGCTTCCAGGGCGGGGGCGTTCCAGTTTTGTACTTCCTTCGGAAACCCATCATTCCGTCCGAAACCCATGATGTGGGGTATCAAATGAATTTTCTCGGTATGAAGAACCTATATTTGATGTTTTAAGAAACAATTAGACGCATATAGGCTCGGTAAAAATCGTATACCAGCTGTCTGTCTGTATGTTTGTTCCTCTTACAAATCCGTACCGTTTGACCGATTTTGACCAAACGTGGGACACAGATGGGTCTTGATACGGGGAGAATCTTAGGCTAGGTTAAATTGTCTATCAGCTGTCTGTCTGTTTGTTCCTTATACAAATACACACCGGTTGACTGATTTTGACAAAATTTGACACATATGTCGGTCTTTATCCGGGTAGTGTCATAGGCTAGTCAAAATCGTCTATCAGTTGTCTGTCTGCATGTTTGTTCCTTCCACAAATTCACACCATTTGACCCATTTTGACCAAACTTGGCACACAGGTAGGCCTTGGTCCGGAAAATGCACTAGGCTAGGTAAAAAAGGTCTTTCAGCTGTCTGTCTGTATGTTTGTTCCTTACACAAATTCACACCGTTTGGCCTATTTTGACCAAACTCAGCACGCAGGTAGGTCTTGATACGGGAGTGTCATATTACCTATGACGTTTTGTACTTTTTGTTCCATCGAAATGCCATCATTTCTTCTGAAACCCATCATGTGGGGTATCAAATGAATCGTCTTGGTAAGGAGAACCTATATTTGATGTTTTAAAAAACGTTTCGACGCATCTTAACGAAAACAGTTGTGACTTCTTTCTTAAATGTAGTAAATAAAGTCGTAGGGGTTCACTGCATAATATACTTCAAAGCAGATACTAAGTTTTTCAAAGTCGAGCCATCTAAATTACAAAGTTTAGGATCACAAACCCAAAATGTATCGTCTTTGTTCCCATATTTTTCTTGAAGGCCTTCTGCACTTTCCCTATTGTGATCTTTATCCTCGGGATAAGGTTCCTGTGTTTTACAGTGTAATAGTTTAGTTAAGAGAGCAATCAATTTGTCCTCAAGAGTAATGTCATCTGGAAAAGCTTCTAACTTTTCTAGTCTAGTGATTAGATGTATGTAGGTTGATTATTGGTATCAAATATCAAGCAGTAAGGAGAACCTTATGCAGAATCCAAAGACCCTGGTTTTATATGAAGTACAAAAGCCAGTAGGTATACGGCAACTAAATTCTATTTAATACTTAGAAAAAAGTAATGAGATCCCCAAAAAAACATAAATGTGAAATAGAGGCCAAGTTCCTGCCCCCACAAAGAAACACTCCCTTCCTCAAAAATATCCCCTCCTAAACCCCCCCCCCAAAAACGCCTTACCTTACGGTCGGTAAGTTACAGCCGCTTTATGAATTTTCACAATGGCGACTTTTTTAGTTTTAGGGGTGCGTGTTTTCTTATGGTCTCAATTCGTTCTAAATCGTTTGTAGTTGATAGTTTTGAAAGAATTTTCGTTTGTAGTTGCCTAGAAAAAAAGTTACGGCCGCTTTATGAATTTTCAAAATGGCGCCTTTTTTAGTTTTAGGGGTGCGTGTTTTCTTATGGTCTCAATTCGTTCTAAATCGTTTGTAGTTGATAGATTTGAAAGAATTTTCGTTTGTAGTTGCCTAGAAAAAAAGTTACAGCCGCTTTATGAATTTTCAAAATGGCGACTTTTTTAGTTTTAGGGGTGCGTGTTTTCTTACGGTCTCAATACATTCTAAATCGTTTATAGTTGATAGATTTGAAAGAATTTTCGTTTGTAGTTGCCTAGAAAAAAAGTTACGGCCGCTTTATGAATTTTCAAAATGGGGACTTTTTTACTTTTTGGGGTGCGTGTTTTCTTATAGTCTCAATACATTCTAAATCGTTTGTAGTTGATAGATTTGAAAGAATTTTCGTTTTTAGTTGCCTAGAAAAAAAGTTACGGCCGCTTTATGAATTTTCAAAATGGCGACTTTTTTAGTTTTAGGGGTGCGTGTTTTCTTATGGTCTCAATACATCAGGTCTGCTGAGGTTTTAACATCACTTAGCCTTGGAGAATGTCTCAGCAAAACAAGACCCATAAAATAAGAGACTCTGCGCAGAAGAGGCCTCGTCGATTTCGACCCGCAGATGGCTCTCTGACAAACAAGGCTTCTGACCAATGGAAGTAGACCAATTATTAACTACCGGGAATGGATCACTAAAGGCAAAACACATCTTTTTTCTAACATTATTAGCATGGGAAATAGTGTTGGCCTTGAGGGGGATTATAATACTTCTAACAAGCTGCCTCGTTTAGAAATTAGAATAAAGTGAGGCGTTGCTCACGAACAGCCTGCTCATCATGCTAACGGTTGTAGAACGGGTTCGGGACTGCGCCCCATAACCAAGGCTTTGGGTTCTATTGGCAACCATGAAGAAGAGCATCTTCAAGCAATAGAAAAATGGTTATATTTCTTCCAAACGAAACTTTTAGAACTAAACGAGTGGCCATCTTGTCCAATTTATTATTATATGCCTCCGACCTATGTGGTCTAAATATTCTTTTGTTGTTTTTTTTTTTAACTATATCGCTTAGACCAAGGATGCTCAAAATTGAACTGTTGGCGATCGACATCAATATTTTTAGACTACGATCTATCGACTCTGAGAGGCTATGCAGGATTGTTGTCTAGGTAGGGTGTATCGTGGCATAGATACTAGTTTTCTGAAGAATTTGCACTTTAGCGCGGTTCCTCCCTCCCTCAATAGTTTTTTTTTTTGGATGGATTTAAGGCGCGTCAACCTTTGTGGTCATTAATGCCAGATTCATTTTTGTAATCAAGTTAAGTGTAGGTCTGCGCTAAAATGTCAGTGAATAAACTCATAATATTTAAAAATTGCGAGTTTTTTGGTTCTTACAAACCAAACGAGTTCCAGTGTCTAAACTTAACTAAAGAGTGACTTAGGTTCTTGAAGCGTGGCATTGCATGTCCTCAGCATATTTTTCATAATATAGTGCGTAATTACAGAGTGTTAATCGCAAGCATGATGACATGTTATCGATTGTGTAATTAACATCATTTCAGAAAATGCAGACTCGCAGAAGTAAGTTGTACCAAGCATTGCCGTCAGCTGAAGGAAGATTTGCCTTAGGTTCTTGAAGCGTGGCATTGCATGTCCTGAGCATATTTTTCATAATATAGTGCGTAATTACAGAGTGTTAATCGCAAGCATGATGACATGTTATCGATTGTGTAATTAACATCATTTCAGAAAATGCAGACTCGCAGAAGTAAGTTGTACCAAGCATTGCCGTCAGCTGAAGGAAGATTTGCCTTAGGTTCGTATATTTATCTCCAAATATAAAATAACAGATTTTTTTATCAAATGCTGTGGCTTTGCGATACATGTATATCTCATATAATCAGCGTCATCATAGCCCGTTTCTGTTCTTATCCGTAGTGTCATTTTGAAATCCTAGAACAGCAAAAATTAATGTTTCGTCTTAATCTTTCGTGATATATGTAAAATCATTTACAATGAAATCTCAAAGCGAAGCAAGATTTTAGGTGCTACAACAGGAAACTGACAGTATCGATGGAGACCGCATTATCTAAAAATCGATCTCTCTAAAAATCGCATAAGAACCGTATTTTTAGGACATTTATTAAGCTTTCGAATAAATGCTTCACATTTACTACGATTTCCCTGCCAGTTTCAAAATATGTAAGAATATATCCAAAACTACGAAGAAAAATATAGTTTTTTGTTTCCATTGTCTTCGGCAAAGGTTA